>OY744535.1:57179798-57197298 GCA_963556195.1 Sepiola atlantica | reverse complement strand
TATGTTCTACTGGGTTAATTAATCTGGAATTTGTGAAATAGATTCTATGAATAACGAGGTGTAAGATAGGCTATATATATATTATATATATTATATACAAAATTATAAAAATAAATAATTTACATTTTAAAAACTGACATCAGTTTTTCTGAATATACAATTTTAAAAGCCAAATCAGCTCTTTCGAATTCAAACATATTTTCATAGATTCTAATATACATCTCTTAAAACAATTTAACCGTTTTTTTTATTTTAAGATAAGGTGGACCATAATTGCTATAAAAAGAGTATTTATTTACCTCCTCTCCAGGAGGTTAGGCACAAGGCCAGTTTTATCTTACTCCCACAAGTAAGATGTGACCCTAGGTCGGGTCAGGAAAGTGGGGTTTGAAAAGCCAGCGCCCGAGAAAGTGAGCACTCTGGCGATTAAAAATTGCCTGGGCAGTCCCGTCTGCATTCCCTGGTAGGGGCGCTTCAGTCAGTAAGCAATAAACTTACTCCTCCCAAAGAGGGGAGGCAAAGCCTGGGAGGGTGGACCTCCTAGAAATGCACAGGACAGACCCATAGACCGTCCTAAATCAAGCCCCGAAGGCCAAGGCAATACCAGTTTATGGGGTGTAGTATCCATCGGAACAGATACTACACTTTGATCTTAGCCAAAGGGCCAAGAACAGATTGCTATGAAAAGAGTACCTGCGTTATTTATGTTAAGATAAATTGTTTTGCAATCCATTTTTTGTTTAAGTGTTTTGAAGCTCTTGCTGTTATTGTTTCCTTCGTGAGAAAAACAGTGTGGGAGCTAGTAATATTTATGATTTCCATCATTCTGGACCGACTTTGAATTTGAACCTTTTATTAATAACAACAATATGTAGTTAGTGTCTGTTTGCTCTATATTTTATTTTTCTTATCTTTCTGTTTTTGTTGGAGATGGGGCATCCTACCGGATGCCAGACATTCACCGGCTATTTCAGACACTCCAGCCTAGAGATCGTTTTAACCGTCCCTTTAAGTGCAGTTGTTTGTATTTCTCTTGCACTCGGTTCATCGGGTATACTCGCCAGATAGCTTTTGAAATTCTTCTTCATTTGTCCTGTTGCTCCTATAATTACTGGTATGATGGAGATTTTCCTAAGATTCCAGTTTCTTTTCATGTCGTACATAAGACCTTGGTATTTAGTAATATTTTTACTTTCTGCTCTGTTCAATCCTGCATCATTAGGGGCACTGACTTCAAATGAACATCATAGTATTAACCCGAGTTGTTATTATCCGGAATTATCAGACTAACTCAACAAATGAAATTGTTTTTAAGTAGATTATGCACTGCGAGTAACTGACACACACTCTACACCAAATAAGTGATGACTTATCAGGGGCACGATGTGTGCCGAGTGATGTTTACTCTCCTTTTGTTACACTTTCACTTCGCGACGGGCGCATAAACCTGTGTGGTCGTTGTCGTCGTGAAATCATTTTTCTCTCGGGATAAAACTGCTTGGACACCGATGTTTATATGAAAGGTTTATTTTAAAAGGCAGTCAAAGAAAAACATCATAGAGACAACTTGCATACATGTGAGAAACAGAGAGAGGGGAACGGATACATAGACATATAGCTTGTCTCGCTATACAGTGTGCGCTCTGCCCTCCCTCTGTTGGAGACAGTGTCCAGAAACGTCTTTTTTGCTTGAAATCTCGCTAGATGAAGAGGTCAAAAACTTCGCCCGGAAATCACGTTGTTTCGCGATTTTCGTCTGGTGTAATCACTGACTTTTCCATTCAAACACGACCCTAGCTATGTAACACTTTGATAGATGCTCTACCAAGGGTTTAGAGTGTAGTCTGTACTACTATTTTACCCTATTTGATAACTGAGTAGAAGAGAGATAAATCATACCATTATTAAGGTTACTAGTAACAGTGATGCAATAACCCCGACCCAGAACTCGAACACAGCACCTTCAGCGCCCAGTTGGCGCCGAGAACAACGGCAAAATTGTCAATTAAAATTATGCTGAGTAAGCTTTTAATATCAACTTTCCGGTAAGTAATATCGTATGGATTAAGTCTCTCGTATACAATATAACCTATTCATCAAACTATTATATTCGAGTGTGCACATATGACTATAATATCCATCTGCTATTCATCGCGTTATGTACATTCTATTTGATGAAAATGTGAACCTAATATTTGCACGCTATTTGTACTCATTATCTGCGCTGCGCTTGTTTATTTAGGCCCCTCTCTTCGCTTGTGTGGTTTTCAATTATTTAAGAAAACGATCCAAAGAAAGTAAATTTATAGAAAATTATTGCAAATTATGGATGTAATATTCCATTGCGAGAAGTAAATTGCTTTTCCCTAATTCAATAAGCTTTTATGATTTCACACACGGACGACTTTGTAATTGCTACCGTGTTCGGCGGTGTTCCGGCGTTTTATGTACATTTTTACCGATTATGGTTGGGGGTTTCAAGAGAAACAGAAAACCCCGAACAAAGTTGTCACTTCTAATAATGCAGGCACCTCCTTCTGCAAGGGAAGCAAAGGAAAACACTATTAGCATTTGACAGTGACATGAAATAAAACGCTACGGCTGTAAAAGAACATTTGTAACGTAATCTTTTATGATTGCGAAACAATTGCCGAGGAGGGCAGGTCGCATACAGAGGAGGAGGTCTGAACTGATACAGGAGGGCAGACTTCCACAAAAATCTAGGAATCATGAATTACAACACTTGAATTCGAAAAAATACTTGAAAAAAATACTTACGAAATCTATTCTATAACAGGGTGACACAAAAGGAATGCAACCCCCGAAATCGTTAATAAAATTCACAAGCTTTTCTGCGATGCTAGGATATTTGGTACAAAAAAACTTTAGTCTATGTCTGACTTGTTCACCAAGGTTCATTTCTGACTTTCCAACAGTCTTTGTTTTATCGCCATTTAATGATGAGCTGTATATACAAGGTGACCCCAGAAATTCAACAAATGGAGTCGTGAATAAAATTCACAATCCTTTCTGCAATCAAAACAAACTTCAGTTTATGTCTGACTTGTCCACCAAAATTAATTTCTGAATGTCCAACAGTCTTTGTTTTAGTGCCATTCAATTATAAGCTGTACATACAGGGTAACTCAATAATACTACTCATGAAATCGTAAATAACATTTACAATCCTTTCTGTAATCGAACAAAATTTAAACTTTAGTCTATGACTGACTTCTCCATCGATGTCCAGTCATGAATGTCCGGCAGTCTTTTTTTCTTACTCAGACTTTTTTCGCTATCAAATTAAACACAAAAGTCAATTCACAAATTGTAATATTAAAAATCATCAATTTGCAAAAACATTATTTATTTTATAGAGTTTAAAAGAGACAATATTCTCCCTTAATCTTTATTGGTTTGAAAGTTAGGATACAGAGTTAAGATTGAAAATCAGTCAATGATGGTTTTTTCATTATAAATTTAAATTGTATAGACAATTTACAAATGAATTATTTGTTAAATACATAATAATTATTTTTTGTAGAGTTTCAAAGAGATAATTATCTCCCGTATTATTGATTAGTCATAAAGTCAGGGTCCAGTTCTTTACTTAAAAATCGATGTTACGATGAGGGCCACGTTAGTCATAATGCTGGTGTTGTCGCTTTTGTTGTTGACAGAAAATGTTTGTATCTTATATAAATAGGGATTGTGTCTGTCTGTCTGTCTGTCTGTCTGTCACAATTTTTATGTCAGTCAATTTTTAAAACGTAATACATAGATTGCGGAATTTGTCTTATTTCGAAATATCAGAGATCTTAACTACTTTTAGAAATAGAAAATATTGCTGGAAATCGAAACCGAAACCTTGAGATCTACAGTTATACCTACTGAGCTATTTGAACTTTTTTATAAATAGAACTAAAAACATTACCTTAACAAAATAATTATAGCTTTTGTGTGACGTCATACGATTTATGATTTACTTCATGTTCAAAAATATTAATCAAAACATAAGCGATGATAAAGAATAAATAAATGAATAGATAAAGATTATCGATAACGTTGAACATTATTTAAATAGTCTAAAACCAATTATTTAGATTTAACTACGTATTGGCGTTAAAACCATTTCGCATTTAAAGTGATCTTTAGCTTGTGCATAATAGCAATTCTTGTTTTATATAAGACTAGCAGGGCTACTCGGCGTTGCCTGGCGCAAAAGTGTAACATATTTCTATTTAAAACTTCTATCTCTTTAGCTCTCTCTATCCGTCTCGGCCTTTTGGCCAAGATCAAGGTGTAGTATCTGTTCCGATGGATACTGCACCCCATAGACTGGTATTGTCTTGGCCTTCGGGGCTTGATTTACGCCGGTCTATGGGTCTGTCCTGTGCATTTCTAGGAGGTCCACCCTCCAAGGCTTTGCCTTCTCACCCTTTGAGAAGGGGTTAGTTTATTGCTAATCGCCTGAGGCGCCCCTACTGGGGAATGCCGACGGGGCTGTCCGGGCAATTTTTTAAGGTCCTAAGTACTCTTCCTCTAGAGTGCTGACTTCTCAACTCCCACTTTCCGACCTTGTGGCACATTTTACTCCGTGGGAAGTAAATAAATAGGATCCGTCTCTTCTTTCCCCTTCCCCGTTTCCCTTTACCCATCCCCTCTTTCTCCTCTGTCCAGCCCTTTTATCTCTCTGTGCATACACACATACACACACAACTCTTTTTTATATAGATTCCTCGAGGAATAAGTCGGCATAAGGTAAGTAACTCTTTGATAAAAAATCAGAGTTACTTCCCTTTAGTACATAAAATGGCTGGAAAATTGCCCCCCCCCCCCCCAGTTTAGTGTCAAAGAATGTATCATCAGGGCAACGCTGATCAAGAATATACCAACATTGTGTGTGTTTGTTTGTCAGTCTAGGATTTTTAGCTCTACATACACACTTACACAAACACACAACTGTCCTTTATATAATCGAAAATATTTACACATGCAACGCACAAGACTGCAAATATTGTTTTGCTTCTGGAATCATCTTTTATGTTCTATATGCGAAGAGTGGTAAGTGAATGGGATGACAATAACCGAGTGGAATTTCATCAACAAAATCTAAAGTGTTTTGCGTGTAAACGTTGCTCATTCAGCGGATTCGGTAAAAACATGTCTTTTCCTCCTCGCTTCTCCATTCGTCACATTGAAAAGAAATAGCGAATAAAAACATGAGAAACCGCATCTTAGTCAACATTTTGGCAAAAATCCAATGAGTGCAAATTCCGATAAAAAAAAAAATACCGGACGTATACGACGCCACTCCCGCCACTGCTTTTCAGTTTGAAACGAAAATCAGCATCATTATCGACGATGGTACACCCAGCATCTAACATAACGGAAAAAAATATCCCTCGCCAGTGTTCGCACTAATATTCATATTCATATAAAATAGCTTCACAATCGGTGAAGTTAAAAATATCAGAAAGATAGAAAACGTCTCAAACTGGTCATTTAAAAAGAGAGAAACAAAAATGTAAGAAAGAAACCCCTATCAATCCGTATATATGAAAAGGGGAACAAAGAAACCCCTATCAATCCGTATATTAAGGGAACAAACGTCTCACTATGGAAATGAGGCGTTGTCTGCCTCGCTATTTTCTTTCTCAATTTCCCTAAACACTTGAAATAGTTTCGCCCTTCATTATTTTACTCACTAATCTGAGTGACGGGATGGATACGTTTTATTATATGACTTAAAATAAAGATTGCTTTGAAACAGCTGTAAACAATTACAATACTTTTGTGTATACTTGTATTTGGAACATGACTTGGAAATGATTTAAATCGTAAAAATACTTAATTATGTATTCATCTATTGCTTTATATATATATATATATATATATATATATATATATATATATATATATATATATGTGTGTGTGTGTGTGTGTGTGTGTGTGTGTGTGTGTGTATGTGTGTAAGTTAAAATATATTGATAACATGAACTAATGACCAGCATTTTTCAAAATTGCGCGCAATACAAAGTAGAGCTTTTATAAATAAAATTATATAAACATTAGAAACAAGACGGTAGGGGCCGTTTAATCGTAGGCAGAATAAATGACACGTTTAATGAGGTTAATTTTCTGCTGGCAGAGTTTTTCTGTCTGATTTCTTTGGGATAATTCCAATATTTTTTTTTAACTCACTTTATATTCCCGATGAGATGTGTTAACCTCGAAACGTTTGTTCATCCGCGTAGACTGTTTCTAATATATATATATATATATATATATATATATATATATATTATTTGCAGCTCCTATGAAAAACACGTCTAGTAGAGCACTGTAAGTGTAGTATTAACACAGTATGACGTCGCTAGCTTTAAATGCATCATTCCTTTAATTAAAAAAGTCGAACGCTCTAGACGTCAAGCCGCCGTATAAAGTGTTAAAATTATCACCGTTTATTCGCTGTTCAAAATTGGCCGAGTGGTTAAGGCGTCGGATTTGAGTTGTTAACATACTCTTAATCCGGGGTTTCGAATCGCATGACCGGTAGTGAATAGTCATATCTCTATGCTGAATTATTAAGGGCGAAACGTATACGTACATATATAATAAACAATAACAAATATATATATATATATATATATATATATATATATATATATATAACTAGTGGAAGTAATTGTACAATTACGGGTTCATAATGTGTACACCCCCTTGTATTGTATATTTTTAATAAGTACTAGGTAGTCAGATCAAAATATAATACTTCAAAGCATGAAAATAATACTGTTTTAATAAAAACAAAACTGTGAGAATATAGATATTATGACTGAAGTACGAATTTAATGTAAACAAATACTTGGCATAAACCATCTCCATAATTAGTCCCCGTAATAAGCAAACTTTCTTCATTCTATTCATCATTTCCAATCTTCTCATAATATTCTTCATCATTTAACTAACAATCCATCCATCTCGTTAACCTTTATCCGCGAATGCCTTTTGACATTGATAAGTGGTAACTCATTAGCTAACAAAAACTATATTTTCTTTACGGAATTTACGAGCCTGGAGGACATTTTACGTTGAACTTACATAGCAAACTGAACCCCCTTTTAAAAAATAAACAAGTTTGTTTTCTATTTCTTATATTTTCAACTTTCGTATAAAGAATCTAAGAATCTGGTGCTTATTCGATATAGAAATCCGATTTTTTTAAAGATTGAAGTCAATAGTTTAGAGGGTAGTGAACAAGACATCGAGAATCATCACTAACGAGAATCATTGTACATTGATCTTACCAAGCAAATTGACACCCCCCCCCCCCCGGTAAAAATTGAACACGTGAGTTTTTAAAAAGGAAAAAAGAATCTTATAGTATAAACATGTGATACTTAATAGACATTAATCCGTATATATATTTTTAATTAAATAGCAAAATATCTAGAGGACGTCTGCTTCCATGAAATAAATTTCTGCAGACATTTGCAAGTGGCAGATATGAAGGGCTGTTAATTTATTCTAAGTAGAAATTCGTGTGATCGCAAAGAAATCGTTTTCATGGGGTGTTTCTCTTTAAAGAGTTGACCATATAAGAGTCACACGCACCTAAATGGACAGGAGGGGTGAGTCATAGTGTACTGAATCCCAAGAGATGACGTGCCTGTCAGAGGAAATTACTGGGTCAAATATACAATTTCCTGGTTTCTCCCTTAACAACTGACTTTTGTCGAGTGCTAGGCAAGATTTCCTTGAAGGGCGTTTGCAGACATCGGGTTAGGGTTTACTTGCTTCTCACAGCGGCAAGATGTGGCACAAGGCCGGAAAGCCAGCCTCCCACCACAGAGGGAGGGGCACTATGATCGAATACAATAATAGCGAAGAACGAACCCGTCGGCATTGTTCGGTCGGAGAACCTCAGGCGATCGCCAATAAACTAACCCCCACCCGAAGAAGGAGGTAATGCTTGGGGGTGAATCTCCTAGGAATGAACTAAACCACACCTTATTCTGACAAAAGAAAAGTCTGCCAAGCAGAGAGGCAGTCCCAAGTTACCAGATTTTTATGGGCTACCCGAAGTGATGAGTTCTGCAGCGAGATGTTTGTTCACATTACATTTTAATGTCTGCATGTTGGTACAGTCATGGGAAAAGGGAGCAGGGAGGGAATTCCAAAGGCCAGAATGATAGCATGAAACCAGTCGGCGAACCAATTATTCTGTAAATCTGGTATTTTCACTATGATCCAAAATCAGAGCCGGCGCTTCCTGGATGGTCCCATGCCTGCTAGAATCCCCGGAAGTGACGTTTTCCATTAATTAAAATGCTGTCGGAAATTCTTCTTTTTTAAAACTTTTATTCACCCCAAACAAGGCACATTGCCAGTGAAACGTAAGGGGCTACTGTGAATTAGGGGCCAGATTTATAGGGGCATCCTAAGTAGGGAGTTGTGCAGCGAGATGTTTGTTCACATTACACATAAATTTCTGCATGTTGGTAAAGTCAGAGAAACAGGGAACAGGGAGGGAATTCTAACGGCTAGCAGTTTGAGGAAAGAAGCTACTAGAGCAAACAGCCCTACGGCATCAGTTATATAGAGTTCCTATTCACTTGCCTCCCCACACAGGGTTGGTTTTTAATGTAGGGAAAATCCAGCTCCCCAAAACGCTGAATTGGGGCACAAATTTAAATTGCCTCAGTCTAGAAGGGCTTTCTCCTTACTGATCGGGGACAGAACAGATGAAGTGTAGTATCAGAACAGATACTACACTTTCATCCTAACCAAAATGCAAGTCTTTTAAAAGGCAACAAAAAACCATTACTTATTCTGTCAAACTTGGACTCTTTAGAAAATCGATTTCATGAATATAAATAGTTATAGTTATTACCAACAGGAAGACCCGACGTTGCTCGGGGTTAAATATATAAATAAATCAACTTCTTTCCCGTCACGCGAGTACAAAAATATGACGGATGAAACCATTTCATCTGTTTAGAGGAAGGGAAAAAGCAAATAGAATGTAACTCATCCACCGCCGTCTGAAATGAATTCGGAAAGAAAGCATTCACTCTACTTCCATAATGAAACGTTTTCGTTATTTTCTTTCTTTCTGTACACCGATTTATACGTTTTTCTTCTTTCTTTTTATTTTTTTTATTTTTTAAACCTGCACTTTTGAGTGGTTTTCTTTTTGTTTTATTTCTTCTTTTTAACTTCACCGATTAAGACGTTTTAAGTGCGTTTCTCGGCTAAAAATGATGCATTTCTTCACATTTGACAAATTTTCCTTATGGAAAACATTGATGCATGTAACTTATAGGTGTTATAGTGAATTTGAATTTTAATATTTCGAACGGTATTCCTTCCTTTATCAAAATATGTATTTCTTAATAAACATTTTAATAAAAATTGAATGAATATGAAACGTTTATGAAAACTGGGCATTTTCAACTTTGTAAAATGCTCATTTCTTCGTATTAACATACAAGTGGCTCCGCATGTAATCGTTCTCCTGGCTGGCAAAGAGAACCTTTTCATTTTGTTAATATCCAAGTGCGTACGTGTTGTAATTACAATTTAGCACAAAAGATCGTTTAAAAAGAAACACTCATGTCAAAACAAAATCGTTCTTAGTCTGTAAAAAAACAAAAAAGAGGTGAAAAGAAAAGCAATATATAACATATAAATGTTACCAAAGGCAAGATAAATTACTCTTCTACCTCCCTGGATAAGTTTGTTTTCATATTTCAATTTATTTTAAAGAATTTTGTAATTCAATACAAAACTAGTGTCTACTCTGTTAAGTTAGAACAAACAAAAAATGTCTGACATTAGACAGTCACGTGGAGTCTCGATAATTGGTTAAAAATCGAAAATTACACAGAAATACTGGAAATAAAAATATACAGTTCGGTTTAACAGTACACTTTGGCACGATTAGTAACAGTTATTAGCTGTGATTCTGTTTAATTTTCGATTTTTGAGCGATTATCAGGACTCCACATGACCGTCAGTCAGTCATTTTTTTTTTATTCTAACTTAACAGAGTTGACACTAGTTTTGTATTGAACTAAAAAACTATTTACGATAAGATAAAAAAAACATATCAAGGTATCTTGCCTTTGGTAACATTTATTTGTTGTATATTTTTTCTTTCACCTTTTTTTTGTTGTTGTGTTGGCACTTGTTAAAAATGCCCCAAATCTTATACACATTAAAAACACTCACATCGTAGTTCAGATCGGTATGTGCGTGTTTAGTTTTAAAATTGATTTTGTTTCGTTTTTGTTTGCGTATGTATGTGTGGATAGGTGTTCGCCGTGCATTAAAATGAAGTTGCTTTCATCTAGTGTATGTTGTGTTTGGTTTAAATGTTTGTGCGGAGAATATAAATTAAAAGTGACAAAAAAAATGGTGCACATGGGGTGCCAAAGGTTGGCCACCCCTGGTCTACTAGATAAGATACGCTTAATTTTACTGTCAAGATGCACAAACTAATCAGATACATTTACGGGTTGGCTGTACACATTCTTCACTTCGAGATGGGAGAGGGGGGCTACAAAGGGCACATGCCCATCGTCTTGTAGAGACAACCAGGAGCAGGTTCACGATAAACAATCTGCCAAAGAGTTTCTTAACGGTACACATTCAGACATATGGACATATTGCAGACCCCACACGGCAAGCAGAGTTTCCATTTTATATATTAACCTTTTCTGCAAAGCTCAGTCATTGCATTCTTCTATTAAAAGTATTACTTTGCAGTAATCCGCTTTTAACGTTAGGTTTAGATCTGCTTTTTAATGTGCATCGGGTAATAAAGTATTATTGATAGATGGTGACCTTTGGGGTCATCTATGACCTCATGAGACCATATTGGTTAGTATCATTATCAAACGGGAGGTGACGGTAGTTAAGTGGATATCGACACGGACTGTAGAACTGGGTATTCCAAGTTCGAATCCAGTCGATTCCCCAGTATCACTTTCACTTAAGGATGTTGGCAACCTTCTCGTGGTCCTTCCCGTAAGTACCCGATGTCTTTCCAGAAAGATTTCTAACTAGAAAAACATCGGGGAAACTAATGCCAACACCAGAATCATCTGATTCACAAGAAAGAGAGAGATATTATCAAATAATAAACTTTGGAGAAAAGGGACTTCGTATTAGCATTTATTAATTTTTTTTAAATACGTTTTCTTTATTTACAAAAGGTCCTAATATCCTATAATCTTTAGGTTTCTTCCGCTCTCTTAAATACTATCCCAGTCTAATAATACTAAACACGCAATGGCATATATGTATGTTCTAAATAATATCATATCTTAGTCTTTTTAATTGTTTTATTTAGTACTATTTTTCTCTTCGTTCCTTTTTCTGCCGTCTTCTTCTTGACACTCACTGTTATTTTTGTTATGTGTCTCTAACGCGATAATTATAATTGATGGGCAATGTTCTTTGGGTTCAGCCCTGGCACCTTGTATATATATATATATATATATATATATATATATATATATATATATATATATATATATATATATATATATAATTTATATTTATATATATATATATATATATACATATATATATATATATATAAGTATATATATATATATAAGTATATATATATAAGTATATATATATATATACATATATATATATATAAGTATATATATATATATACATATATATAAGTATATATATATATATATATATATATATATATATATGGGCCCGTTGTTTTTTAGTCTCGTAGACATGCGCTTGTATTCCAGTTCCGTTGATATGCGCTAGCATAGAAACGCAGATTAATTTGCGTAGGCTGTTCTAATGTTCATATAAATTTTATTTATAACAGATCTACGTTGTATTGTGCACTTTTGAAAAAGATTAGTTTTAAGTTCATTTACTCAATATATTTAAAATATAATTAATTAATTAATTAAATTATGTATATATATATATATATATATACATATATATAGACGATAATAAGGGTAATAAGCGGAAAACACTCTATATCTATGCAGAACACCAAATAATTAACACAAACACATTCTTATTTAACCCTTAAATGCTTTATTTTTCATATTAGTTTGACATCGTAGATACTGATTACCTATATAGCGGGTGTGCTGATGCAACATCATACAAATACCTACTAACAATCGCAAACAGGCTCATTGTAGATGTGAAACAAGTTGCAGTTTGACACATTTTCTGTTCAATATTATATTGCATTTTATTGGAATGTGTCATATTTGAAACAAAAAGCATTTAAGGTTTAAGTTCGATATTTCGTTTCATGTCTGCAACTTTGTCAAGAATATCATTTATTGAATAGAGACAAAGTAGATATTTACAAAGTTGTAAGTAGCGGCGAGAGAAAGCAGTTGAAGTTGAATTTCATTTGCGGCAGGAATCTTAGTGAAGGTACACTTAAAGTAAGGTCTGGAAAATTACGGACACCTAGACACCCTGCAAGGATAGCCCAGCTATAAACAACTCCTAGCTAAGAAATTGATATCCACTACCTGAGTAAATAAAAGCTAGTTCAATGCCAAATCGCTGCCGGCACTTTCTTGACGAATATAACATCAATTAGATAAAAAAGATAAAAATAACATCGTCACCGCTGGCTTTCACCGATTTGGGTAAGGTAATAAAATAGAGTTCCGATTTCTAGCGCAGAATGAATCGAAAAATAAATCCTAACATGCCCAGCTTTTTCTATCGAAGCTAAAACAGTTATTCGTATATTCGGTAGATAATGTCAAATTCATCAAACAATGTGCCATCCAATTCTAAGCTTTACTTTTAAATCATATCAGAATGATCCCTAGACATCAGAAATGTCTACGAGAAGACAAGCGTCGCAAAGATTTCCCTGGAATATGTCTTATTTATGGTTTAAATCTCCGCGCAGATTGGCAACGACCGTTTTATAAAAGAAAGGAAGAAATCCTTGATATGTTAAGAATCGCTCTTGTAATACATACTCTCTGGCGTGAAAATCGTTTTCCGAAAAACTCATTGAAGAAATACAACTTTAATATAGTTTTCTTAGCATACTGGCACATCGCCATTGTCTTTAATACAAGCAAAAGAAACTAACCGCTGTACGGCGACCTTTTAGTCTAGCTCTAACTATTCTTTTTAATGCATAACTTGTATTATACATCTTTACTATAAACTCATTGAAATTATAAATACTAATAGTTTTCATTCTTGAAAATTGATGAACATATTTTAAGAAAGATTTGGGGAAGTTATCCTTTTTTAATAAATCACTTTAATAAATCACTGTTAATATCAACATAACTATTGAATATATATATATATATAGGAGAATAGGAAAATTACAAATGAATAGCACCACACATTAATTTATTATGGATTATTTAAAAAGTAGTTATGCAAATCGGGTATACAAATAGTGGTGTTTGTCTCTTTGCTCTCTACTATATATACAGTATTTCACAGGACTATGATGCATTATTAATTCAAATAACAGGGAGTCGTTTTGATGGTTATATAGGTGTGATAAATGGAAATAATTTCACATTTATTCATTTCGCTTTATTTCCAGTTATTCAACCAGATTTAACAAAAGCTTCCGTATATTAAAAAGCGAACGCATAACCTTTTTTTAATTGTATTGAATGCAAAAATGTTCGAGTGTCTTTTGGCCTTGATAAGTGGTGACTTATTAGTAAAAAACATATATATTTAACGTTGGATTAATTTATGCTTATCTAGCTTTATTTTCCCGGCGTTGCCCGGATGAGAACATATTTCCGGATGGGTAGAGGACTCAAAAAAATGATTCAAAATATAGTCATGTTTAAAATTATGTTGTTTTTTTTTGGGGGGGGGAGAAATTTTTAGTTATTTTATTATTGATTTCAATAAATAATCGATTAATAGTACAAAAAATTAGTTAATGTATATATACTAAAGTTACGTATAGACGAGAAACACGCACGAGATCTGGTCTAATAGTCTTATTAATACAGTGATTATTAGTCAGATTGTATTCAATGATTAGTTTATTTGTTTTTATTGCATTAACTTATTTACTTATTTATTTATTTATTTATTTATTTATTATTCTCAAAATATGTCACTGGTACTACCAGATGAAGCTGTCTGAAGATACTGGCTTCCTGACTTTAAATGCACCAAACATTGATGTTACTGTTGTTTTTTCCTTTCTCTTTGAAAAAATCAATCATGCAAAGCTAAAAACAAAAACAACATTTTTTTCCTCTACAAAACCACAAAACCAAACACCATGGATAGATATTTGAAGATATAAAAAAAAACTAGAAGAATAACAACTTTTACCAAAATGACCTGATTCGGCATTAAATAACCCGAAAAGGGTTGATATGCCGTTAATGAAAACAACCAAACAAACCCAATCAAAATAAGTGAAATTTACTTTAAAACAAGGGAGATAATCTATCATTATATAGATATTAATATCTTGTTTTCTTGTTTCTTGTTTATGTATTTGTCCGCGTGCACAAAAAAGTGTATGTCACTGAGGTATGACGTCATGAAGGTTGAATTCACAAAAAAATAACATCATAAATGACGTAACAAAAATATCCCTTAGGGTCACAGTTCTTCTAGTAAACAAACGTCTAGACGCGTTGGGGGTGAGAGCTAGTTCACTACTAAAACTCTGACGAGATTGCTTGCTTGTCACCGTGCACAGATTCTATCTGAAGTGCTGAGAAAAAATCAGCTTTACCTTTTGAAAAGTTACCAAAAACTACAATTCATCCTTTATGACAACAATAATCATTCGCTTTATTTTTATCCGCTCTTCTTCTCCTCTCTCTCTCTCTCTCTCTCTCTCTCTCTCTCTCTCTCTCTCTCTCTCTCTCTATCTTCCGCTGTCTCTCTTTCTCTCTCTCAACCCTTCCCTCTCTCAATCTTTCTTTCTCCTCTCCCCTCTCTCTTTATCTATCCTCTTTCTTCTCTCTCTTTTAGTTATTTACGCCGGGGGGGACAGCGGAGGTAGAAGTATTCATATAATACTCAAACTCTGATAATACTGCTTACTTTAAAGGTAATAGGTGCTCTTCCTCTAGAGTGCTGACTTATCAAACCTCCACTTTCCGACCTTGTGTCACATTTTACTATGTGGGGGAGTAGATAAATACCTACTTGCTAGTACATTGAATGTATTACATAGGAGGGGCGACTTTAACTATTAAATTTTTTTTATATCTAACAATGGAAATTATTTCTGACATAATGTTATGTATCATGCTGCTTTTTTAAACTAATATTTTCTGCGGGTAATATCACTAAACAAACGATTTATTTAGACGCGGGGCTGAGTTAAAAAAAAAGATTATCACAAAGTGAAACATGAGATTCTTACAGGATTTGAACCTGTGCCTCAGAAGAGAGAGGTCCCAATGCGAGCGTCGTCCTAGACTGATTGACCAACGAGCCAATACATCTAGAGAAATCCGAATAACTCATCTCCCAAGCTCTGCGACAAATATGTGTTCATGCTTTTATTAGCAATGTAGCCATATCTCCTTGCTGCATCACGCGAGCGAAATACGATTAACGGGTTATATTTAAAATCAAAAATGGCATAATACATAGGATATCTAATATATATATATATATATATATATATATATATATATATATATATATAAGATATACTGACCCAATGAGTCATGTGTAGTCTAGCTATAGCTTAATATTTATTGACAACAAAATATTTCCTTGGGTCCACTATTTGTTTAGGCATGAATTGAAACCCCTTAGTTGCAAAATGATTAATTGAAGAATATGAAGCTGAGCCAATTTCTATCGAAGTCAATTTTTGTCAGATCAGCTGAACATGAATATTTATTTTTGTGTAAAGTAGTTTTATCGCTTGACAAGAGAGTATTTGATTATATTAATAAAACTTATCTCTTTAATTGACTTATCTTGAATACATATTTTTGCTGTAAGTCTTCTGACTCTAGGGAGATTTTGAAAATCTTTTTGAGAGAGAGAGAGAGGGGGAGAGAGGGGGAGAGAGAGAAAGAAACAGGGGAAGAGGAAAATAGATAATTTATATAAATGAACTGATATGCCTTCATACGTGTGCCGAGAGCGGTTCATTGGAATCGGTTTATGTTATCAACCGCAATATCATATATGCTCCATCTGTCCCCGGCGTATTTGATAGACAAGATAATATTCATCGTGTTCAGAAAAGATTGTATTTGTTTAGTTGGACAAGCAAGGAACAGGGTTAAACAAAGTTTGGATTTTAGGACGATCATATTGAGTTGATCTCTACGACAAACAAGACTCATAAAGAATGAAATGTACCCTAACATTCAATGCTTGAACGTTCTGGTATTAACAGAAACAACGCGTGGAACCTCTACCTATTTATTTTAGGAAAATAGTCACCGAAAGAAATATTCTACCCCGGGCTTCTTGTATACGTCGACATTTTTAACGCCCTGAAATAACTATTTATTGTATCAGGTTGTATATTTTTATAGGGTCTTTTGGCTCTATTCTGCTATGCAGCGTAAATGTTAGGTTATCTTGCTTCATGATAACGCTAGACCACACACTGTACAAAATACCAAATACCTCAGATACAAATACGCCTGGGAAATGATAAATCGCCCATCAGAGTTTCCGGATCTCCCACCAACAGATTATCATGTTCTTAGAAGGATGCAAAATTATTTTAGTGGATTAGGACTTATTTCAAAAGAAGAATTCGAAAATAAGTTTTGAACAGAAAAATAGAACTAGAGTATTTTATGAACTTAGCATTGGAACTCCTTGGCTCTCCTGTTCAAAATGGCTGCTTTTCGACCAATTTTAAGCTGAGGTTTGATTGTATTTTGATTTTTTTTTACTAGGAACTCCTAAGGACTCGGAGATGATGGCTTTAAAATAAATATATCTGTTTTCTAGAGCTGTGTATTTTGCGATTTTTACTTTTTTATTTTTCTTATCTTTCCGTTTTTACTAGAGATGGGGCATCCTACCGGATGCCAGACATTCACCGGCTATTTCAGACACTCCAGCCTAGAGATCTTTTTAAGATTCTAACCGTCCCTTTAAGTGCAATTGTTTGTATTTCTCTTGCACTCGGTTTACCGGGTATACTCGCCAAATAGCTTTTGAAATTCTTTTTCATTAGTCCTGTTGCTCCTATAATTACTGGTATGATGGAGATTTTCCTAAGATTCCAGTTTCTTTTCATATCGTACATAAGACCTTGGTATTTCGTAATCTTTTCCCTTTCTGTTCTGTTTAATCCTGCATCATTAGGGACACTGACTTCAACTAGGGTTGCTACTTTCTCCCTTTTGTCCCATAGTACGATGTCAGGTTTAACAGCTCCGTTTTCTAGATATGTAGCTGTAGGGATTGCATAGTCATAGTGAATGGTGTATAAATTATTTCTAACCGTTCTTTCTGGTATATGCTCCCAGGA
>OY744535.1:57122298-57174798 GCA_963556195.1 Sepiola atlantica | reverse complement strand
GCGTCCAATTCTGGATTTTTGTTACTGGTATTTCTGGCGTTATGCGAGTTGCATGAAGGGTCGCCGATTTTAGTGTTTCGATGAAGTTGAAGAACTGGGAATTTAGAACTGAATCTACCGTACACATGGCTAAGTGCGTACAGACGTTGAGTAACAGATATTCTATGATAAATTCTACCTGTTCAATCTCTGTTTAAGGAAGAGAAGATTAACTGATACTACACATCTATCGGGTGAAATGAGAGTAGTCTCCCCTCGCGGATTAAATAATAAGTTCAGTTAAAATTTCCAAAAAAGATATTGATTACGAAAAAGTCGCCGAAAAGTACAACGGCTGAAACGTCGTGAAAATGGCAACAACCAATGTAAGGACAACAGTCCGAAACATGTAACTAATGTAATTAATAATAGATCAACTAACATTATCTTACTTTTCAATATCAGCTCAGGTTACTAAATCATTAGGAAATAACGGCGATTATGTGGATAACAACGCAAGCTGACGACCTGGGCGTGCCAAGTTCGAATCCATTCAGTTCCATAGTACCACTTTCACTTATGGATGTTGGCAACCTCTACGTGGTCTTTGCTGTATGTACCTAATTTTAGTTATTCACAGACCGACTGTTTCGATATATAACAGTTCTTCAGTATGGCTAGATCAGCACCCATCCCAAGGCAGGAATCGAACTAACAACCATCTAAGTGATAGTCAACAGCTGTAACCACCAGACGCCGATACCTACACTTTTTTTAATCTAAACATCGACCGCTACTTAAACAGTGCTCCATTTGTTTATTTACAAATAGCTTTGCATTACGCTAAAGTAAGAGCAAGCGATATCATTAACGACAGTGCTCACCACGAGAAGGGGGGGGGCTTATATAGTCATCCACAGAAAAAATGTTTCGCTGTATCACAGTTCTTTAGTGTGGCTAGACCAGCAACGATCCCAAGCGGGGAAAGCTAATACCAACAATAGAATCGAGCCGGTCAAAAAAAAGTTATACCATGTTTGTTCATACGAATTTCATACGGTTTTACAAAATCATGTGTTGGTGCTACCAGATCAGGCTGTCTGAAGATACCGGCTTCCCGACTTAAAATGTACCAAACATTGAGGTTATTGTTTTACTTTTTCCTTTCCTTTGCAAAACTCAATCATGTTCTGCAAAAATAAAAACAAAAACAACATTTTTCCTCTACAAAACGCCAAACTAAACACCATGAGTAAATATTTGAAGATATAAAGAAATTGAAGCATAAAAACTTTAACCAAAACGACCTGCTTCGGCATTAAATAACCCAAAGAGGGTTGATATGCCGTAAAACAAAGTAACTAAACGAAATACCATGAATAAATCATTTAAGATATAAAGAACTTGAAGCATAAAGACTTTTATTAAATTACCAGATTCGGCATTAAATAACCCGAAAATGGTTGATATGCCGTAAAACAAAACAACTACGAAACCATGTTATCTTAGTAAACGTTGGCCGTAGAGTAAAACGATCGCAGCGTCGTGAAAATAGCAGTAACTGAAACACGGAAAGCCTAAGGTAGTGTGTTTTTGTTGTTGTTTTTCTTGATTTTGATTTTGATTTGATTTTAATGTTTGATTATTTATAGGGTGGTTTATGACAATTATTTATAGGGTGGTTTATGACAATTATTTGTTGACATTGAATTTGAAGACGACCATGTTGTAGCTTGCAGGGAAGAAATTATATGGCAGTGTGTTCCACAGTTGGGAAGTTCTTCGGAAGAAAATCAATTCAGGGAAACTCCGCCTGATAGTTGAGGGGGGAAGGAAAGTTCTTTTCAGTTATGGTAGGAAGACGCGTTCTTGCAGTGAATGTCTTACAAGGAGAAACCAGAGATTGGAGCTTAGTCGCGCATCTTCCATCGAAATAACGATAAACATTATATATCCATATACTTTCCTTTTTATTAACATTTTATACTGACTGGCTTACAGGTTTCCTTACGCATACATCGACTTCTTTCCTACAGTGTTTAAATTCTTTTATTCCTTTTATTTTGTTCAACCTGTCAAACGAACATGAAGTCGATAGATAGCGTGACCAGCATGTTGGATAGCATGAGCGAGTGATTAATATCGAAATTAATGTGAATATTAATTGCTTGCTGAATTCGTTTTTTTTTTCTTTCCTTCGTGATACGAGTTGATATCCTTTTGGCATTCACATGATTCTATAGATTTCCTGTCTGCTTGATGTAGCAGTTGACGGGAGGGGGGGGGGCAGTTGGCTCCACATCTGAACCATTCCAAGGTAAGTTCTCAAAATGTTCCATTTCAATTCTGACCATTATGACAGTCGGTTGCAGAAATTCTATTCTGGTACATTATTTCCGCTGATATATTTCACGGCATTGGAAGAATAATACGTTCTATATTTTAGATTATCCACCAGGATTATTCGCCAAACCAGCTTGACCAGTGAGGGTTTCCGGATTTACCAGGGCTTCGGGAAAGCGGCCTTTCTATATAATCCTCTTTCTGTGACTATCTTCACTCCCCACTCTCTTTCTCTTTTTCTCGTCACTTTTGTATATTCATTACCTAAGTATAGTCATAAACAAAGTAAACTATATATATATATATATATATATATATATATATATATATATATATATATATATATATATATATATATATATATGCATGCTATGTTCCGGCTTCTTCTGTATAACACTATATGACCAAGCTTACAGTATATGTCGGCCGATTCGACATTCTATAGAATTTAAATTCTCTTCTTTCCCGTGTTAAATGATGGTGGCCTAGAATTTGAATACCAGGCTGCGGAGTCAAAGGTGATTTTGCAACTGGAGAAATACTGTGGTAGAACCTATAAATGGGTATAAAATAACTCAATATTCTTTTTATGCGAAAAGCTCCTCAGTCAGTGCATATAACTCTTCCTTATTGATGAACCTTCTTAAGATATTAAAAAAAACTAGAGTAAAAAGGTGTTTTGCCATTGGGGATGGTTTCTTGTCTGACAGAATACAAAACCGACTTCGCAATCTAGTGGAGATGATATCTTCTCATCCCTATAGTCTCTTTTACACATAAGAGATGTCGCTAGTCTCTCTCTACTCTATCGCAATTTTCATGGTAGGTGACTGACTGAGCTCCACCCCCTACTTCCTCTCTAAAACATTCACAGCAAGAACTCATCTAGTTACAATCAGCAAAGAACCGTCCTTTCTCTCTCTCTCTCTCTTTCTCTCTATCTCTCTTTCTCTCTCTCTCTCTCTCTCTCTCTCTCTCTCTCTCTCTCTCTCTCTCTCTTTACCAAAAACAGAACTTCCACGAATAAAGTTTCTTTCCTAAAACATTCGTATGCAGAACAGGGTGCCACGAGATTGCTTCCCAGCCGACTGCAACATGGTCATCTCCAAGTCTAATGTAAAAATAATTTGTTGAGTCGTCCTTTTGCAAAATCGAGGCCTCTTACGTAATCTTCTCTCAATTCCACCCACTTTTTCCAATCATTTCGTGGCGATCATCGTCCAATCAACAATCTTTTAACTCTTATCCCCGAGTGGCACCGGGCCTTGATAAGCGGTGACCCATCAGTATTATATATATATGTATATATATATATATATATATATATATATACATATAATATATATATATGTATATATATGTATGTATATATATATATAAAATATATATATATATGTATGTATATATATATATATAAAATAT
The DNA here is from genome assembly GCA_963556195.1 of Sepiola atlantica. Lineage (NCBI taxonomy): Eukaryota > Metazoa > Mollusca > Cephalopoda > Sepiida > Sepiolidae > Sepiola > Sepiola atlantica. The sequence continues at coordinate 57,171,054 of OY744535.1, read as the reverse complement.
ATATATATATATAAAAAATATATATATGTGTATGTATAACATATATATATATATATAATATATATATATGTATGTATAACATATATATATATATAAAATATATATATATATGTATGTATAACATATCTATATATATATATATATATATATATATATATATATATATATATATATATATATATAAATATATATATATATATATATATATCAAATGAATACCGAAAGATAATTGATTTGGGGAAGATAAAGAAGATAAATGAAAGAAACAAACAAAAGATAAGAAAGACGAAATGGAAAGAAAAAGGAAAACAAGGAAGAAATTGACTTCTGGTGACCTCTCAGAAGAGGGCAAAAATACTCTAATTAAATACTCTCACATTTTGAACCTACTGGTGAGAAAGTTTCCCTTAAGTGCGTAGTGTGGGAGATTATGCAGTTGTGTGGGTGTATGTATGTCGATATATAAAGTTATAGCTGCTTTCTGTTTAACTTGACATTAGCAAGGATATTTTAAAATAAAAAAAGCTACAACATTGTCGTTGGATCTGTGTTCGTGACGAATATTCATAAAAAGAAAATTGACGTTATATTTTTTATTTATTTTATTTATAACATGAAAACTGCAGAAATTTTAAAAAAATAAGTATAAAAATGTTAATAAGAATGTTGAGAAGAAGTGCACACATGTACTCATGAATTCCCGTGAAACGCCGAATGTGCCTCAAGGAGGTTATTTACTATAAATGTATCGACATTTATTTCAATTAATGTTGTTGTTATTACACCTCACTGACCAATCACAGCTGAGTAAATTCTTGGACCCCATCTCGAAAATTGAATATCAAAAAATGTAAAAAAAATTGTTTTAAATAAGACAAAATATGGTAATATCAGGACAAACGGACATGTAAAGCGAAACGCCGAGTATTCATGCTGTGTTTGTATACACGACACGTGTGTGTGTGTGTGTGTGTGTGTGTGTGTGTGTGTGTGCGTGTGTGTTAATATCGACCCAAGCACTCGTTTGCTGAATATAGATTTAAAAAGTGGATAAATTTATATATAAAATATCATTGAACAATTAAAGAAGGAGCGGGGCTTAAGTGCATAAAAAGGTTACTTTCGCTTGCCTTGCTGATGAGATCTATGATTGAAATCTGATTGCATTTTAGTAACCATTCGCATGATTTTATTAATATGTATGTGCGTGTGTGCACGTAATATCCAAACTTTTAAAATGATTAAATAAAGAAATATTTACTTCGCCATGTTGTGTGTGTGTGTGTGTGTGTGTGTGTGTGTGTGTGTGTGTGTGTGTGTGTGTGCGTGTGCGTTAGGCACGTATTTGAGGTCAATGGCTGTTATTGCATTCTTGAAATTCAGAGAAAAACATGATTGAGTTTTGCATGCTTTTATTCTGCTCTTTTTGGCTTGTTTATTCTATTCTCGGAATCGTTATGATCTTTGGTGGTGTAGCTGGGGGCGGAGTACTGGTAGTAGTAGTAGTAGTAGTAGTAGTAGTAGTAGTAGTAGTAGTTAGCGCCAAATTGTAATTGCAATTACTCTTAATAGCGATTAAATTCTTCGTGTATACATTCGAATCGCTTTGCTCGAAACATTCCCATAACTCGCTCGGTGAAATAACATGTAATTAGAAAGCACGTAACGAAACAATTAAGGGATTTACTCCTAAACCAAGAGGAACTCAATTATAGTTTCACGCAAATAATTGAAGCGTCATGAAACTGCAAAATAATAATTATGTTTTTTTTATTGGTTTTGTTTTTGTTTTTGGCGCATTTTAGTCTCGTTAATAGAGCATTTATTTTTGTTGTTGTTAAAACCTTACAAAGCAACCATTTCTTGTTAAAGTTGTCCTGGGGATGACATTAATTTACATCCGATAGTGAGGCCCAAATTTGGGAGCTTTGGGGGAGTGTGGGGTAACTCCTTCGTTACCATAACTCTAACCCGGTGTGACAGTACCTTTCAGGATCATGGCTCATATTTACTTGCCTCCCTACGAGGGCAGAGTTAGACACAAGGTCGGATTTTAGTAAGTAAAGTGGTCGACCATAGTTGAGGGCGACACGAAAGCTCCCTTTTCATTAGACTGAGATGTAGGGGAGGGCGCCACTCCTTTTCCAGAATTACTCCACTTACCCTTGATCCTCACCTTATGATGTTGAGTGTTTAGCAAAGGAGCATCAAGTACCATTTTTTAAGTCTTGTGGATGACTCGACCGAGGATTGAACCCTGATCTCCCGGTCTATTAGCGAACACTCTTTTACTTATGATAAATGTTAATGTGGGGAAAATCCAGCTCCCCAAAAGGAGCATTCTGGATTAGGATAAAAACTAAGGTAATCGTTACTATTACCGACATAAATTATTTTAAAGGATATACAGTTGGGAAATTAATAAAATGCAATTTAGTTTGCTTTACCTGCTCATTTATGACCTATTTGCGTGAGAAAAAAATAATATTTAAGAGAAGTTTAAAGCAATTTAATTTACCGTAAATAGTGACTGAGTAAAAGAATCCGCGTTCGGCCATTGCAAGAAATAAGTACATAACTGGATTATTTTACTTAGTCTCTATTTACGGCAAATTAAATTTCTTCAAACTTCTTTAAAATATTAAATATTACATTTTTAACACAAATAAGTCACAAATGATGAAAAAAAAAAAAAAAAAAAAAAAAAAAAAAATAATAATAATAATAATAATAATAATAATAATAATAATAATAATAATAATAATAATAATAAGCCGCGCATGCGTGGTCTCCCTCTGTATGTGACTCGATGTGGCGAGTGTAAAATGCAATAAATTTGGGCAATTTGGGGCATTTTTGACCCCCCTTTGACCCCCTGGGGGCGCGAACCAGAAATTTTCTGAGGTCAAGAATGCTCATTTTATATCCAGAACAATTGCCTCTACATTTTGGCCAAGTTTCAGAAAAATTGAATGAATGGATCAAACGTTATAGGAGAAAAGGGTCATTTTTTGCCATTTTAGGGGGCTTTTGACCCCCTGGGGGCGCAAACCAGATCTTTTTCCAAGGTCAGCGATACTTATTTTCTATTAGGAACAATTGCCTCCACATTTTGGCCAAGTTTCAGAGAAATTGAATGGATGGATGAAAAGTTGTAGGGCAAAAAATGACATTTTTTACAATTTCGGGGCCTTTTGACCCCCCTGGGTGGCTAACCAGATTTTTTTCAAAAATCGGAGAATGTCACTTTCTAACCTGACCAAAGTTACAACTTCATGCAAAATTTCAGAGAAATTCAATGGATGGTTGCGGAGAAAAATCCGGACGGACCGACGGACGGAAATGCCTCAAAACATAGGTCTCCCGATTTTATAAATCGGGGGACCAATAATAGTAATGATGAGGATGTAGTAGTAGTAGTAGTAGTAGTAGTAGTAGTAGTAGGCATCCGTCAGTCTGGGCAGACAATGGAGTTCTGCGTCTCAGATCAGTCCGTTGTCGAATTGCAGCGTCGGTAATATAGACACAAAAACTTACAGCATGAATAAATAGTGAAAGAAAACACCAGTAATAAATATTTGAACTTATTAAGAATTTGGCGCAGTGAATTTTTTACTAAAATGACTGGATTTAGAGGGAAAATGAAACGGGTTGATATACCGTAAATTTTTACAACCAATAAAAATCATTGTTAACATGGCGACGTAAATATTTCTTTATTCAATCATCTAATCACCGTTTGGATATGACACACGTACACACACGCATATATACACACATACATCTATCTATATACTATTAAAAATGTATGTTGTTTGAGAGTTTGTCTGTTCGTACGCAAAAAGAAACATGGGGTTGGTTTATATAAAAGGGATAGACAGAATACACATTACTAAGGCAATAGGATTTACAAAGTCAATACCCGAATTCGCATAAGTCTAAAGGAGTATTTTTACTGGATACGTGTTTTATAAATTCAAAGAAATTAACATCACATAATAACATTACATCAATATTTTTTTGAACTAAGCGAAATTTTATTTTTATTTTATTTTTATAATCCGCAAAAAGTAGGAATCCACGATATTCAGTATTAGCTCAAACGAATTATTTTTGCTCAAAAACATTATTTAAAGATGGAAATTCACTTATCCAAATACTGTACCAACACCGCTCGATGAGCAGGTATAAACTAGTATATATTAGTAAAATAATGCAATCATGTTTCAATAATAGATCTCATCAGGCCATTTACTCTTATAGTAACTTTTGTATACATTTATGACCCGCCCCTTTTTATCCATTCAATGATATTTGATATATTTATTTATCCATTCTGTTATCTCTATTCAGCAAACGAGCGAAAAGGCCAACACTAACAAACACACACAAGCACGCAACACACATACACACACATAAGCACGCAACACACATACACACGCAACACACATATACACGCAACACACATACACACACATAAGCACGCAACACACATACACACACATAAGAAAGAGTGGGTTTGAAATATTGAAATAAATACTAGAAACTTTTAATATATTTTCGACATTTTTTACCGAAAAAAAAATGTACTCAGAATTAAAATCCAAGCATATAAAAAAGGGTGTAACCAAAAGTTCTACATTAAATCCGCGGCTAATGTTTATTATTTCACTCGTAAACACATCTGTTGTTATTATGACATGATAGACTAAATATTTCCCACATTTGGTTTATCTGTTTTACGGCCTATCAAACCTTTTCATGTTATATTATACTGATTTGCTATCTGCGGGTTCATACCTTTCCAAACAGTATTGGTGCATGTGTCTTTCGAATAGATCTGCCGGGATTTCCACACGATGTGCGCCGCGATTCGGATCAATTGTACTATAGGGGCCGTTTGGATACCTCCCTTATTTCATTCCGTTTTCGACTAAGCTTTGGGTGGGGAGGGGGTGGGCATTGTGTTATTTTTTTTTGTCTTTTGTTTTTTTTTTTGACAAAAAATAATTGTTGGTTTTAAATTGTATTTCTTATATCAAAATCGAATTATATATATTTTTTTAATATTGAAAATCACATTCACAGTATTATCTGTTTTGATGTTAGGATAAGTTTTGCTGTAGGATAGCTGGAATTAAATGTTCGCATTTATTCATTTAAATTAAGTTAAGCTGTTTTCATTAATATGATAAGACTACCTTTCTATATCTGTATTGTCTCAATATTGATTTAATAAAAAAAATAATCAAATATAAAATATCAAAGTATATCGCAAAATATTCTTTCTCTATTCTATCGTTATTTTTAATCGTAGCTCCAATCATTCACAGCAAAAACTTGTCCCTCTACAACCACTATAAATAACTTTCCTTTCTTCCTCGTGTGCTTCAAGCTAAACGGAACTTCTATGAACAGAGTTGATTTCACAGAACCACCCGTCTGTTGAATATAATACCACGGGTTGCTTCCCACTTGACTACAACATGGTCGTTTTCAAGTTCAATGTTAACAAATTCTTGTTGTGCCATCCTCTTAAATAATCAAATTTTAACCAGTGTTAACCATCGCTTCCAATGCTCACGATGTTTGTCTCACCTTCCACCTGACAACCACATTAACCCTTATCCTCGAGTGGCTGTTGGGCCTTGATAAGTGGCTCTTTCTTAAAAAAAAAGGTTTCGACAAGTTTTGTTGTACATGCACTTCATCAGAAAAAGCGTTACTTTTTTTCTTCTTTATTGAAAGTAACGGATTTTGTTTTTAAAAAGATGTATATGTAAAGATAAGTGTTGAAATAAATAATTATTTCTTGAATTAAATTCAGGCGTTTCTTATGAAATGTGTAGAGAACGAAACGTTTCGATATATATATGTATAGGAAATCCGGGTATGAGAGCTCAATGTAATAAACAGAGCAAGAATAAAATAAAATATAGTAATATATGTAAAGTATGCCTTATTTGGTTGAATAAAAGTGATAATATATATATATATATATATATATATATATATATATATATATAAAATATAGTAATACAAAATTACATAATCATCGATGCAATAATTTATTTCAACCTTGTGGTATTGTCAAGCATCCAATTTACATGATTACATTTTTGAAAGTTTCAAAAATGTAATCATCTAAATTGGATGCTTGACAATACCACAAGGTTGAAATAAATTATTGCATCGATGATTATGTAATTTTGTATTACTATATTTTATATATATATTATCCCTTTTATTCACCCAAATAAGGGTGCATATTACCACTGAGACGTAAAAGGCTACTGTGATTAAGGGCTAAATTTATAAAGGGCGTCCCTAGTGCGAAGTTGGACAGCAAGATGTTTGTTCACATTTCATTTAGATTTCTGCATGTTGTTTCTGAATGTTTGTGATGAGGATTGATAATTTGTCTAATTTGAATTATTCGGACTACTTAGGTGTTATTCTCACGACGTTTCCACCGATGTAACTTCTGACCTTCTTCAGGTGTATTTTGTCGAACTTGAGAATCTTTCTGTCAAACTGTGGAATCTGGACCGAATTTCGAACGCAAGGACCCTTTATTTAATCCACGGGTGTTGCCTGTTCTCGTTCCGTCAGCCATGACCAGGTAAAAGTCTTCAGTAATTCGCAATTCCTAGCACTGAAGATTGACCCTTCAACCTTCAAACATGCTGCACCAAGAACTGAATTTTACTTCGTACTTTATCCGTTACGCCACGGGTCCTTGCAGATTCCCGAGTTCGACAGAATGATTCCCGAGTTCGACAAGATACACCTGAAGAAGGTCGGGGGTGACATCGGCCGAAACGTTATGAGAACAATACTTAAGGTGAGAACAGTAGATATGTGTATCTATTTATATATTTCAATGTACATGATAATCTCCTAAACTAATGAACCGATCATTGTGAATTTTAGAATATATATTCTAGGCAAAAAGGTAACATGGGCACATTATTTATTATTATTACTTTTTTGTAAACTTTAACATTTAATGGGTGCATGTATATAAAGTTAGGTATGTGTATATGTTTTTATATTTCTATGTATAGGATTCACTCTTAAACTAATTAACCGATCATTATGAATTTTGTCGAAGAGGTTCTGGGCGTAACGGTGGTTAATGTGGGCTATATTTAGTTTAAATTAATGTTATGTAATAGGGGTAAACATGTGGTGGAAGCCCTTCGTGGAAATTCAGATATCCCCGATTTCTTTTTGTGAAATTTTAACACTAGATATTAGATATCAATGAATTAATATTTCCATAATTTCAGTTTGTTTGGGATATTTTATAGGGATTTTAGGGGGGAAGTAATATGGACACAACCACCCATTTGAAAATTAAAATATTTCAGATTTGCATTGAATTTGATCCATAACTATTAGACATTAATTAAGCAAGGTTCCTTGAATTTCAATTTATTCTTTATAGACCCCTTAATCTTAAGCCTTAAATTTTAGACATTTTCTAGAATCAAAATCATGTAATGGATTTTAATCAAAATTGGGAGAAGGATTGTCGACATAAGGTTTAGTATCATTATATATTAATTTTAATGTCCGTAAGGGGACATAAAAGTGGTGCAAAACAGTTTTGTTCGGGAAATTAATGTTACCCGTTCTGGGACAAGTATTCATTTAATTTTGTATAAGACATAATTTTTATAAGTAATAAAATAAACTGTTTTATCTACTACGTAGGAGATAGACAATATTTTATTAAATTAAAAATATTTTTTAATAAATTATGTGTATTTTCCGCCTGTTATTATGAAGTCCCTCTTAATTTGAATAAAATTTATAGTTTATGCTAAAAAGAAGAAAAATAACGAACAAAAAGCGACTAAACTATACTATACATAAGTATAAAAAGATAAAATTCAAAATTAGAAAATATATATTAATAGTAAATTTATGTGTAAAACTCTGTGCAAAAATAAATTATATTGAAGAGAAAATCCAGTAAACGGATAGATGAAAAGGAGAGGCGAAGACATTTAAGAATCGCATGTGTCGATCCGTTCTCGCGTGGAGTTACTGGTTTCTACTTGTACCGCCGAAAGCCCTTTAACATTCATTCAGTTATAACCGAAAGCCAAGCGGAAGGCACTAGAGGCGTCTATGCAGGCTCCATCAGCCCACAGACATTATCAAAAGAAGAAGAAGAAGAAGAAGAAGAAGGAGGGGGATGCAATAATGGAAGACAGAATATGTAGGAATGCGAGCGAGTTAAAGGAAAGACGATGAAGATAAGCGTTTGGGAGGGAATAAAATAAGGAGGATAGGAAAAAAAGGAATGCGAAAGAACAGAAAAAAAGAGAAGATATTCCAGGGATTGAAAAACGTGTTTAATAAAGAGAGATACAAAAATGTGTTTAATAAGGAGAGAGAAAAACGAAGAAAAAGAAGAAAGAATGGAGAGAAAAATATGTTTAACAAAAAGGAGATACAAAACATGGTTTAATAAAGGGAGATTAAAAAAATGGCTTAATAAGAGGAGAGAGAAACGTGTTTAATAAAGAGAGATACAAAAATGTGTTTAATAAGGAGAGAGAAAAACAAAGAAAAAGAAGAAAGAATGGAGAGAAAAATATGTTTAACAAAAAGGAGATACAAAACATGGTTTAATAAAGGGAGATTTAAAAAATGGCTTTATAAGAGGAGAGAGAAACGTGTTTAATAAAGAAAGATACGAAAATGTGTTTAATAAGGAGAGAGAAAAACGAAGAAAAAGAAGAAAGAATGGAGAGAAAATTATGTTTAACAAAAAGGAGATAAAAAAAACATGGTTTAATAAAGGGAGATTAAAAAAACGGCTTTATAAGAGGAGAGAGAAACGTGTTTAATAAAGAAAGATACGAAAATGTGTTTAATAAAGGGAGAGAGAAACGAAAAAAGGGCGTTTAATAAAGAACATGTTTGATAAAGATAAAAAAGGTGTTTAATAAAAGGAGATAAAACGTGTTTAATAAAGGGATATACAAAAAGATGTTTATATAAGAAAGAAAAACTGTTTAATATATGAAGATAAAAACATGTTTAATAAAGGGGGTGAAAACGTATTTAATAAAGGGATATAAAAAATATGTTTTTTAAAATGGACGAAAAGGGTGTGTAATAAAGGAAGAGAATAACGTGTTTAATAAAAGGAAACACAAAAACGTGTTGAATAAAGGAGAGAAACCCGTGTTTAATAAAAGTAGTGATGTTAATAATAACAATGTTTATTAGACGAAAGAGAGAAAGATCGTTTCAGTCGCAAGAAAATGCGAAGATGTTTTCGCTCTTTCCCAGAATGAAAAGAAGATTGATGAGGCCAGCAATGAAATCTACAGAAAAATAAGTTTCTGTGAGAGAAAATGATGGTGACTTGACAGGATTTAAAAAAGAAGAACGGGATTGCAAACGCAAAACGAAAGAAGCCGACAATAACGTTGAAAAATAGGGATGAGGCGAGAAAGCGAAAATAAACGTTAACAATGGCAAATTAGAAATAAAAGGGAAATTATATAAACTGAGAGAAGAAAAAAATGGCAATTATAAGAGGCATTTGTACATAATGGCGATATGAATGGAAGGCGAAAGTTGGCGAGTAAAAGAGGAAAGAATTGGTTGAAATGGAATAAAGAAAATGAAGCGTAGAAAACGAGCGAAAATGAAATGAGATGAAAGGGAGAGAGGGGGAAGAAGAAGAAGAAGAAGAAGAAGAAGAAGAAGAAGAAGAAGAAGAAGAAGAAGAAGAAGAAGAAGAATTGCATAATAAAGAGACAAAGTAAGGAAAGATGGTGAAAGAGAAAGATAGTGGATATGAACAAGAAGAAGAAAACGAATGTCAGCAATAACAACAACAACAACAACTGAATGAAAAAGAGCAAGGGTAGTTAAAGATGGGCAAAGAGATAGAGTGACGATGTGAACGAGCAAAAAGAGAAAGAATAAGAAGAAGAAAAATTGAATAAGAGAAAGAGAAATAAAAGATAGACTGATGAAAGATGGACGAAAAGATAGAGTGACGATGTAGACGAGCAAGAAGAAGAAGAAGAAAGAAGAAAAAGAAGAACAACAACAAAAGAAAAGGAAGAGGACGAAGAATAAGGAGAATAATAAGAAAAAAGAAAGAACAAAAGAAGAAGAAGAAGAAGAAGAAGAATTGAATCAGAGAAAGAGAGAGAGTAATAAAAATGGACGAAAAGATAGATAGAATGATGGTGTGAACGACCAAGAAGAAGAAGAAGAAGAAGAAGAAGAAGAAGAAGAAGAAGAACAACAACAACAACAACAACAACAACAAAAGAGAAGAAGAAGAAGAAGAAGAAGAAAAAAGGAAAGAACCAAAGAAGAACAACAACAAAAGAAAAGGAAGAAGAACAACAACAAAAGAAGAAGAAGAAGAAGAAGAATTGAATCAGAGAAAGAGAGAGAGAGAGTAATGAAAAGGGTCGAAACGATAGATAGAATGATTGTGTGAACGAGCAAGAAGAAGAAGAAGAAAAAGAAGAAGAAGAAAAGACGCGTGCAGTAAAGAGAGGTAGTGAGAGGAAAGAAATGTTTTACTCTGACAGAATATCCCACGAACTCAGCTTTTGTTTTATTATGACAGTCTTGTATGACGTGGCTCTATCTAAGAATTCTCAGAATACACGGACCCCAACAGCATTTTTCTCTTCTGGTTATAACCCTCTTCTCCTCTCTCTTTCTCTTTCTCCCTCCCCCTCTTACTCGCTTTCTCTGTACTTTAAAAGCATTCACTGTGTGGAGTTTCTTGATGTTTGTATTTTTGCAAATATACCTCGGATGTCGTGTAATATTTGCCAATGAACTATGAACTTTAATCTTGTTTCATAAATGCCGTAGCTGCATTTCTTTCGGTATCTTCTGGAATACCCGCTTCAGTACGCCTTCAGAATAATGAGGGGACACATACTTAACCTTTTCATAGGTGCAAGAGAACAAACCCCAAAACACTTCAAAGCGATCAAAAACATTTGTGTAAATATCGAGATTACACAACTGAAGTTATGGACGTAGAAATAATAATTCATTTGGGATTATTTGGATTATTCGCCCTGCTGTTCTCATTTTGGATGTTATCTTCACAATGTTTCGGTGCGTCTTGTTAAACTCGGGAATCTTTATGTCGAACTCGGGAATCTGTACTGAATTTCAAACAGAACCTTTTATTTAATACACGGGGTAGATTGTTCTCGTTCACTCAGCAATTATTAATCATATTCTTAGCATCGTCTGTAATGCGGATCGAAACCGTCAACCTCTAGAAAACTGTCATTTAGAACTGATTATAACTGAACACTTTATCCGTTGCGCCACGGATCTATGTGGACGTATCTGAAGAACGTTGGAGGTTACATCGGCCGAATCGTTATGAGAATAACACTCAAGATGAGAACAGTAATTCAAATAATACAAATAATACAAATTATCAATCCTCATCTAAAAAATTTCGAAACAGATATAATTTGTTTTAAATCTCATTAAACTCCGATGTAAAAAAAGACGCAGTGTGTGACCCGTTTGAAATCAGAACTTCGAAATAAACCGTGTTTCGAAAATCGATTACATAACTTCGGGATTATATTATATATGTGTAAATAATGAAGGACGTTTCTATGCTGATATAGGTCCGGAGAAGATCACAGTTAAAATAAGCCTGTGGCTGGGGTTGCCACATGCACCAACAAAACTACAAAAAAATGACACCAAACAAATATAAAAGCCGTGAGGCTCAGAAGAAAGATATGAGTATCATGATCGGCAGGTGCTCCTTTGATAGGCAAATGGGGGTGGGTGCGGTCGGCATCCTGCGAATGTTGACCCGTCTTATTTCAGGTAACAGAATGCAAGGGACTAGATACAGGTAAATAAATATGATACGCACAACCAGAAAGCACGCAGAGGGACAAATGGACCATAAATGAAAGTTGACTAGTAATGAGGTGCTATAACAAAACGGAACCCCGCACAAAGCGCCTTCTTTACGCATAGAAAAAAAACACGAATTACATGCTATCTCCGGAGAGCTTCGCCACATGATTGGGAACAGAATTTTCGCTCAGAGCGCGGTTGTTTCGTTGCGTCAATACATGAGCGGATTAACAGGTTATACTGAAATATTTTTTTTTTTTTTTTTGCATACGGCGTCTAGTATTCCCAACCGGTCACCCATCTGGTACTGACCAGGCTAAACGTCGCTTAAATTCGGGAACCAGTGTGTCAACGTGAGTATACTGCATATGCTCAGATTAGTGTCTTGCTTTACTAAGAAGTGACTACTAATCGAGGCAAAAAGCTACTCGAGGATAAGGGTTTATGAGATTGATGGATTGTCAGATGAATGATGAAGAGTATCATTCGATGGTTGGAAATGATATTCCTTCATAGCTATAGAAGATGATCCCGAAGTTATGCCATCAGTTTTTTTCTAAACACGCTGTATGCTTCAAAGAAATTAAAATATCGACTTTTCTATCGAAAAACTAGCAAAAAACAGATTACACGACTAAAGTTATGGGTTTAGAAATTATTTAATTTTGATCGAAAAAATCAAATTTTGCTCCAACTGGTCGTCAGTATCCGTCTACCGATCATTCTGAAGAGCTCCAAAGCAACAGAGGAGCGTTTTTTGTGTGCCAACGCGACGACTTCGGGAGCAGCTGGAGAGCGTCAAGAACGTCATTTCGCATAGTTTCCACTTCTTTTAGTGTTAGTTTGGAGTTTTCATTCTACTAGACAAAAAAGGTCACTAAATTTTTCTTTGAAGGGTCACGTTAGAGATATTTTTACGCTTTTTTTTATTAATGACTCACCACTTATCAAGGCCAATAGTCAGCGAGGATAAGGATTAATGGCAGAGAATGTTATGAGACGGTTTAAAATGATGAATGGATTGGACACAATTTGAATTCTTAGGAGAGCGTTTTATAGCAACTATTTGGTGACATTGGAATGTAAGATGTTGTAGTCTGCAGGGATGCAAGAACCAATGGAACAAATTGAAATTACTTATTCAAAAGATAACATTTGTAACTGACTGCCTAATGAAATGAATTACGTCATGTATTTTTCAGATAATGTTTAGTTACAAATCCACAAATCCTATATTAATGAGATCCAAAATGCAGCAATCATTTTCAATTTCATAATGAAGAGGATATTCGAAAAAGACAGACAGACAGACAGACAATAAAGAGAGAAGGTGAAGGAGAATGAGATGCTAAAATAAGAAATTATTATTTTCCATAAACTATTAACAGTTAAACACACACACAAATCTATTATCAGTTATAATTAGTACTTTTTGGGCAACATTGGTCTACAAATGTTGTCCAAGATTATAACAGCTTTCTATCTATTTCTCCAGAGTTATTAGGTGGGGGTATTTTGTTTTTACTCACGGGCCTGACAAAAGCATCTGACAGACCGGATTTCACTCTCGCGCCGTAGTTTGATGACTCCTGCCTCAGGCTAATTTCTACTCAATGCTTAAGAGTCTAACCTACCGTACAATTTAATCCGGAAGTTGAAAGGAAAAGCGAAAAACTGGTATGCTGAGGCCGCAGTCGATGCCGCGAACTGTGAAACAACGTGCACATCCATTATTCCACTATCAAAATTAAAACAGATTCAAAGTGTGCTTGAAGCTGTTATTCTCTTTGAAGAAGTTCTTCAAAGGGTTTCATATTTTTTATTGCTAATAATCAATTATCTTTACGCGTGTCTCTGTTTCAATACTTCTCTATATATAATTAGCTATCCGCTTGCCTGTAACAAGAGAGAAGTAATTGAATATGTATTTATGTAAACGCAAGGATTAATCTGCAACAGCTGACCCCCTGCTCCTGAAGAGTCAGTGTCCGGATCCGTCGTCTTCAGGTCGTGTCTGTCTTTGTATGTGGCAAGCAAAGACGTGTCAGGCAAATCAATGGAGTGAAAGTGGCAATGTGGCTTCTGCGCGAGTCCTTTGTGTGTTCTGGGCCAAACCTTCCCCGACTTCGCATGCAACCGCTGAGTCTTGCTGTTCTCGGTGTCGGTGATAACACCCGCAATCCTGTAGGTTAACGAATAGCTATGACTAACGAGAACTTCATGCAGACCAGACAATCCTGCGGCACGAACTTCATGAGCTCGACTAACAAACACACAAACAAATAAACAAAACAATAGCAGCAGCTGACTGAAGTATTAGTATTGTTTGTAAACAAGACTACAACTTGTTTTTGTCAAGTGACTTTAACTATAAAAGTTGCATGTTCAAAAGCAATGGGAAAAGAATCCCGCCATTTTTACCCGCGCGAAACATTGATTTATAATAACATTGGTATGAATCAACATGGTACGGCTTTTTTTTTTTGACCCACTTGATTCAGATGTTAGTATTTGTTTCCCCGATCAGGTATTTACAGGTGAGACCACATGAACGTTGCCAACATCCATAAGTGAAACTGATATTACAGAACTGGCAGAATTCGAACTTCACACGCCTGAGATGACTTACTACGTATATTTGTGTGACTCAGTCTAGTACGGCTCTATTCTGTCATTGGTTTCCTAAATTCTTTATAGTATCACGTACTTACAGGCGGATCAAATGACAACTGCCAACATATATAGTAAAAGTGGTGCTATGGAACAGAATAGATTCGAACTCGGAACTCCATATCGCCAGTTCTCGTCCGTATCTATTTCACCGCAGCTACCTTACATTATACTAACCGAACAAACAGCAAATTTCAAAGACAATATAATGTAGAAAAAATCGTTATTTTTTTTAAAATACGTTTGAAATTCAGTTTGTCTTAAATATTTTGACATGAAAATAGAATAATACCACCGCTGTTACAAGTTTTGATTGTTTTCTAAGAAAAATAAAATACAAGAAAAATAACTAAATGAGACACGGATAAATCCGTATGGATTCTCGGTCTTAAGTTTATCTTTGATCTTAAAAATCTTACAAAATCCTTCCGTTTCCGTTTTTTTAATTGTCTTTCTGTTTTATAATATAAATAGTTTGAAAAGTCTTTGATTTTCATTGAAGTATGCAAACTTTAAATGCATATCTTTCGTTAATTCCGTATGTTTACGTTACGAAAAAGTACGAAACTGGGAGTAAATATATATTTTTTTATCAAAAGTGTAACGCAATTATTAATGTCTGTATTTACGGTTACATCACCTGCAAAAAGATTGAAACGGTATAACATTATTTTTCCTCATCCAAATGTAGCCTTCTTCTTCTTCTTCTTCTTCTTATTATTATTATTATTATTATTATTATTATTATTATTATTATTATCTATATATTAATACGATAGCGTGTGTGTTCGTGGGTCACGCTTCCGGCAAAAAATTTTTTCAAGTATTTCCCTTTGGCGCAACGGTTAGCAACGTAGTATTTTTTACTTCGGCCCGACTGGTTTATAGTTCGATCCAAACCAACCTCAAAGATTTGTTTTCTACATTTCGAGGGGAAGGGGAAGAAAGGTAGGGAGGGGACGACCGTGAAGACACATATTAATACAATAGCGTGTGTGATGTTGTGTGTCATGCTTACATCAAAAGCAACGCACTTCCGAATCTTTGTATGCTACTCATGCATACTTGGCCTTTTGGCTAAGATCAAAGTGTAGCATCTGTTCCGATGGATACTGCACTCCATAGACTGGTATTGTCTTGGCCTTCGGGGCTTGATTTACGCCGGTCTATGGGTCTGTCCTGTGCAGTTCTAAGAGGTTCACCCTCCCAGGCTTCGCCTCCCCTCTTTGGGGAGGAGTAAGTTTATTGCTTACTGCCTGGGGCGCCCCTACCGGGGAATGCCAACGGGGCTGCCCAGGCAATTTTTAATGACCAGAGTGCTCACTTTCTCGAGCGCTGGCTTTTCAAACCCCACTTTCCCGACCCGACCTTGGGTCACATTTTACTTGTGGGAGTAAGATAAAGCTGGCCTTGTGCCTAACTCCTGTAGCGGGGTAAATAAAATGCATACTTGGCCTTTTGGCTAAGATCAAAGTGTAGTATCTGTTCAGATGGATACTGCACCCTATAGACCGGTATTGTCTTGGCCTTCGGGGCTTGATTCCGCCGGTCTATGGGTCTGTCCTGTGCAGTTCTAAGAGGTCCACCCTCCCAGGCTTCGCCTCCCATCTTTGGGGAGGTGTAAGTTTATTGCTTACTGCCTTACCGGGGAATGCCGATGGGGCTGCTCAGGCAATTTTTAATGGCCAGAGTGCTCACCTTCTCGGGCGCTGGCTTTTAAAACCCCACTTTCCCGACCCGAGCTTGGGTCACATCTTACTTGTGGGAGTAATAAAGAGGTTTTGTAAATTGTTTCATGTATTGTTCATTTTTTTTAAATAAATATACAAGTCCAAATCTTATCATATTTTATTCAAACATGTATAGGTTAGGAACAAGATAATTAGTATTAAAAACATCATTTAGTGTAATTTACACGGGTCCCGCTAGTTAGGTTATAATAGAATATTGTCAATGTTACGGACATTTTTTTAATTAAATAGCAGAAGAAAAAGAAAGGAGGGAGGGAGAGATAACATATTTGATTTATTCTGGATTCATGAAACAGGGGTCTTGCCATTTTATCTTATATAAATTATATATATATACTTAAAAGTACCCGTCCCAGGGCAGGTAAATATATTCTTCCGAACATAACAGTTTTTCACCACTTTTATTTCCCTTTACGGAGATTTAATAGGTATTAGAATCAATTAATAAATATTCCTAAAATTTGATTTAATTTAGAGTATTTTAAAGGGTTGTCAGGGGGGGGGAGGCATAATATGCATTTGAAAATTCAATAAAATCAGATTTGCATAAAATTTAATCAGTAGTTATTAAATACCAATTAAGCAAGATTCCTTGAATTTCAATTTCTCTTTAAGATCACTAAAGCTTAAGCTTTAAATTTTACAATCAAAATCATGTAATCGATTTTGATCAAAATTGGAATACGAATTCTAAACAAAAGATCAAGTATCACTATATTTTTATTTTAATCTTCGTAAGGGTTCTTACAAGCGGTGCAAAACTGGCTTGTTCCAGAGATTCATTTCGCCTGTACGTGGACGGATATTCTTTTAGTGTATATATATATATATATATATATATATATATATATATATATATATATATAAATTTTCTTTAAAATATATCCTATTTGAATAGTCAATTTTCAATGTATAAGATAGAGCAATGATAGTGTTTATTTATACAGGGTGGGCAAAAATAAGGGTCCTATTTTTAAAAATTCATAACTTTTTTATTTATTGATTTTTTTTTTTTTTTTTTTTTTAGAATAAGTAAAGGACCCCTTCCGAAGCAAGCATGAGCCGTATTAGCCCTAAGGAACGTACCCTCATTTAGAAAACATTATTTTTGCTTAAAAAACTCAAAACAGTGTAAAAAACAATACTTTAGTTTTTGTAAGTTTTAAGAAGTGTTTTTCGGCTAAAATTTGTTTTGTTTATTTCAAAAAATCTCGGAAGGGTCAGTCTACACACACATAAAGTTTGGTGAGTTTAACTTTTATTTTGTGGAAGTTATTCAAATTCAAGTTATTCAAATTTAAAGATAGGACCCTTATTTTGGCCCACCCTATATATTCTTTGTTTGAACTATTTGATGATTTAATAAACATTGTAAATTTTCCAATTTTCATTCCCATTACTCATTTCCTCATATATATATATATATATATATATATATATATATATATTCTAAATATATTATTAATTCTTAAACTAATGGACCGATCGTTATAAATTACGAAATATATTTTCTAGACAACATGTTGAGAAAATGCCCCTAAAACTAACATTCCCACAAAAAAATACTTTTAAAATTTAACAGAGAAAGAATTGTTTACATCAATATTTTGTTATATTTTGTATAAAAATGTTAATTTAATCGAACCGGTGCGTCAATAATATAATGTGCAAGGTAAACTCTTAAGCTAATGAATTCGTCATTATGAATTATGTGATACGCATTCTCGGCAACGCGATGGGTAACGTGGGCACAGCATCAGCATCATCAGCAGCAGCATCATCAGCAGCAGCATCAGCATCAGCAGCATTTATTTAATTTATTTAATTTATTTTTGTAAACATTACCATTTAAGGGATGTGACCCCGAAACCTCACCCTAACTCACCCCCAAAAAATTAAATTAAAAACTAATGCTATGCGTATTGCTTATACCTGTCCTGGGGCGAGTATACTTTTACTTTTTCTATAAATTTAAATCTGCCTTTTTAATTATATCCATATAAATGTGTCTGGTTGAATAAAGACAAACGTAATGCTCGTGGGAGAAAAAGAACTGCATTTTGTAAAATATATACAGACAATACAAACAAAAGTAATGACCCGAAACGTAACACATCATTTTAACGCACACAACAAATTAGAAATGTAATTTTACGCTTATTTTATTTTATTTTCTCGGCAAATGAAGAAATACTAAACTTTTAAAACAAAAAAAAAGCGAAAACAATATTCTTTAAGTATAAAATAATATTAGTCTATTCTAAAAGTACATATTTCAAAAACTGCTTAAAAATACAATTTGGCGCCATTTTTTCTTCAATAGGCTGAATTCTTTTAAAAAAAGAAACTTCATAATCTAGAAATGCACAGAGATCAAATAATTTTTGCCTAAAATAAAATATGAATAAATAGTTAATATAAGCATTACTTAATTGGAATCTGACAATAAATATAGTATGTAGATAATATAATGCAGTGCTCTTCAAACTTTTTTGGTCGCGACCCCTTTTTGGAAAAAAAATTTTTTCGTGACCCACCAAATTTTTTAATAAATAAAAAATAAGTTTGAATATTATTTTAAAAATTCCATAGTTATAATTTTGGCGACCCCCTTTCTATGGTTACGCGACTCCCCTGGGAGTCGCGACCCCCACTTTGAAGACCTCTGATATAATGTTTCAAATATAATGAGTTCGACAAGAGTGGCGTGATCTCAGTTTTAAATATGGCATTGAAAATCCTATTTACCTCTGCACTTTAACATGTACGGAAAGTCCCTCAACACGAACGCGTTTGTTGAACTCAACACATTTTCTCAAAGACAACATTTACTTTTTTTCTGGTGCCCGTAGTTAAAATGGGGCGAAATGAAAAAATGAAAAACGAAAATAAAAACGAACTTTCTACAAAATAATTTGCTAATAAATTTAGGATGAAAATTAGTTGTAAACATTTTTATTAGATATGTTTATCAACTTTTAACTGAACTCTTAAAATAAATCTGCTAACTAAAATTTCTGTCTTACATGCTACAATAGCAATACAAATACTAGCACTAAAATGTCTGATAAATTGTGATAAATTGACAAGAATAGATCAAAGTGTAGTATCTGTTCCGATGGATACTGCACTCCATACTGGTATTGTCTTGTCCTTCGGGGCTTGACTTACGCCGGTCAATGGGTCTGTCCTGTGCAGTTCTAGGAGGTCCACCCTCCCAGGCTTTGCCTCCCCTCTTTGGGGAGGAGTAAGTTTATTGCTTACTGCCTGGGGCGCCCTTACCGGGGAATGCCGACGGGGCTGCCCAGGCAATTTTTAATGGCCAGAGTGCTCACTTTCTCGGGCGCTGGCTTTTCAAACCCCACTTTCCCGACCCGATCTTGGGTCATATCTTACTTGTGGGAGTAAGATAAAACTGGCCTTGTGCCTAACTCCTGGGGAGGAGTAAATAAAACCATAGAATAGCGGCTTCATTAGACATTACATTAGTTGTTTGTATTGTTACTGTAGCACGCAACAGCAGCCATCTTTGAACTATCAGAGTTCTTTGAAGAGTTCCGTTGAAGGGAGATAATCCTCGCATTTTATCATGACACAAACAATACTAATATTGTGTCAGTTTATGCCGATTATTGCATTTGCTTGAATATATACCGAATTATCTCCCTTAGTGTCATACGTAAACGAATAGCTATTTATACATATTGATATTTAAACAGAACCACAACGCGTATTATGTTTTTACAAATATATTTATATCGTTTTTTTTATTCAAATTCTCATGCTTAATCGATACATTTTTATATCGAATGTTTTCCAATACTGTTACTTGATAATAAAACAAAGATTATGAAAGAAAAAGTTGTTTTTATTTACGTATGACTTTTGTACAATGCACGTCTCAATTTAGCGAACATTTTTATCAACCCTAAATAATATGCATAGTTTGGGCGTGTAAAACATGTTGAGTTTTAAGGTGTTTGTTGTAGTTGTTTTTATTTTGAAAAAAAATGTTATAATTAATTAAATGGATAGGCTAATCCACTCGGGATATATGCGGTATTTTGGATTTATAGTGGACCAAGGGTTACGCAATCCTCAACCGTATTTCTAACTCCCCCCACACACGTTAAATTGGATTCATTGCAAACTTTGATAAAGTAGAAAGTGTATAAATATTCTTGTTTTTAGTTTTAGCAACTCGCATAATAGTTAAGTATGGAGAGTGCGTGTTGAGCTTGCATTTATATTATTTTTCGCAAACACCTCGTCACTTCGAGAGTAGCCGGGTCTCATGTCATATTTAACCAGCCTGACATGTGATAATCTAAAATTACTTATATGAATATTGATTATATGAAGTAAACGTAAAGCAATATGATTTTTCTCGTGTCTATAGTCAACATTGATCAGATCATTTTCAATCTCGGTTGCTAATTAGAAATTCGGAAATTTTAGTCTTAAAACTTTTTTTACCACTCTTCATATTTAACGTAGAACAATGTCATATATGTTTTCCACATTATAATAATGTCATAGAAGTTTTTTCCACATCCTAATAATGCGATCGATTTTTTCCACATCATCATTATGTCATCAATGTTTTCGACATTATAGTAATGCATTGTATGTTTTCGACATCATAATAATGCCATAGGTTTTTTTCGCATCATAATGGTGTTATAAATATGTTTCACATCATAATGATGTAAGACATGTTTTCCACATTATGATAAGGTCATAAATATTTTGAAAATTATAATAATTTCATGAATGTTTTTTACATTATAATAATGCCAGAAATGTGTTTCACGTTATAATAATGTTATCAATGTTTCTACATAATAATAATGTCATCAATGTTCTACACGTCATAATGATGTCATCAATATTTTCCACATTATAATAATGTCATAGATGTTTTCTACAGTATAATAATGTCATAAATGTTTTCTACATCATAATAATGTCATCAATGTTTTACACTTCATAATTATGTCATCAATGTTTTCTACATTATATTAATGTGATAGATGTTTTCTACATCATAATAATGTCATAAATGTTTTCTACATCATAATAATGTCATCAATGTTTTACACTTCATAATTATGTCATCAATGTTTTCTACATTATATTAATGTGATAGATGTTTTCAACATTATAATAATGTTATAAATGTTTTCTACATTATAATAATGTCATAAATGTTTTCTACATTATAATGTCATCAATGTTTTACACTTCATAATTATGTCATCAATGTTTTCTACATTATATTAATGTGATAGATGTTTTCTACATCATAATAATGTCATCAATGTTTTCTACATCATAATAATGTCATCAATGTTTTACACTTCATAATTATGTCATCAATGTTTTCTACATTATATTAATGTGATAGATGTTTTCAACATTATAATAATGTTATAAATGTTTTCTACATTATAATAATGTCATAAATGTTTTCTACATTATAATAATGTCATTAATGTTTTCTACATTATAATAATGTCATCAATGTTTTACTCTTCATAATTATGTCATCAATGTTTTCTACATTATATTAATGTGATAGATGTTTTCTACATCATAATAATGTCATAAATGTTTTCTACATCATAATAATGTCATAAATGTTTTCTACATTATAATAATGGCATAAATGTTTTACACATCATGATAATGGCATCAATTTATTTTTACATTATAATAATGGCATAGATGTTTTCTACGTTATAATAATGGCATAAATGTATTCTACATTATAATAATGCCATAAATGTTTCACACCTCATAATAATGGCATCAATATTGTCTACATTAGAATAATGTCATAGATGTTTTCTACATTATAATAATGGCATGAATGTTTTCTACATGATAATAATGTCATAAATGTTTTCTACATTATGATAATGTCATACATGTTGTCTATACAATTTATAATTGCTGTTTTCCTGTTTCGCCGCTGCCTTTGCTCGCAGTCGGAAACCCTCTGGGAATTACGAATCGAACACTTAGTATAAAATAGGAAAACAGTCGGAGACTTTGAAAACAATGTAAATAGCAAAACTCTTCGTATAATATACTTCGAGGTCGTTCAATGGCATAATCCATCGTTCATATTTTATTGATGAAAATCGATAATTTATGGACAAGAGGCGAGACTGTGTGTCATCGAACGGCGCCGAACTTTGTTAAATACTTATGTGAACTTGACCATTACAAATGCAACTGGTTGGAAAGTTAATCTTGTTCAAACACGTAATCTTCCTCTCTCTCCCTTCCTCTCGTGTGGGTTGATCGCTCTAGTAAGGGATGTAGCGGCTGCCACTTAGCGAAACGCATCGCTCTTTTTAAAAATGAATTTAGCTTTCTAAGTAGTCGTTAATGTGAAAACATTCTAAGTTCCCTTGGTTCCA
The DNA here is from genome assembly GCA_963556195.1 of Sepiola atlantica. Classification (NCBI taxonomy): domain Eukaryota; kingdom Metazoa; phylum Mollusca; class Cephalopoda; order Sepiida; family Sepiolidae; genus Sepiola; species Sepiola atlantica. Next base: position 57,148,304 of record OY744535.1, on the reverse strand, counting down.
TGGCCTGTCTGATAGTGTACTGCTAAGATATGTGACGGCTGCCAAACCCTAGAATGATTCGGCAAAACAGCTGCCAGTGAATGGCAGATATATAATTCAATTCTGGTTTATTACGTTCTTAAGTAACAACCACTTTATTTGACAGTTCAGGTCACAAAAAGCAGCTCAGAAGTTTGTTGTTTTATATATTTTTTTTAATATAATTTTCTAACTATTTCGCTCTGATGAGCCTTTGTATATTCAGTAATGCATAATAACAAATTAATTTGTTGCATTTGTATACGGTGGCGAAATAGCTGTATATGTACGAGTATAAAATGATATTAAAAAATACGTTAGAATTTGTTTCATTTATATATATATATATATATATATATATATATATATATATATATATATATATATATAGTGAATGCTTTTATTCAAACATGTACAAGGTCTGCTACACTGGCATGTCGATGTTATCGATCTACAGCTCTCAAGAGCTGAGGTCTCATCAGGCAGAAAATTGTTTTTTGATTCAAACTGGTTGCTGAATTCCATGGAATTCAGCAACCAGTTTGAATCAAAAACAATTTTCTGCCTGATGAGACCTCAGCTCTTGAGAGCTGTAGATCGATAACATCGACATGCCAGTGTAGCAGACCTTGTACATGTTTGAATAAAAGCATTCACAATATAGCTCTATATTTTTATTGAGCACTCTTTTATAAACCCGGTTTGATTCCCTTTGGATTTCTACCCTGTGGATTTTTACCCTACCTGGATTCATATATATATATATATATATATATATATATATATATATATATATATATATATATATATATATCAGTCATGGGACCATTCCAATATTTTCCCCGATTTCGATACAATTCTCGATTCGGTTCTAAATTCCTGATTCCGATACAATTACACAGTCTGATTTATAAAATCGCCTAACAACATAGAATCTCATTTTTTCGGAGGTGGTTATTTAGCGGAGAGTTCTCATCTACTTTTAAATATGAATATAATTTTCTTTTTACTTTGACAAACTTCTTAATGTTTTCCCTTTATGTATTGTATCCAGGATTTTGATAAACTCATTGTGAGATTTTCATCTATATTTTCACTTGTACCATTTTTTTTACCTATTTACCCATTAGTGCAATTTTTACCTGACCCATTTTACCGGACCATTTTTCTAGTGCTATTTTTCCTAAATTCGTTATTATGATCTATAAATTTTAGTTTTCTTTAAAATCAATAAATATTTATCATTTTATCATTAGTACCAGCAATACAAAATTGGGTTTTTAACAACAATAAAATAAATTTAAAAGATTCGGTTTTGGAATCGGAAATAAGGCTAATTTTTTTCCGATTCCGATACCCTAAAAAGGTCCGATTTTTTTCGATTTCCGAATCCGATACCCAAAAAAGGTCCGATTTTTCCGACTCCTGATTCCGATTCCAACCAATCATCCATTCATGTTATGAATCGATATTTCGCGTTAAACTTAGGCCTTTTGAAGAATTCAGTTTTAGGCGAAACATCAATTCATATCATGACATGTGTTAATTTCTGTTTTTGTTCCAATAAGTCTTTTTTTGTTATCCTTATTTCCATTGTTGTCATATATATATATATATATATATATATATATATATATATATATATATATATATATATATATATATATATATCTTGATCATGTGACCTATTTTGCATTGCATGATGGGAGTCTCCATAAAGAGGACAGGAAATGAAAAAGCGCACTTCTTCTTTGGTTCATCCCGGATTGAGACCAGTGAAGGTGGAGGTCGGATTTGGTGCTGTCAGAAGAGTGAAGTTGGAGTTCAAGTTGGTGTTTGCGGACTAGTGACTGTTTTGAGTCGGATTGGGTGCCCTCAGAAGAGAGACATTTTGGTGGAGGAAGATGGAGCGGGCAAGCAAGATTGTGGACCTAAAATCAGCCTACCTCCAGATACACATAGACGAGAGGCTATGGCGGTACCAGCTGGTTAAGTTCAAGGGTCAGACCTTTTGCTTGACAAGGTTGGGTTTTGGGCTCAGTTCTGCACCCAAAATTATGACTGCAATTTTGAAAACAGTGCTGGTGGAAAATAACGAGGTGGAGAGGGCCACAAGCTCATATATTGATGACATCCTGGTCGAGGAAGGAAATCTGTCCGCGGAAAGTGTTAGCAATCACGTTGGAAGATATGGATTAATTGCGATGTCACCTGAGCCACTAGAAAATGGCACGGCCCTTGGACTAAAGCTGCAAAGGAATAAGGAGGGGACGTTTATATATATATATATATATATATATATATATATATATATATATATATATATATATATATATATATGTATATATATATATATATATATATGTATATATATATATATATATATATTAACTTATTCTAAATAGTCACTTATTTCTAGAATCAGGTATATTCACTTATATATATATATATATATATATATATATATATATATATATATATATATATATATATATATACATTTTTTTCACTCACTGTTAATAAAATCCGAACAAACATTCTTTCTGCTTGCAGAGAAGAAATGTCCCAAGTTGGCTGTTATCTAAAGGATTCAATTTATATAACATCTATTTTGAACGTTGCTTTAGCGGAAATAACGTTTGTTTGTTTTTTTGAGAAGGTGGTTTCTCCCGAAATATCAAAATATTTTCCACCATCCCGGTTTCTATTAATAGTAAGTAGAAAGATTTACTAAAAAATAAATAGACGAAATCTGTCTATCCGATGTTACGCTTTCCGTATTGAATGCAGCTCTAAAACTGATCGAAACTATAAATAATCGTACCTTGATGATTGTTTATTGCAACAACAAAAACACTGAAATCAACCCGCTCCGCGCCGTGGCATTGATCGATTTGCAATTTAAACACTGCGGCCTGCATTTTGGAAGAATCAAAAATAAGGGAGATAATTCTCTGTGTTATAAATCAATATAAGAAATAAAGTTTCTTTTCTTTTTGATATTTAGCAATTGTTTTTATTTTTCATATAAAAATGTATACATTTACTTTGTGTTCTGATTTGATAGTGAAAAATTTTAAGTAGAATATATTTTATTTGTTTTTCAACTACACACCACTTCTGTTGCCGCTTGTCACATGAATAAGATAAAAGTTAGTTTTTTGCAGGGAACATGTTTCACCTCTTTAATTAAACAAAACCTTTAATTATCGGTAGATGGGATTTTTTTTTCTGATAAGTAATAATTAAATATTGCGGTCATTGTAATACAATATTTCCTGATTGAAACTAGTAATTTAATTCTTTTTTTTCAATTTCAATTAAACGATGATCAGATGAGAAAGATTTTAGAAATCCAGCGTAAATCGAAATGTCAGCTTTTTTTATTATTACTTTTAGGTCATTGGACCTAGGAACTTGAAATTTAGTAAAAATGATTCGCGACTTATGTAGATGATCTTAACTAGTAAATTCGTATCAATTGGCATTGTATAACGTTTTCAGCGTTTTTCTGTGACTGGTATTGGTTTACACGTTTTCTTTCCTAGAATCAGATACTTACAGTAGAGACCACATGAAGGTTTCCAACATCCATAAGTACAAATGATGCTATGGAACCGATAGGATGGGAACTGGTACTCCAGGCCGGTTATGCACATCAGTATTAACTTCACCACAACCACCTCCATAGATTTTCCTAACGGAGTCATATTTATCTTTTTTCATCGGGGTTTAGAGTTAGGGTTAAGGTTAGGGGATGAGTCCCTGGGAGTTTATGAAAATGCGTTTACCTCTGATTTTAATGGGGGTTAAACCATAGTTACATTAGACAAAATTAAATGGAGGATCAAAATTTAAACACATTTGGACCATTTTAAGGGGACTTAAATCCACAAAACTAAAACTTTTCTTGGTCCATAACTTCAGTGATGTAAGATCTATTTTAACAGTATTACCCATTGTATTATGCTTCTGTTTCCATTGATATATTTGGGTGCCTGAGTTCTGGAACTTTTTAAAGGGGTCCTTAAAGATGTATGCACCCTGCCCCTAACACTGAATATGTTTCCGTCTGTTTTTCATGATATGTAAACCATAGGTAAAACCCAAAACGGCTCATATTAGAGGGTAGGGGTAATAGACGCTTAAACAAATTAAAACTTTTCTAATCCCATAACTTCAGTTGTGTAATCTTTATTTTCACATGCTTTTTAACGCAACACTATTGTATTGATTGCTTTGAAGTATTTTTATGTTTGGTTTCTTATGGGTGATGAACAATAGCATGAAAGGATTGGAAACGATTGGTGGAATGGACATGATTTGATTATCCAAGTGGAAGGTTCGACGAGTATTTCTTAACGTTAGACTTGAAGACGACCATGTTGCAGTCAGTTGGAAGAAAAAAACTATTGGTAAGAGTAAACAATCTGTTTAATATTGTGATTTGAAATGTTCATTTTGTGGATAAAATCAGAGTAAAAGTGATTATGGCTCGGGTGGGGTTCGAACTGACAACCTCTCTCGCAGAGAAAAGGCAATAGTCAACGAGAAAAATTTTCTTCTTCAATTTCTTCCCGATGTTATAGGTGGAAGACGTAGTGGATGTGACTGTGAGAGTAAATGGTTCTCCGTCTTCCTCTATTCGTGACTAATAAAAAATAAAATATCGATCAGAATTAGATATAAAAATCGATGAAATCGATTTCAAATAAAATTGTTTTAAGAACACGAACCAATGTTTGATATTTGGCAAATAAACCTGACAAAACTGATTCATCTTTTGTTAAGAAAGCTATTCGATAAATGAAATCAGAGGAAAATTAAACTTTACTTTATATGTAAGTGTGCGATACTCCCCCTCTCTCTCTCTCTCTCTCTCTCTCCCTCTCTCTCTTTCCGAAGAAGTAATTAAAACCAAATTTCTATACGAAGACCAAACAATTGTTCTCAAGTAAAATTTTACGAGAGATCCATTAGTCTTTTTAATGTTGTATTAATTTTTTTTACAATAATAAAGTTTTTTCAATAATAAAGTTTTTTTACAATAATATTTTTATAATAAGAAATAAGAAATTATAATAAACAATAATAAATAATAATAAATAATAAATACGTTTTTACAATAATATTTTTTACACTAATAAAATTAAACTAATAAAATTAAACAATTAATAATTACTTTTCTACAATAATACAATAATTATATAATTAAATAATTAACGGTTTTACAATAATTAATAATAAATAATAATAATAATGAATAATTAAAAATATTTTTTATAATTATTAAGGTTTTTTTAATAATAAATAATAATAATAATAATAATAATAATAATAATAATAATAATAATAATAATAATAATAATAATAATAATAATAATAATAATAATAATAATAATAATAATAATAATAATAATAAATAAGTTTTTACAATAATAAAGTGTTTTACAATAATAAAGATTTTTACAATAATAAAGTTTTTTTACAATAAAAAAAAATTTTACAATAATATATTTTTACAATAATTAATTTGTTTTACAATAATAATAATAATAATAATAATAATAATAACAAATTATAAATAGGTTTTTACAATAATGAAGTTTTTTACTATCATAAAGTTTTTCACTATAATAAAGTTTTTTTTACAATAATAAAGTGTTTTACAATAATAAAGTTTTTTTACAATAATAAAGTTTTTTTACTATAATAAAAAATTTTACAATAATATATTTTTTACAATAATGAATTTGTTTTACAATAATAATAATAATAATAATAATAATAATAATAATAATAATAACAAATTATAAATAAGTTTTTACAATAGTAATTTTATTTACAATAATAAGTTTTTTTCTAAATAATAAAGTTTGTTTTACAATAATAAAGTTTTTTTACAATAATAAAAATTTTTTACAATAATATATTTTTTACAATAATGAATTTGTTTTACAATAATAATAATAATAATAATAATAATAATAATAATAATAATAATAATAATAATAATAATAACAAATTATAAATAAGTTTTTACAATAGTAATTTTATTTACAATAATAAAGTTTTTTTCTAAATAATAAAGTTTGTTTTACAATAATAAAGTTTTTTCACAATAATAAAAAATTTTTAAAATAATATATTTTTTACAATAATGAATTTGTTTTACAATAATAATAATAATAATAATAATAATAATAATAATAATAATAATAATAATAATAATAATAATAACAAATTATAAATAAGTTTTTACAATAGTAATTTTATTTACAATAATAAAGTTTTTTTCTAAATAATAAAGTTTGTTTTACAATAATACAGTAAGGCTCCTCGTTTGTTCGCACCGGACATCCATAAACATAAAGTTTGAGGTTTTATTTCACTTTACTCATGATATCAAATTGAAAATTATAGAAATTTTAAAATAAAAATGGAAATAGAGGGTCCAGGGCTGGATGTAGGGGTACACAGGACTCTTCATTTATTACCGAGAAACACCGGTGTGCCTACTGGTATGAAATAAGTTCAATTGATCTACTTAAAATCATATGAAAAGAGTTTGACCAAAATCAATTGAACGAATACTATTTACAAAGCAACGGTCATTTGCAAAGCAAAGGTCATGCAATCTCTGAAGTCTTGCATCAAAATAAAGCGGAATTCACTGAACCATAAACCATCCGCTTTAATGACATTATCAGCGCACAAAATGGCGCGTAATTTTCTTTGTTGTTTTACTTCATAGACAAACATCATTAATGTCTTTCTTGTGTTAAATCTTATAGCATTAGCTGCTATTTTATCTGGCAACCCAAAAGGAAATATCGTCCTGATATAGTCACTCCTCTAAATGGCCGTTCTCTCATTACTGGAGCCTCGCATAAATTCGCTGCTATCTGACAAAAATGGGCGTATGAGGACCGTTAATGCAATGGATACTTAGCCGAAATATTTACGTCAGCATTCGACTGATATGATGAACTATGCTGAATAACATTTCGGCTTCTACGTTTTGTTTGTTTGATTTTCTTTCTATTTTGCTGGGTTTTTTTATATTAAGAATAATATTTATGTTTGTTAATATTTCTACGATAGGGTACTGAAGTTATTTACATTATCTATATTTCTCAGACTATTATCCTCATCTTGATTGTTGTAAATGTTACAACGTTTCGACCGTTGCACGCTACAGCCTTCTTTATGTGATTTTCTTCTTCTGATAATTGCGATCGTACAGAACTTTATAAATATCTTTTAAATATATATATCATTTATTCCCATGTATTTGCGTTGTAGGGTTTCCTATTGCTACCGAATTGAACCTTTTCCCTGGTGAGCTGCATAGATGAGATGAAAGACTGCGTATTTTTTCTAGACTCTGTTGCGAAACGCGCGTAGGGTGTATAGAAAGCATTAATTTTGGAGAAAAATATATATATACAATATACATATATTAAAAGAATTTTGTTTTCCTGCAAGATAATAAAAACTATTGGTATTCGCTGAAGTATAGACTGGAATAACAAAGAAAACTATGGTTGTGGTCGTTCTACGAATTATGAAGACTAAAGAAAATACATGAATAGTCGTTGAAATGCACCTATCACATATATATATATATATATATATATATATATATATATATATATATATATATATATATATATCGGTTTCAAATCCAAAAAAAAACGTAGAGAGTCCGGCATAGTAGACCAACTATAGGTCCCCTTTGTTCGCATTTGAAACTGACGGTACCGATGTTGTTCTGATCTTTATAACAATCGAGCACTCTGCTGGATTTCTCTCTTACTAACCTTATATATATATATATATATATATATATATATATATATATATATATATATTAGTATTTGATGTATCCACATAAAATTTTATAAGGAGATATCATTTTTTATGTATCAATTTTCAGTATTTACTTCAACAGTGCTCGATACGTAAGTAGAGCTAGATAGTAAGCTATGAAAATATATTTATGGCAATTAAGCTACACAGAGGCTCCCGCATGTCATCCCCGTAGGGAATCTTCAGGCTAAAATCCATTTTAGGCTGAAGATTCCCCCCGGGGATGAAACGCGGGAGTCTCTTTGTAGCTTAATTGCCATGAATATATTTTCATAGCTTACTATATATATATATATATATATATATATATATATATATATATATATATATATATATATATATAGTCATTTACAGATAGCTTTTTCGTTGTTTACAGCTCATCAGTGTGGCAAGCATATCATCCACGTCGAGACGCGGACCCTTATCACATGCAAATATGATCAGCAGTAAAGTGCGCCTACAAACTCGCTAGTAACAGTAGATGGAATTATAAAGTTATGTGCATTTTTATCTGTTTGCATATTTTTACTACGGTACCGGTAACTGAAGAGAAATCTATTATTTACAAAGGTGTATTGTTTTACGCTAAGTAGAAACCTTTATTTCCTCTAGAACGCGCTTAACCAATAATTAGGGATCACCACACACACAAACATATTATATATATATATATATATATATATATATATATATATATATATATATATATATATATATATATATATATATATATATATATATAGTCTCGGAAGTCGCTCAACCATTAAAACTATATAAAAAAAATAAAAAAATATATATAAAAAAAAACAAAAAAAAACTTATAGTCTCAAGTCTTCCAGTGGAAAATCACTCATGTAAGTCAATTTATTTTTTACAGTTATTATATTAATTAGTTTCTAACACTATTTTAAGGGATCATCAGTTGTTTACCATGAAAAACTGTTTCGGGAATTTAAAAACAAGACAGTATTTAATTTCATGGCTTCCCAGCAGAGTTGATCAGACCCCACTTCCCTTAAAAGACAAAAACATAAACGTTCCTTATACTAAATCTACGTTTTGTTCCATATAAATGTTTTGCTAACTTATATTAGACACAAAAAAAAAATATATATATAGGCAGCTGTTTTGTCGTTTGCGACTCATCAGTATAGCTAGACGTAGGATCCGTATCCACGTCGAGACTCAAAATCCGAACCTCAGCAGTCAAGTAATATTCTCTGCTATATATTAATAGTTTCTCCTTAGTTTTGCATAATTAGATAGCTTCATTGCTGTCGTAGATAAAGGCTAAAGCATTTCCAGATTTGAAAATGGCGATTAGGATCATACGACTTGGTGTAATTGTATATTTCTGATCAAATATTTTGCCAGGAAACTTTACAGATGTCTAGGCTCCGTGTTGCTAAACATATGATAGACACTTGGAATTTATCGGAGTTCTACGTGGGGTTTCTGATCTGGTTTGAATGGTCTACGCTCAGTCCTCAAACTTATACGGCGTGAAACTGATGGACAATAAATACGTGAACCTGTCTGAAGCTGAGGAGCATGTATTTTCTTTCAAAAATTTGTTGTGTTTTTTTTGTGTTTGTCAACATGATAAACTTTTAGCACTAGTTTTTTTTTTGTTGGGGGAGGGGGTGTCCTCTGTGTTGCTTCACTTTTAAAGTGGAATTCATTTGTTTAAATCCACACCGCCTGCGCACAGAACTATTTTACTCCAGCATAATATTATGGTTTCGTTTGATTTGTTCTATCTGTTTTATAGCATATCAGCTTTTATTATGTCGACCACGGGATACACATGTATTATTTGGATTATTCGGACTACTATTCTCACCTTTTATGCTATTCTGACAGCGTTTCGGCCGATGTAACCTCCGACCTTCTTCCGATGCGTCTTGACGAATTCAGGAATCTTTATGTCGTACAGATTCCTAAGTTCGTCATAAAATTCCCCGAGTTCGAAAAGACGCACATGAAACAGGTCGGCGGTTACATCGGCCGAAACATTGTGAGAATAACATCCAAGATGAGAACAGTAGTTCAAATGATCCAAATAATCCAAATTATCAATCCTCATCTAAAAAAATTCCGAAAGACGGGATACATATATCAAACGATTAATTGTATACAATTATTTGAATACAAGTTGTTATTTTTATTCATAACTGGGAAGAAATTTCATTTTTTACTGTTACCCACAGTATTAATGCGTAAATAGACAGGATAGATAGTACCGCAAAGATTTGAAGTAGACATAGCTGATCTCGTAGTCAGCGACGCTATCCATCAAGCCGATCACGCCATGCATAATGTTACGCTGACCGCCTGCCCAGAATGGCTTCCATCATTTAGTGCCACAATCTGAGAAGTTCATGTTTCTGAAAATGGGTCAGATTTTTAATGTGTTGTCTTCATTATCAAAAGACTTTATCGGAGTAAAATGTTAAAAGTCTCACAATAAAGATGAAACGTTGATAAATACATAAAAATATAGTTTTTGGCTTTCCTATTTCATTTTCAATTACGTCGGATCATTTTATCCCTATCTCTCTCTCTCTATATATATATATATATATATATAGAGAGAGAGAGAGAGAGAGAGAGAGAGAGAAAGACAGAGACAGAGACAGAGAGAAACCATTAATTTTAGAAAACATAAAAATAAAAATTACAATATAAATATATTAAGAGAATTTTGTTTGCCTGTAAGACAAGGGGAAAGATAGGAAGAACAGAACAAAACTATGGTTGTGGTTATTCGACGAAATATGAAGCCTAAGAAAATGAAAGAACAGATGAAAGGTATGGATTATTTGTTCCTTTGATCATTGGAATGCAGCTATTATATCCATAATATATATATATATATATATATATATATATATATATATATATATATATATATATATATATATATATATATATATATATATATATATATATATATATTATGGATATATTAAACCATTATGTCAGATAAAAATATCTATCTATATAAAGTTAAGTATGTGTTTATTTATATATTTCTATTAAAGGATCACTCTTAAACTTATTAACCGATACTTATAAAATTTGGAACAAAGCTGAAAGGACTAATGGTGGGTAGTGTAAGCTATAGTTAGTTTAATCTAGTTTCAGGCAATAAAAGTATTACTTTATCACTGAATCTAAAGACACTATTGAAATTTTTCTTTGATTACTTCTCGAGTCACTAGGGGAAATTATCGGTTAGATCCATGACTTAAATATATGAACGTAACGAAACAAAATTCATTTTTAAACAGATTATCTTCGTTTCATAAAACAAAAAAATAAACTTAAATAAATAATATCTCGGTAAAGAATGTATTTAAAAAAGGTTCAAACATTTAAATAAGTATTTTTATTGGTAGTATTAAGATTCAAAATAGTTACGAAAACGGAATCCGTTTCGATTCGTTAAAGCCTTTTGCAGTTTTACAAGTGTCTGTAAAAACGTAAAGTAAACAAGTAGCGTGTAATAAGAACATCACTGCACTGATACTTTTTTATTACTTGCCTTTATTTTGGAAATGTTATTTTTAACGTTTCTTTCAGGGCACAAATTGAACATGGCATTATTATTTTTCTTAAGTAACCTTTAGACTAGCAATATATCTCCACAGGGACAACACCGGGTGAATACCGCTAGTGTACACACACACACACACACACACACACACACATAATATATATATATATATATATATATATATATATATATATATATATATATATATATATATATATATATATATATATATATGGCGTATTCGTGGGTTCCCCCACGTGTGAGTTTGCTCTTTTCTTTGTTTTGTGTTTGGTTTCACCCAAAAATGAACCACTGTTTTTCAAGACACTTTACTCCAATAACTTTTTACTCTTTGTGAATTTTTCTAATGATTTTGTAATGTTGCAGAGACGACATTGACAAAAAAATGTTTCGTCTTTATTTCAACACTTCCTCAAGATGATTGTCTGAAGAAAATACAACACAAGTACAAACTATTTGAAACAATTATGTATGTAGTTATATAGATGTTTATATACGTTTATATTTTATATATATATATATATATATAAATATATATATATATATATATATATATATATATATCTGTGTAAGTTAGCCATGCTGATGACGGCTGTGAGCCAGAAACACGTGTCCATGGATTACTTTTATGTACGTATAAAATTAATATATATATATATATATATATATATATATATATATATATATATATATATATATATATATATATATATATATACATGTATATAACTAAATAAATAATTCAAGCCATCATTTCCTTAACACTCGATAATAAAATTCTTGCCTATGGACAATTTCATTCAGCTGTTGCTTATTTTTATATGCACGTAATATTGTGATATTTTTAAACAGCCAGAGTGCTCAAATTCTCGAGCGCTGGTTCTTTTCCACTTTCCCGACTTTGTGTCACATCTTACCTTGTGGGAGGAAGATAAATAGAACGATGCTATACGTGGTTGCAAATAAAATCCTTGTACATTATAGATGTAACTAGAAATATTAAAGGGAAACTCCATAAAACGTATTTTAATTTGTAAGGCTTTGCAGAAATAATTCTAAATAGAAATCAATCTTCAGTATGGCATCATCATCATCAGCAGTAGCAGCAGCATCAGCAGCAGCAGCAGCATCATGTTGGGTTTAACGTCTGTTTTACATGCTGGCATGTGTTGTATCGCTTTTAGAAATTGACGTCCAAGCTAACCTATCTCGGAGAAGGTCTGTATTTATCTTTCTTTCTCTCAAATCTGTCCTCATTGCTTCCTCCCATGTTTTAATTAGCCTCTTCTTGCTAACTGAACTGCCATCCATTCTTTCAATGCGACCAAACCAACGAAGTCTCCTGTTCTGTACACATCTCCCTGTACTCTCCAGATTTAATCTTCCTCTGAGTTCATCGGATCTAAGCCTGCCTTTAAGACTCACATTACACATCCATTGTATCATTATCATGTCATTTCTCTCCATGCAACGCATGTCCTCAACCCTCACTAGCCAGGTTTCACTTCCATATAAAAGAGCAGAGCCTACAGTGACGTTCATGGATTGATGATTAGCCAACCGAATGAATCGACTTGCTATGTTAGCAGATCGGGTTGCCGAGTTAAAAGAAAGTTCAGCAGTACAGATACAACTAACTCATATTTTCGTAAATGCATTAAACAACCCCTTTATTAAGGAATGTGTAGCCAGATCGAACCCGACAACTTTACCAGCAGCCTTGTCATCGGCAAGGAAGAATAAAAAGCTTCATGAGCGACCCTGAAGTGGTCGTATTAAAGAACAGGCTATATTAAATAGCAGTGTTTTAAACAGAGTAAGTTGGCGTCAGGGACAAATGAGGGGAGATACTATGTTAAGGGTACCCAAATGTAGAGAAAATTCGTGTTACATTTGTGGCAGACGAATTGTGCTAAAGTCCATTGCGAAGAAAGATATCATTTATTTTCGAATCTACACATATTTTTAAAGAAAGTATTCAGCACTCACGCAAATCTCGCACCGATTCATTCAGCCAAGAATTGGAAATTAAAAAGAAAAAAGAATCGAAAATGTGTTATTTATTTTATTCGGCCATGTTTTTTTTAATTCAAAATGGATGCCTTCATTCTTTATATTTCATTTTTTTTACAAAAAAAATGCGTCATTAAGGATTTATTTATTCAGCTTTTGAAATTGAGAAGATATTTTCATTTAAATGGGTAAAATGCAAGCATCAGTTTATTCGGGAAGTTGACCAGGCTTGTTTTCACGGACTCATTAGTTGACAAAAAGAGAATGCAATTTTTGTTACTTGCTTAAAATGTTTGTTTGCTTTTGGTTCGTTTTTTTTATTTTCGTTTAGTATTTGTTGTCAGCACTAATTTCTGAGATTATTTTAAGCATCGACAAATCCGAGAATCAAATTAAGCAAACAAATATTTCTTAGCGTTCTACAAAGATAATTATACTTAATGGCCAACTCGACTTTTTATTACATTTATTTTCATTTTAAGTAATAATCAAACTTATCGATTAATTTCGAAGAATCGATATTACAACAGAACGCTGAAATTACAGTGATTGAACCAGACGGAAAATTTGAAATAAAGAATATACATATATACATTTTAGCGAATACAAATTCATGAAATAATCATCGATTCAAGTGAAAAGAAAATAACACCAAACGTACAAAAGAAATGTATACATTTTGAATTTGTTCATAAAAACTATGTGAAACTTTAATGAAATCATTTGGTTATTAAATTTACAAAAGTATACTTTTAATTGAAAAAATGTGTTTCTCTAAAGTAAAAATACTGCCAATAAATTTTGCTTGTATATATAATATAAATGATGAATTTGTTCATGAACTTGACTATGCTACCCGCCCCAAAGGAAGAGGTAATGCTTGGAAGGATAGCCTCATAACTACAGAACAGATACTACACTACCGCCCCCTCAAAAAAAGGTAATGCCCGGAAGGGTGGTTTCATGAAAATAGAACAGATACTACACTACCCCTCAAAAAAAGGAGTAGGTAATCCTTGGGAGGATGATATCATGACCACAGAACATGTACTAAACTACCCCTCGGAAACATGGAGGGGTAATGACTGAGAGGTTGGTCCCATGATGAACATACACTACACTATCCGCTTCCAAAGGAGGAGGTTATGCCTGGGGGGGTGATCTCATGACGACAGAATAAATACTACACTACGTTTCTGAATTGAGCATTAATAGATAGTACATTAGTACAATTAATAGATGTAGTAGTATAGTTTCTACTTCAGGCAGACAGATATTAAAGCTCCATTAGTAATAGAAGTACAATTTATAGAAGTAATAGTATAGTTTTGGCTTCAGGCCCACAGATACTAAATCTCCATTAGTAATGGATGTGTCAAAACGAATCGAAAATCACTCATTTAAGTTGTATTCACATATATGTAAAAAGTATATTAATCTAATTGTTTTATATAAGAAACTTTTTTTTAAATTTTAATTTAAAGCAGGTTTGAAGATTTTTATAAACCAATCAAAGAAACAAAGTTTCTGCGAAACAAAAGAATTATTGAATGAACTGAGGACCGCCATTTTTAATATGTTAAATCTGGCACCATTTTAAATTAACTTTTGGCCCCCTCAATTGAAAAATCCAGTTATTTTCTGCCCCACGTCAACCTTTTCTTAGCAAGATAATCTCCCTAACCCTAACCCTAGCTGTGTCTCAACATCATAAAAATACTGTATCTAACAAATGTGTGCTTATTTGAAAGAATGTTTTAAAAAGAAGCATAAAATGGGAAAACAACGTAAATATTGCCTGACTTATGTTTTTCTTTTCAAATGTAAAGGATTGTGTTACTGTAAAATCAAATTGTGTCCGGGGTAAATAATTCCGTAGATTTTCATAATTTCGTTTTATGCTCCAACGACATTTAGTTCGTCTAGTTATTTTATTAATAAATTAGCAGGCCTACCTGGCATTGCCCGGGATCTTAATATTTTTTTCTGTAAATTAAGTAAGAATACAGAAACAAATAAAAGTAAAACCAAACACTCAGCTCAGTATTGTAATTTGAAATGGTTCAACTTATTTTACGACAAAATCAAAATAAAAGATGTTTATGACCCAGCTACGGTTCGAACCCATAAACTCTATTTCTAAATACAAGGCGCTAACTGATTGTGCCACTGAAACAATTGGGAAGTCGTTATTAAGTACATAAACAAGTCAAAGTTTGGGTTATAATTATTACATTTTAAGTAATAAACGGTGAATATCTTGGAAGGTATGTTATCGAAAGAAATATTCGGTCGGATGTAGCATATAATGAGTGAAATTTATTCGAATTTATAATGTTGTTTTCGAAAAATACAGGCAGAAAATATTCGTAATTGACTGAGTATTCAGAATTAAATAATATTCTGTAGGACGTAAGATACCGCTGCTTAACATTGAGAATCCGACTGACTTAATTTTATATATTAGATAAAAAGGTATATTAATAGTAATTTTTATAATTATTATACTAATAATTCATAATCATTATATAAGTAGTATAGGTAACAGTAGTTGCACCAGTAGTAGTAGTAGTAGTAGTAGTAGTAGTAGTAGTAGTAGTATTTTACCTCATATAAGAAATTTGTACATTTGTAGCCTATAAGTGATCAAGAGACAAGCAGCAATTTTCAATTGTAATATAGATTATTAAATACGATAACTAAAATAAATGTAAGTTAAAGAAGAGGGAATTGGAAATAAATTATTAAAAACCTATTATCAAACAATTTATTTATTATTTAAATTGGGATTGTACATTGTTTGTTCGTATTTTTTGCGTTTTCTGCATTGTATTTTGTCGATATGTAGATGGAGTAATAAATTAAACACTATTTGTATCCCTCAATACATGAAAGCTTTTTGGATGATAATAAAGCATATCAAACTACACATCAATTAAAACGCATTCGTTATTGATTCATTAATGTTTTGGATAAAGAATCATGTACATTATATATTGGCGATCTTCAGCCTCGGAAGAATATAGAATAACCTCTTCAGAATGTAAATCATGGGTAAGTAAGTATGAAGGACAAACTGTTACCCGTGGAGCAGACCCCACGTGCCCACGTCACTGGAACGGTCCAACCGAAAAGCAAACATCAATACGCATGATTCCAGTGCCGTCGCAGTATTGCCAGGACGTTGATGTATGCAACCTGTCTTGGAGACTGTTTCAGGAATTGTCTTTGGGGTTGCCTCTCGAAACCTTTCTTAGAAATAAGTATGGCCGTAAGGTTTAAGATCGGAGTTTTCCTCCTCTAAGATGAGTGGTCTTCACAAACTGAGCAGCCCCATCTACCTAAAGCACTAACACAGCACAATAAACGGTGGAAATACAAATCTAATCAAGTAACGGTAGCGTTAAAATGAGGAATTAAAATTTAATGAATTCAGTATCATTTTCTGCGATCAAATCTACAATAAACGCAAAACAATGAGTCCTATATATAAAAAAAAATGAAAAATGTCTGTCCGTCTATCTACTTTTCGTGATTTCTCTATCCAATACAAAAATAAAATTCATAAATAACCCTAATTTAAGGATGGTTTATAGCAAAATATTAACATGATTCTCGTCGTAGCATTTATAGATTTTAAATCTAAACAATGGACCCTGACGTTTAGGACCAATCAAGAGTAAAGGAGATAATCATCGCTTTCTAACTCTATGCAAGAAATAAAATGGTGTTTCTATTTTAATTTCATAAAAAGACTTGAGTTTTCAAAAAAAAAATGTTTCAGTGCGAAAAAGATGAAGTTAACCCATTAGCGCCCAATTTTTTTCTTTAATTTATTACCGAAACTCTTTTGTAAATACAATATTATTTTATACTAGATATGTGCTTTCAAAGATTTACTTGACTTTATTGGTTAGTCAGAGCATTCATTTATACTATAATAAAAATGTGGGTTAGTTATAAGGCCCACTTTCTCAAACGATTTTGATTGAATAATAGATGAAACTGAGTGTATCCTTTAACTCTAGATTTCCACAGTATACTGAAAACTCTGATATCAGTGTTGCAAATATACATCAGACTGTAGGTGTAATATTTGACACTCCAATCTTCGAAAGATACAGATGGTTTTGAAACATGGTTAATTATTCTTTCGGTCCTAAAAAAGGACCATGGACATTAACGGGTTAATAAATAAATCCACATGCTGCACCTTCTCTGTCTCGTTCTGTAAATAAAATGCAATCTCTTGTTTGTGTATAAATTTTTAATTTAACAAAAACTTAAATTATCGATTAATCTAATTTATTTATTCATCAGTAATTTTAAATTTGAAACCTATGCATAATTACTCGCTGACTTTCATGAAGTGGCTTGAAAGTTTCCAAATATTTGAGAAACTCTGCGAAAACGCCTCCATCAACTAGTTGAAGATTAATAAACGATTTCAAAAAAAGAAAGAAAGAGTTTAAATATGAATCCCGGTTTTTTCTATGGAACGCGGGTTCTTTTAAACGGAAAAATTTATGAATAATGTCTGTCCCCGCATCAGTATTTACTGCAGACATGAGAGAATGCCCTGGTTTTATTCGTTCCCTTGTTGTGCAATGGGGAGGTGCCGTCTGGTGGAGAGGACGGATTCCTAATACCCGAAGGAATCATTTTTCTCACTCCAAGCCGAAAGGGAGAGTCGAGATCCATGATAAATGGGGTCATCCGAACTAAGGAAAAAATGTACAACACACACACACACACACACACACACACAAATAAAACGGAACAGAAAGAGAAAGAGGGTGATAGAAAAAAATAGAGACTACAGAAATTGCCCTATATTTTTGTAAGTAGAAATACCTTTTTGTGAATTTATGAAAACACACAAAGCAGACTCTCTCTCTCTCTCTCTCTCTCTCTCTATATATATATATATATATATATATATATATATATATATATATACTAATATATAAATATGTATGTACTAATATATATATATATATACATATAACTTATATATATATATATATATAATAATATACTAATATATATATATATACATATATACTCACATATACACAAATACTTATAGACATATATATATACATATAGTTATATATACACACACATATGCTTATATACATATATATAAACACATTTATATGTATATATATACATATATATATATATATATATATATATATATATATATATATATATATATATATATATATATATATATATATATATTCGTGTACATTTTTATTCATGAAATCATTCTGCCTACATATGTGCCTGCATGTTTCGGCTAAAGCCTAAAACAACAGAAGTCGCGTCAGAGCAAATGTTCAATCGAAAAATCTATGTCCATACGTAGCCAGAACTTTTGAAAATTTATACTAAATAAATATACCGCTCCACTTGTAATTAAGCATTATTATATAAACACGGTAAGATTTATGCGATTGTTTAGCCAATCATTATGAACAGAAGTTCACTTGGAATACTATATATATTGGGTAGACCAACTATCGATATTCTTCAAATCCTTTATTTGGTGTATTTGTGTAATAAGCCTCCAAGCAAGAGAATTGTTACATTTTTTGTCTTGTATTTCAGACTTGAGAGTGAAGATCAAACATAGTACTACCAACATCTGGTGCTTTTTACTACAGAAAAGGGGGTAAAAGGCTATAGAAACATTCAGAAAGATATGGCATTTGTATGAGGAGAATGCTGTTAAAGAACGGGTGTGATAGAAATGGTTTGCTCGATTCCGAATAAGAAGTTTTTCAGTAAGAAATGCTCCTCGCTCTGGCCGGCCAAAGATGATCGACACTGACCAAGTGAAAACCGTAGTTGAACAAGATTGTCGTTTGACAACCAGACAAATCGTAGATATTCTTAAGATTTCCAAATCGAGCGTGGAAATCGAATTGCATAAACTCTGTTATGTTTTTAAGCTTGATATTTGGGTTCCCCATAAACTTAAAGAAGCAAATTTATATATATATATATATATATATATATATATATATATATATATATATACAGATAGAGAGAGAGAGAAAGAGAGACAGACAGACAGACAGACAGAGAAAGGGTATGTATATACAAAAATGTATATTTAAATAAGCATTTACATAAAAGTGCACACGTATACACAGGTATGAATATATGTAGATACATATATATGTAGGTACGTGCACGTATATAGACGCATGTTTACATAGAAATATATATATATATATATATATATATATATATATATATATATATTGAGATGAACATATATATGCACATATATGCATGTACATACATATATATATATATATATATATATATATATATATATATATATATATATATATATATATGTATATATAAATATACGCATATGTACATATATACACATTCATATATGTATATATAAATTCATATCTACGAATTTATATATACAGGTACATATATACACATAAATATATATATACATATATGTATATATATATATATATATATATACATTTATTTTTTACATACCAATTTATATAAATACATTAATATATATAAACAGGTGCATATACATAGATATATGCTTATATATATATATATATATATATATATATATATATATTATATATATATATACATACATATGTACACATATAGTGTATACTTATGCATAAAGATTAATAGATATGTACATATATGTAAATGTTGATACACATTTATATATATATATATATATATATATATATATATATATATGTGTGTGTGTGTGTGTATACGAATTCATAATTATACATATATATATATATACACTTACGCATCCATATATATGTAAATGTATATGTTGTTTGCATCCGTCTATCTCAGGATAAAATGTAGTTTTGCGCCTCTGATCAGTTCGTTTCTTAATTGATACGTCTGCTGTAACTGTGCAAGCCAATCCTGGATCGGCAGGCTCAGTTGTAGTTGCCACACACTTAAATGGTGTCTGGTTGCGAGAGCTCTGTTGCAACTCTCTGCTGTCTGTGCTCCCTCGTTTTCCTCCACTATAAATAAACATATATATACATATACATATAGACATATATACACATACATGTTTACATATACATATGTATAACTATACCCCCATATTAATATATACATAAAATAAATTAATATATGCACATATATACACATACGTATGCATATGAATATATACAAATACATAAACGTGAAAGTAGGTTTAAAAAATATGTATTCAACAGAATATAAACAGAAATAATATTAATAAGTAAAGAATCAACTATATGAAACTAAGATTCAACACAGAATAATGATGATTTTATTTCGTATTTCTTATCATTTACAAAACTTTTTCAAGAACCGCGATTTCATGACAATGTCTCGTATATATGTATATATATTTATGAATAGATTTATTATGTATATATATTAATATATATGTGTGTGTATCTATGTGTATATGAGCATATATTTATATATGAAGGCATATATATGAATGTGTATATATGTAATTATATATATATATAAATGTGTATACATAAATGTATATATATATATTAATTTATATATATGTACATATGCGTATGTGTATATGTATATATATATATATATATATGTGTGTGTGTGTGTGTGTGTGTGTGTATCTCTGTATGTATATAGTATGTGTCGTTTGTTTCTGATCCTTATTCTCCTTTATGCATTTGCATACATATGCACACACATATACATATACACACACATATATATATATATATATATATATATATATATATATATATTTATTTATATTTATATATATATATATATATATATATATATATATATATATATATATATATATATATACTTATGTATATGGTTATTTATGCAGGCATACACATATTTACCAATGTATAGACATATATAGACATACACATATACTTATACATATATACACACACATATATATGCACATGCACTCACACGCACACATATATATGCATAGGCACTTACATACGCACATACACTCACATAAGCACACACACACACATATATATATATATATATATATACATATATATATATATATATATATATATGTATATATATATAGTTATGCACATACAGACCGTTTTGCTGTATCACAGCTCTTCAGTGGGGCGAGACCAGCCTCATTGAAACTCAACCGTCGAGCTGACAGTCGACGCGTTTACCTCTGCGACACTGACTGAATGTAAGTGAGATCTCAATGTAAACATTGGCAAGTACCGGGAGCTCGAATTAGTTTTACCCAATGAGCTATGCCTTAAAGCTAATGTATATATATATATATATATATATATATATATATATATATATATATATAATGATGAATATTTTTAAATTCTTGTGTTTCATTCTTTTTTTCTGGGAAGCATCAGTGTAGAGGATGAATGTTCAGCCAGTCTCAAGATTTAAACCCCAGACCCAAGTCACATTTAAACTTTCAGAACACAATAGTAATGGGGGAAGGGGAGAATTAAAGTATATTTATGTCTCTACAAGCGGACATATTTTAGTAGGCTGTCATAACAGTGTTCAACAATTAAGTTAGACTGAACTTCGCATTATATATATATATATATACATATATATATACATATATAATATATACATATATATATATATAAAGAGAGAGAGAGAGAGAGAGAGAGAGAGAGAGAGAGAGAGAGAGAGAGAGAGAGAATGATAACAAAGGAAGATGAATCCCGGATGCGCCGAGTGAAACTTTTCAGTTCGAGTTGATGCCAATAAACTACGGGAGCGCAATTTGTGAGAATGTCTCAAATTTCTGTTATTCTTTATCCGAGACTTTTCCACCTTCCTGTTATCGTCAGCTGTTATTATAAGAATACTACCACAACAAAAGCTGATATCCTCCGTGGCCGGTGTGTAGGTGTGTAGGTGTGTAGGTGTGTAGGTGTGTAGGTGTGTAGGTGCGCTTATGCTCATCTAGACAAGCTCGCACACGCATACGTAAAACACGCATACGTAAACTATAAGATGTCCATCTCTCGTGGCTTGTGTTTATGGCGTAGTGGTTAGGGACCCCCGACTTTCGTAAAATCATGTCGATCTCAGCGTAATATACTTTCTGGATTAGGCACACTGAAGAGCTGCGATACAGAGAACCATTCTGTCTGTGTATGACTACATATGCCCATCACCTTTAGGTCGGTTGAGCACTCTGGTATGGGATATCGCTAACTGCCATAAGTGATGATGCAAACTTCTTCAGAAAAACGAATATCACACTCTCGGAGGCTGACATTGTTCATATCAACAATAAAATTTCGTTTGTGTGTGGATTGTGTTGATGGTATAGCCGGTAGAATCTTCGACTGTCGAAAAAACGGCTAAGTTTCGAATTGTACATAAGTGCGCCATTCTTTTTTGAACAGCTATTCATTATCGCTAGGGCAACATTACTAGACTGTTCAACTCAAGAAAGTGTGAACTGATGATTTCCCTCGGGAATGAAACACACACGTTTCTGTGTAGTTTACTTACCATACGTATATTTTATTTTCATACTATATATATATATATATATATATATATATATATATATATATATATATATAATGGTTCTAATTGTTTTTGGCTACATACATGCAAACACGACCGATGATAAAGTTAAAGCGATATTTTTTCTGCCTGCGTAAACCTTGACTTGATAATTTTAGGTCAGTTTTGTAGCTGATTCAAGAATTAAATAAATAAATTAATTAATGAATAAATGAAAAAAAACTTAACGGTTTTTAGTTGATTTGAATTAATCACATGTGCTTTTTAGTGAGTAAATTTGTCCTATTCAATTAAATCAAGACGCAAAGAAAAGATGTTGAGCTTGAAAATGTCTGGCTTCCTATAACTGTAGCGGAAACATGTTTTGCAAATGTGTAGCCAAATAATGTTAGTATGAATTCAAATCTTTATAACCATTTAACAGCTATATTTATTATTGGGCACTTTTATATAAACACAGTAAAGATGCTCTGTGAACGAAAACTTTACTGGATTACTATATATATATATATATATATATATATATATATATATATATATATATATATATATATAGAAGGGGGTTGTGTAGCATCAGTGCAGTTCCAACGAGAGAAAAAAGTATATTTAAAGAATTGTGGTTACCAACGCTAGTAAAAAAAACTTTTTCAATAATTATTTATTATCTTATCATTTTAACATTTTAAGTTTTTTTAAAAATGTAATTTCATAACGCGTTTCGAGCATTTATCGTTTATCCATTATGCTCTCTTCAGA
Organism: Sepiola atlantica; assembly: GCA_963556195.1. Classification (NCBI taxonomy): domain Eukaryota; kingdom Metazoa; phylum Mollusca; class Cephalopoda; order Sepiida; family Sepiolidae; genus Sepiola; species Sepiola atlantica. The sequence goes on along the minus strand of OY744535.1, from coordinate 57,124,507 downwards.
TGTATATTCCATTTGATAAAAGTGTTTCATTTGAGAAAACATTTCATTTTTCTTTCATTTAAAAGTGTCTGTTCCATTTGACAGAAAAAATGTTTGTTCCATTTGACAGAAAAAAATGTTATATATATATATATATATATATATATATATATATATATATATATATACGTGTGTGTGTGTGTCTAATCCACACTGAGGAATCATAATGATGACGAAACAGATGTCTGCGGATGAACTATATCTCATACATATATATATATATATATATATATATATATATATATATATATATATATATATGTGTGTGTGTGTGTGTGTGCGTGTGTGTGTGTGTGTGTGTATAAGCTCTTTACTACTAGTTGACTGAACACTTTCAACATAAGCTAATCACTAGCATAGAAATGTAAACAAAAGAAGAAATTTTCAAAGGCGTTAATATTATCCTACATACTACTAAGCGATCATCAAGTTGGCGCAGGGGAAAGATGTCGAGGTTACGGTTTCGATTCTCTGTGTTGACTTGCTGGTTGTATCTAAGCCACACTAAAGAGGCCGAATTATAACTACGCAGCTCTATGTGGATGATTTACATGTTTAAAAGACGGGGTGTGTGTGTGTGTGTGTTCATTAGTACTTATATATGTGTGTGTGTGTGTGTGTTCATTAGTACTTATGTGTGCGTGTGCGTGTGTGTGTGTGTGTTCATTAGTATTTATATATTCTTACAAACATACAAGTTTACACAGTAAGAAAAAGGGCGATGTTTGCCAAGCTCCAACCTGTATCGCATCGCTGCAATGTTACAGCCTTGTGCTTGTCTTACAACTTCTTCCACGAAATGTGCTCCAGTGAACTTACTGCACTTGTATCCCCCCCCCCAACGTAAATACCTCCGACTTATTCGACTCGCAGCAAAATTCCACCCCTTCGCTGTAGAGATTCTTAGGTGCCGGAAGATTTTCTACTCTGATTTTCTTGAGTCGATTGCCTTTGTAATTCTCTCCCTGCTCCCTTTTTCCCCCAATCGTACCAAAATACTTTTTTTTTAATTTTTTAATGTTATTGTGGGAATCGCTTCAGACAATGCATGAAGCAACTTGATGTAAGGATCTAAAAAGAATGAAAGCTTATTATCGCAAAGACAGGAGATGCCTATTGACCTTAGTCTTGAAAAGACCAACGCTATAGGTAGGGGGGGGGGGAACAGTCAGCAGACAGAAGCTACCGGCATACAATGTGAACTCCTATCACAATAGCTTCTTACACTTCAGTATCAATCTGCGTTGGTTGGGGTGAATGAAAGTTTTTTAAAAATAAAATAAATAAATAGATAAAAACGCACGCACGTGTTTTATTAGACCCGCTTTTATGAAACTGAATAAATATATTCTTGTCTATCTTATAACTGTATTGTTTGTTATCATTTTTTCACGGGTAGATTGCTTTGTTTTGTTTTCTCATCCGTCAAATATGCCCCGGCTTTCGGCACATCAGAAGAAATAATGGAATTTCAGTAAAAAAAAAAAAAGAAAAACAGAAACCTTAACCATTAATCAAAGGCGATAAAAAAGACGACAGTTCAAAATGAGTACAATAATAAAAGCAGACGCTGACTGTTAAATGTTCTTTTTTTTTTCTTCTGTTCTTTTACAAATGTAAAAACAGAATTAATTACATTATGTGAAGCAAAGACTGAATTGATTCTTGCAAATTACCATCGCGTAGGAAAGCGGTAAACTCTCAATAAATCAACCAACGCCTGATTATTAAAATAGTATGGACGAGAAAAAGGAGAAAATATACGCATCACATCGTTTCGATCAGCGAGAAAATTAGCCTTTTAGCATTTACGCGCCAAATGACCTTTTCTTCTTTAAAAAAAAGAGGCCAATGGTTATCGCCAAAGACTTGCGAAAGCATCATTAACCGCTAAAAAGTGTCTTCGTATCGCCGCACCCCCCTCCTCCTCCTCCTCCTCCCCTCCTCCTTCCGCAGACACACTGTCGGTGCTGTTTCGGCAGTGTATTTCATTCCAGCCGAGGTTTGCATCGGCAAACCAACTTTTGTTGGAGTGGGGTATAGTCCGGCCCGGTCTTACGAGCTGCACCCTCCCAGGCATTGCCTCTTCCTTTTGAATGCCGACGCGTCCGTTCAGTACTATTTTTGCACCAGACCAGAGTTGCACCTCAGGAGAAGCTGGTTTTACCCA
>OY744535.1:57107298-57114798 GCA_963556195.1 Sepiola atlantica | reverse complement strand
CAATGGTGGAGGAATTTGTTTATGGACCTATTTTTGGAGCCTTACACGTCGCATACATAAGTTCCAAGAAATAGCACAACACTTTAGACCATGTAAACATTATTACAACACAATAATCAAACAAATAAAAAAATATATATCATTCAGACTACTATTCTCATGTTGCTTGTTACATTCACAACGTTTCGGCAGATGTAACCTCCGATCATCTTCATATTCATCTTGTTAGATACTGCTTACCGTCGCGGGTGCATAAACATTATACACCCGTGTGTCTTCTGTTGTAACCCAGGTTTCGTCAATGCGCACGCTGTTTGCTTCTGTTCCTCGCTTGTTGATCAAGAACAACGTGGACGCCGGTTTGGTTTTAAAGAGTTGTATTTTTAACAGAATAAAGACAGGAATCAAATGCATGTGTACGCGAGAGAGAGAGAGAGAGAGAGAGAGAGGGGGTAGAAGAAATGAGTTGGAGGGAGAGAGACCATTTACATAGTCAGACAGACTGACTTTTAGCCACCTGTGCCAACTGCCTCTCCCCCCTATCGGGCTAGCGGGGACCACAACGTTTCTCTGTCTGTTCAGGTCGATGTCAGCAGGCTAAGAGATTGAACTGCCCTCCGACGGAAGTAACGTGATTTCTCGATTTCCGCTGTTCAGCACACTCTCCTTTACTTCCCCTTCCTCCTCCCTTCGCTATCTAATAATCTTTTTTCGAGCTTGGAACCCTAATAGTCGGAACCTATATAGGGCGTTTGTTAACAGCAAGTTTTCACACTATTCTGGAGTTTGAAGGTTCAATCTATACCACAGGCGATAATGACTACAAAACATAACATAAAAATATGTACTTCTACCCGATCGTGGCTGACGGAATGAGAACAATCTACCCCCGTTGATTAAATAAACGGTTATGTTCGAAATTCCGTATGCATTCCTGAGTTCGACAATTAGGTGTTCAAGTTTTAAAAGATGCACTTGAAGAATGTTGAAGGTTACATCAGCCGAAATGTTGTAGATAAAACAAGCAAGATGAGAATAGTTGTTCAAATTAAACAAATCCCATCAATCCCATCTCAAAGTTTCCGACACAGAAGAAAATATTGTTTAATCATCAAAGAAAAGTCAACATAAATCAAGACATTAGTGACCATATCATCTCTCACTAGAAATATATGCAGAAAAGACAAAAAAAATCACGCTCTCCGAATTCAAACTTCCGAAGTCGTAGGGTTATTCATCTAGTAAAATACATAGAACAGTTGGTTAACTATGTTTTGCCAATAACAGAGGTGCCCATATTCTTTTGGAGTTTTCTCCAAATTGTAGAATGAAAAAAAATCAATGGGACAGTAAATACATTCGGAAGTCCATGCGTAAAACCGGAAGTGTGGTAAGAGGGCGACAAATGAGCCATACATTAAATATCGGATTGAAGAGAAGATTTATCTAAATTGACAGACTAGAAATATAGAAATAATTGAAGGTTCTTTAGTAGCCATATTCGCAGAGACATTCAATATGATAAGAAAGATTGGACCTCTTTCCCCAACCTCTAAGTGATGTCTTATGTCGTTTCAATCCATGACAACATCAGAAACATGAAACGAACGATGATAAGTAATAGAAACAACATGGTCTTGAATAACGATCCCGAAAGTCAAAGTGTCTCTCTTTCGTTCTCTATCTAGCGTATGGTGTGTGTTATGTCCCTCTCTTTCGCTTTATCTTTCTCTCTCTTTCTCTCTGACAGACACATAGTTTGGAGACAAAGTCAACAACGTATAATGACTGTCGGTCTCTCGCTTTCCGCTCTTCAGTCCATGGCCTTTTGGCCGGGATCAAAGTGTAGTATCCGATACTGTACACCATAAACTGGTATTGTCTTGGCCTTCGGGGCTTGATTTACGCAGGTCTATGTGTTTGTCCTGTGCAGTTCTAGGAAGTCCACCCTCTCAGGATTTGCCTCCCCTCTTTGGGGAGGAGTAAGTTTATTGCTTACTGCCTGCGGCGCCCCTACCGGGGAATGCCGACGGGGCTGCCCAGATAATTTTTAATGGCCAGAGTGCTCAACTTCTCGGGCGCTGGTTTTCTAATCCCACTTTCCCGACCTTGTGTCACATCTTACCGCTGTGGGAGGTAGATAAATAACTCCATGTGGATATATATATATATATATATATATATATATATATATATATATATATATATATATATATATATATATATATATATATATATATATTCTTTTTTGACACGGCCGTTATTATTTGATTAACTTAAAGATCCCTCCCCTTCGATCGCCATAGTTAAATATAAGTTCTAAATTCCCCCTCTCTCTAAAAAGATGTATCAAATTGGTTGCTACCACCACTCTCTCTGGTTGTGTTTGAATTGTAGTGTAATTCAATTTTCTTTCAGTCTCAAAAATGTAATTGTCTGAGTGATGCTTGAAAAAACCGCAAGGTTGAAATAAATTATTGCATCGACGATTATGTAATTTCGTGTTATTATATTTTATGTTATTCTTGCTCTGTTTACCACATTGAGCTCTCATACCCGGATTTCCCCCTGGAATTATTCTATTATAACACAAATATATATATGAAAAGTATTGGAATCGTCCCAGTTACTTAAGCTATAATGGTGCTACGCTATTCTCTGGCATCAATTTTGGTAGATTCAGTGCACGGACGGGCGTTTTCTTTGGTGTTTTTTTTTATGTTTGACAAAGGGAAGTTTCTTTTTTCTCGAAATATTAAATAAATGATTTTTAATAATCATCCGGACAACACACAAACAGCTAACACCACACTTGCTGTTATGTAAGATTTAAAGAAAAACTAAATAGTAAGTTCCATTTCGATTTCGATTTATTATTTTTGTTCCTTCCAGCTTACATCCTACCCGGGACTTTGCATTGCCCTCAGCCTTTTTAAAAACATACTACTACTATTCCCAGCAATGCTTCAAGCAAACTATCATTCTCTATTATATATATATATATATATATATATATATCACCATCATAGAGTAGGTACGCATTGATTGTGTTTATTGGCAACAAATATTAGAAATTATGTTTATAAGCAAAAATAATTCGCTTTGAACAAATGTTGAATACCCTTAATGTATCATATTTGCGGAGTATATAAAAACTCTCTTAGTTTCTTTTAAGTATTTATGTATTTTTTATGTATGTCATTATGTTATGTTAATTTTCTCAATTTAAAAAACACGTCTGCATTTCTAAAAATTCTTTTGGACTTATGTGAGATTTGAACTCGGGTATTGACATTGTAAAAACTACTGCCTCAGTAATGTGTACTCTGCCTATGCCCGTTTTTGTCAACCAATCACATGTTTCTATTTGTGTACGAAAAGAGAAACTCCAAATAACACGATAACTTTTTAATAGCATGGCACGGTCGTCCCTATTTACTTGCCTCCCGACGAGAGCAAGTTAGACACAAAGTTGTTTTTTAGTGTGGGGTATATAAAGCACCCCTAAAAAGAGGAAATCTGGATGCGACAAAAATCACAATTTCCGCAGTTGAGGATTTCTCCTCCTCTTACTGGGTAATGAACAGATGCTACACTTTGATCCCAGCCCAAAAGTGCGTGATAGTCAATTTAATTTCCATTATTCCACCAACTTTCATTTCGGTAGGACTAAAATTGAGTTTTATAACGATTACACATAGAACGTTTAAATCATGATAGATGAGCAGAAAAAAAGTATTGAATACAAAAAAGAAAATACATGGTCAAATGTGAGATAATTTGATGTAAATGTACAGATTCACAAAAATAAATGCTAAAACAATATAATAATATGAACAAACATATATATATATATATATATATATATATATATATATATATATATATATATATGGGGTAAGGTACACGATAATTCATGAAAATGAAATGTCGTGGTGGACAAAATGTGTGAAAAAATGACAAACGGAAAACAAGTTAAAGTCTTCAGAAGACGTTCGCCACGAACGAAACCGGTCAAAAAAATCTCTTGTTTTTATTTTTCTCCTGTACTTTAACTTGTTTTCCGTTTGTCATTTTTTCACACACATATATATATATATATATATATATATATATAATACAAATATTATGCATATTCTATGTATTACAGACAATGAATATATATATATATATGTGTGTGTGTCAAAAGTTTTTAAAAATAATGAATGTTCCATATGTATCACAAGCACTTTCGATTTTTCGTCGAATAACCTTCAGATGAAGAAACAAATGAACAAAAAAGCCGGAGAAAAGAAGAGAATTTCAAAAAGTATCCGAGAACCCGTACGTGAAGTCGTGAGATGTCAAAAGAACGAACCACATCAGTTCCAGAAAGGCATTGACAATTCCGGGACGACAGAATTAGCATCACACGATAAATTGTACTTACGTACAACATTTTAAGATGTTGTTATTAGTTCCATGCGTAATGTTATTTATTGTGTGTTTTTTTAGTGGGTTTTGATTAAGATAGCTTCGAGTACATTCAATTTTTGAAGTTTGTTTTAAAATGTATAATTTTGTGTTATTAATTTAAGTTTTTCTTACATCAGAGAAGGCGAGTAGTTATGTATTTTTAAATGCTGGTAAATTGAGCTGAAGTTTACCATGTGCATGGTGAGCCCGTGGGAAAGAGTAGTTGTCGTAAAACCAATGTAGCTATTAGCTTTATATAAATGTATATGTATGTATGTGTTATATATTACTGCGTGTTTGCATAAAATAAATTACTAGTTCTCAAGTAAGCAATTACTATGTAAGACTGTATTTATACGAAAGTGTTTGGTAATAAATAGAGCTATTTACTTGTAATAAAAAGTGTTATTTATACGAGCATAATTTGGTTACAGATTTAAAAACCTGTTTCAATTACAGCTTTAAGAAGTCTGACATCATCAAGTCAGCATGCCCTTTCATTGTGCTTTCATTTTATTTCACTAAACATTAACGCATACAAAAAGGATATGCTGGCTTGAGTATGTCAGCCGTCTTAAACCTGTGACTGAAAGATGTTTTAAAATGTGTAGCTAAATTATATTTGTATAAATAAAACTTTGGATTACATATATATATATACTGAAAAAGAGAGGTTGTTACTCTCGAAATGATTAAAGTCTCTACCATTCCGGACTTTTAAATACTTAGCAGTAAGCCCACCAATTTTACAATTTACTGTCTTTATATCTAAATTTTTAAATATAAATGAATTGATCTGAGATTTACCGTCTCTTGTCATTTATTTTTGTTCATTCTTATTTTACCTTCCGGTTTTCAACATTGCATTGCTCCTGCCTCGGAATTCTCACCTCCATATTTACTTGTTTACTAGCAATGCTTAAAGCAAACTACCATTTCCTTTTATATATATATATATATATATATATATATATATATATATATGGAAATTGACTACATCTTATGAAGCATCCTTGCCTATAAATATTTTATATTTAAATTTGAAAACTAAAACATGATGCAATTTTAAATGAATAAAATAATGTTTTAGGCTAAGACTTTCGATAAATTTATCATTCTCAGAGCAAGATTTTTTCCTTTTTTAAACATGTATCTAATGTAATCTTCGTTACATGATCATTTATTTGCGCTTCAAGAATTCACAATAATAGCAGTATGTGTACGATCGTTTCTGAGAGGAATATTTTTTTAATTAATATCGGATCTTCATTAGCACAGGGTATAGATGCCAATTTAAAAGCATACCGACAGCATCAAGGCTTTAGAGTCCAGCCCCACCAATTATACAGCAAATTAGAAACAAAGAGGGCATTAGTGGTAAGGATATATCAAATCAGTACAGACCGAGTAGAAAGCAATATTTGGGGAGGTACAGTGGGACTCAAAGTGGAATAAACGGATGTAATATAACAAGAGGAAACACATTACAAGATACACATATTTCTTTTTTTAATTAATGTTAAGTTTAAATGGGAATATTGATTAAAATAAGAGGGACAAATGGTGTAAAGATTCTTTTTTAAATAATAATAAAATATAATGTAAAACAATAAAACCACAAAACTCCCATCATTAATCGAACGTTAAATATGCGTTTCCAAATTATTAATTGGATTTGTCTATCGAAGGTGTTCAAATAATATTGGTTCAAAATGACGGATTCCTTTGCGTAAGTTTCCAAATCGAAAAAAAAGTTACATCCCATAATAGAATGAGCGAGAAACAGGGATGCTTTTTCTGTCCATCTCATATCGTTAAAATACATATTCCGGCAGAGAGAATGTTCAGTTCAGCCCTAAAAATAAAAACGTTATACAATATATATTTCTTTATAAAATGCTTAGACGAATACATTTCGTAAATGTTAAAACCTGTGCAAGCGATGTGATGTAAAAATGGTAATTTGATCGAAAATAAATTTTATAGATTAACCGAAATATTGTCAATATTAAAAGATTACTGGCTGGAACTGCTTTATAATATATGGTACTGTAGACAAACGCACACGCACTATATATATATATATATATATATATATATATATATATATATATATATATATATATATATATATATATATATATATAATGGTAATAATCCAGGTGAAAAATATTCACAGGGTGGTAATCCAGAGAATTTTAACCGGGTTTATAAAAAGTGCTCAATATTAAAATAGAGCTTTATATATGATAATTTTATTTACAAAATCTGCGACACTGGCATGTCGATGTTATCGATCAACAGTTACTACAAACTGAGATCTCATCAGGCAGAATTAGAATCCGATCTTAACCTCAGATCATATTTGGAGAGAAATATGATCTGAGGTTAAGATCGGATTCTAACTCTGCCTGATGAGATCTCAGTTTGTAGTAACTGTTGATCGATAACATCGACATGCCAGTGTCGCAGATTTTGTACATGTCTGTGTAAATAAAATTATCATATATATATATATATATATATATATATATATATATATATATATATATATATATATATATATTATGTAATTGTTGTTATTGGTGATGATAGCGTTTGTTATATTGCTTACTACGATATTTCGATTGTTCATTTCTGAAGTGACACAGGTTAATGCAGGAGATTGCATTATTAGTCGCCCTTAACTTTATAGGACATATTTTTTCGTTAATATATATATATATATATATATATATATATATATATATATATATATAAATATATATATATTCTTATTAATTTATACGTACATAAAAGTAATCCGTGGACACATGTTTCTGGCTCACAGCCGTCATCTGCATGGCTAACTTAGACAAGGATCGAACCTTCGATATTGATGTCCATAGTCTGGCGTTTTACCTCCGGACAATGGCATAATCACGTTGACACATTGGTTCCCGCTAGATCACCGAAGTTAAACGACGTTGAGCCTGGTCAGTACTAGATGAGTGACCATTTGCGAATACCATGCGCTGTATGTGAAGACCTGGCTATGGGTAAATA
>OY744535.1:57092298-57102298 GCA_963556195.1 Sepiola atlantica | reverse complement strand
GTGTGCGGTCAATAAAAAATAATCGTTTAACGCCCTCGCCTTCCATGTTTATTCGTTCTCTCTTGCAGAACAATGTGTTCGCGTAGAAGTCGGAGCGCGTGGGGGGGGGCTGAGAAAAATAATAAAAGTAAGTCAACATCTGAGCTTTTAAAGAAGAAACTTTACGCTTACAAACGTAACCTCACCTTGTAAAAGAAAAAAGCGAATAATGGCGATACGAGAAAGGGTTATATGGCTACTTCTACGTGTTTGTAAAAAAGGTATTATATACGGGCAATCTATTCAACATGTGTGGCAAGCTTAATTCGCAAATAGCGCCGTTTTAGAATTTAAAAAAAAAGCGGACGTAGACAAATAAGTCCACTCTGCCACACTCCGTCTTTAGATTATTTTTTATTTGATTTAGGTTTTTTGTTTTTTTTTAATTTTCGGATTATTATCGATTAACCAACAAAATTCCAGATTATGCATTATTTTTTTAGTTTAATTAGCGGTTCATTTGGAATAATGCTTAGGTGACCAAGGTTCAGTTTTTGGTCGAGTCATACCAAATACGCAAAAAAATTGTACTTGATTTATTTATCTCCTCTCCAGGAGGTTAGGCACAAGGCCAGTTTTATCTTACTCCCACAAGGTAAGATGTGACCCAATGTCGAGTCGGGAAAGTGGGGCTTGAAAAGCCAGCGCCCGAGAAGGTGAGCACTCTGGCCATTAAAAATTGCCTGGGCAGCCCCATCGGCATTCTCCGGTAGGAGCGCCTCAGGCAGTAAGCAATAAACTTACTCCTCCCCAAAGAGGGGAGTCAAAGCCTGAGAGGGTGGACCTCCTAGAACTGCACAGGACAAACCCATAGACCGGCGGAATCAAGCCCCGAAGGACAAGACGACACCGGTCTATAGGGTGCAGTATCCATCGGAACAGATACTACACTTTCTTCCTAGGCAACTTGATGTCCCCTTGCTAAAACGTTCAGTATTATAAGTGAAGAGTAAGTGTACGTGGTGTTATCCTGGAAAAGGAGTGTCCCCTTCATCTCGGTGCAGTAGCCGATAAAATGGGAGCTTTCGGGGCATCGTCGACTACGGTCGACCTCTCTATTTATTTTTTCATTAATTGTATGTTTAATGTGTGTATGGGGTCTGGATGTTCTAAGTTTACTCCGAAACGCCCTGGATATAATAGTTTCCTATGATTTCTTCACAATCTTCTAAAGTGTTTGTTGCTTATTTTAGGGGTGGGGTAACTATCAATTAAACACCGCTTTAGGAGGTGGATGTCATGAAGCGGATAACGACCTGGACTGAAGACCTGGGGGTGCCAAGTTCGAATCCAGTCTGTTCCATAGCATGAGTTTCACTTATGGGTGTTGGCAACCTTCAGTGGTCTCTCCCGAGGTAAACATCAATGGAACTGGAAATATGATGTGTTTTAATTTCGTTTCAATTTACGGATTGCATTTTTATTTAAATAAATATTCGATTAATAGTTGTTGTAATGGGATACCTGACTCCCCTCAAGGCTGATAAGTGTACTAGTCTGTAGTATATATATATACTACGAACAGTAGTATGTATGGTGGGTTGTATTCGACGGTATTCTAGTGTATTGGGTTAATCCTATTAGATTACCGGTAGTGATGTTGTTTTGTACAAGATATAGGTTGAAATAAACCATCCTCTTTTAAAGACGTTACACTCTGGTTAATTTTGTTATTATAACTTCTAACCAAGTTATATTAATAGTAAATTAAATCAGTCATTACTAGTGTTGGGACGATTAATCGGAATCGGGAATTGGAAAAAGAGGAACTTCTGGGAGTATCGGAATCGGAAAAATTTGAGTCAAATTTGGAAATTAGACTCAAATTTTTCCGAAAACGATTTTTTAATTTTTTTTTTTTATTTATTTAAAACGCAATTTTTCATTGCTAGTACTGATTATAAAATGGTAAATATTTATTAATTTGAAACTACCAGTAAAACTAGCATTTATAGATCATAATAACAAATTTAGGTAAAAATGACACCGGAAAAAATGGGCTGGTTAAAAGAGAACAGGTATGATGCTACGAATGAATGAATAGGAAAAAATGGCACAAGTGAAAAATATAGACGAGAATCTCACAATAACTTTATCAAAACGTTGGATACAATACATAAAGAGAAAACATTAAGAAGGTTGTCAACTTAAAAGGAAAAGTATATTTACATTTAAAAATAGAATAAAGAATCTCCGCAAGCCCCCCCCCCCCAAAAAAAAAAATTGAAATTCTTCCTTTTTAGGTGATTTGGCAATTTTAGAATCGGAATCCGGAATTTAGAACAGAATCGGTAATTGTAGGAATCGGGAAAAATATTGAAATCGTTCCATCACTAGTAATTACTAAAGTTACGTCGATGCGAGAAAAACACACACGCGTGAAGTTTTATTAATATAGAGATGATGTTTCGGAATTTTTTAGATGAAGATTGATAATTTGGATTATTCGGACTACTGTTCTCATCTTGGATGTTATTCTCACAACGTTTCGGCCGATGTAACCTCCGACATTCTTCAGGTGTTGAACTCGGGCATCTTTACAGAATTTCAAACGGACATTTATTTAATCCACGGGAGTAACTTGCTTTCGTTCTGTCAGATATGACCGGGTAGAAGTCTTACGTAATTCGGAATTATATTCTTAGTATCGCCTGTACTGAAGGTTGAACCTTAAACCCCCAGAAGATTGTCACTTAGAACTGATTAATACTTAGCACTTATATCCGTTGCGTCACGGTTTCTTACAGATTCCCTGAGTTCGACAAGATGCACTTGAAGAAGGTCGGAGATTACAGCGGCCGAAACGTTGTGAGACTAACATCCGAGATGAGAACAGTAGTCTAAATAATCTAATGTTCATGGAAGTCGTGATAAAACTTTTTTTTTTTTAATAACGATATAAGAGAAGAGATTTACTTTTATTTTTTTTCATATTCTATTCTCTACAGCCCCTGTCTCACAAATGAGGCGTTGCTAGTCTTTCTCTACTCTATCGGTATGACTATGGAAAGTGGACGAATGAGCTTCAAGCTCTGGTTCCTCATTGTAAACCTTTCACAGAAAATAATCTTCATCCAACTAACGCTGCAAAGAACTTTCCCATTCTTCATCCATGTGGCTAACATAAAACAAAATTTCCATCAACAGAATTCCTTTCCAAGAAATTCCCATCGGTGAAACACATTGCTACAAGACTGCTTCCCTGAGAGTTACAATATGGTCATCTTCAAATCTAATGTCAATAAATACTTGTCATAAACGGTTTTATTCATTCCATTCATAATTTTTAATCGTCTCATAATATTCTTCATCATTTAACTGAAAATCTATCCATCTCATCAATCCTTATCCTCGGGTGGCTTTTAGCCTTGTTAAATGTTGACTCATTAGTAAAAGAAAAAAGAAGATGTAACGGGGCTCCTTTGAATTAATTCGAAACCGTTTAAGCGGGACTTTCTTTGTTTGGATGATATAAGTGCAACGGTTTGTATCATTTCGATTATTCGGACTATTGTTTTCGTCTTGGCTGTTATTCTCACAACGTTTCGGCCGATGTAACTTCCGACTTTCTTAAGGTGAGTCTTTATGTTGAACTCTGGCATCTATACGGACTTTCAAACGTAATCCTTTGATTTAATCCGCGGGGCTAGCTTACTGTCGTCCCGTCAGTAGTCCGAATAATCCAAATAATACAAATTATCCATCCTCATCTAAAAAAATTCCGAAGTGCAAAAGTGCTCAATATTTTACAGCTGTTCCAAAATCATTAATATTTATAGTTGAATGTTTTCCTCCTTAAAAAGAATCATTAAAAAAGCTGTCTTTTTTAGAGAGAGAGGGCATGTAAAATGAAGGATCCCCAAAAATCTATTAGACCTGGGACCTCTTGAGGTTAGGGTTATGTTCAGGTTGAGGTCGTAATGTGGCCATGATTAGAAGATATATTTATTTAACATTGGGTTTACGCTTTGAGTTTTATTCGGATTGCAGGTGGTTTTCCTCGGACATTGTCATTGTTCTTTGCCTGGGTGCAAAACAGGCTGATCCCTAATCCCGTTCTAATGAAATACGCCGTTGAAGACAAATTTTGTGTTACTTTGTATATCTAAAATAAATATTGTCTGGAAACAGCTGGAAACGATGAGAATACCGTTATGTGTACTCTTTATTAGAAATATGATTCGAAAATAATTTATATACATACATACATACATACATACATACATACATACATACATATATATATATATATATATCAAAATATTTATATATATACAAATTATTTATTTTAAAACTATACGTTACATATTTCAGAGACGTACCATAGTTTCATTGAAATAGACTGACCTTTTATTGTTGTTAAAAAGGTCGTTAATTGGCTCTAACGACCTTTCTAACAACAATAAAATGTCAGTCTATTTCAATGAGACCATGGTACATCTCTGGAGTATGTAATGTATACTTTTTAAATAAATAATTTGTATATTAGCTCTCATATTTTTGCGATCGAGCACTTTATGGATTTCATTTTAACATACCCCGACGCACTATTGTTAAATACGACGAATAACTTATGTCTGCATATTTTTGTTTTGATCCTTTCTAATTCCCTTATGTATTGCCTTGTTTCAAGCGGGAACTGGCCGATGTACCTGCCATATACATTCATACCCCTAGTACTTTCGGATCCTTCCAGATTCATCTTCAGGGGTGGTTATCAAGTGAAGAACATCGTGCTTAGATATTTATAGGGTTTTTTTTCGGGAATAACGTGTTAGTTACAGTATTTATAAGGTACTTATGTGAGTATTATAGGTGTTTTAGTATGTTGTGACTATTATTAACATTTATTTTGTTGATGGTTGGCTTTTTTTTTTTTTTTAATGTGTGGGGCTTCTGATATATGCAGTTTTTGTTTGTTAGTTGTCTGTTCTAAAATGGAGGTGTTATCTACAAGAAGCTTTCGGAATTAAGAGCGAGGGCAAGAATGGTGTGTTGTTAGGTGTTTGGCTATAGCGCTGGTATCAGATAAGTGCATAGTTAACCTCCTCGGGAAGGTTGTGGTGGTAAAGCCTATGGATATGCTTTTTTCTTCACTGTCAGAGACGCAGTTTCCCAAAGGACATTTGAATTCATACATTAGATGTGTTCTATCCAAAACTCTAACGGAGGGGGAAGAATTGTTAGTAATGATGAGATTTGAGGTTTTGAATTTTCTATAGTAAATAATAAGTTCATATTTTTAGATATAATTCTACTAAACCTAATGTCTAGAATCCTTAGTCTAATTTTTATCAAAATTTGTTACATGATTTTTATGTAAGTTTTAGGCTTAAGAGGCCTTAAAAATAAATTGAAATTCAAGGAATCTTGCTTAATTGGTGTCTAATGACTATGGATCAAATCTAATGAAATCTGAAATATGTGAAGTTTCAAATGGGAGGCTGTACCCATATTATACTCCCTAAAATCCCTTTAAAATACCCCAAAGAAACTGACACTTAGAGATTAGTAATTAATGTCTAATACATATTGTTAAAATTCCATCAAAATCGTAGGGATCTGAATTTTCATGATGCATTTAAATCTCTCTTTTATCCATTTGCATAACAACTAAATTAAAGTAAATATAGCCCACATCATCCACCCTTACACCAAGCAGCTGTGTTCCAAAATTCATAATGATCGGTTAATTAGTTTCATCCTGCATATGTACAGATATAAACATATAAACATACATAACTTTCTATAAATAGAGATATATTTTCTGTCTGTTAGGTATCATATTAATTTCAAGCTACATGGTGTTATCAGTTTACAAAAAGAAAAGATATTTTTTCAATATACAAATGATTCGAAAAGAAAAGTCATCAACTCGCCATATTTAAAAACGTTTCTTGGTGAGAATTCTAAATTCTGCTACACATCAGCCCCTCCCCCCTACAAAAAGGCAAACTTATAATGGGTTGATGGATTTAAGTTCTCTAATTCATTTTATATCTTTAGATACATAGGTAGACAGACGGACAGATAGATAGATAGATAGATAGATAGATAGATAGATAGATAGATAGATAGATAGATAGATAGATAGATAGATAGATAGATAGATGTTATTTCCGGAGAAAATTATAAGGCTAATTAGCAATTAGTTTGAATATTTTCTTTGGTAATGACACGTAAACGTTTCTGTTTAGCTTACTTGCCATTAGTATATTTTCATACGATAATATGTATATATATGAGAGAAAGATTATATATATATATATATATATATATATATATATATATATATATAGAGAGAGAGAGAGAGAGAGAGAGAGAGAGAGAGAGATTGAGAGATAGATAGAGAGATAGAGAGACAGATAGAGAGGGAGAGATAATATTGAAAATTGTGTTATATATATATATATATATATATATATATATATATATATATATATATATATATATATATCTTTTTCACTGTCTTATATACGTATATATGTGTGGGGGTGCAAAGAGAGAAATAGAGAGTGTGCCATTGATAGATAATATGTCAATCTAGCTATCAGCATCCAATGCAGATAGATAGGTAGACAGATATACACCCATATAGATACACACACACATACACACGCATATATGTTTATATTTAGAGAGAGAGAGGGGGGAGGGAGAGGGAGATAGATAGATAGATAGATAGATAGATAGATAGATAGATAGATAGATAGATAGATAGATAGATAGATAGATAGATAGATTCTTAAAATATTTATTAGTGTTATATAAAGATAAAGATAGATGAAAGAAGAGGGATAAACATGCACGAATGACAAATTTATTTCAACTTCGATTGTTCAATGCAAAGTGTACTCGGTAAATAGAAATATGTGTATTATTCTTTCCTTAAGACCAGGCTTTTCAAATATTAAAATCTTATCATCAGAGGAATTACATAGATAGATAAGTTGGCAGTGGAAAAGCCAAAATTCAAAATTTGAAAAAATATTAAGTAATGGAGAGTAAGAAAGTGCGTGCAAAAAGATATGGGGTCTGTCCAGTTGGTAAATGTCCGTTGGTTTTATTATTGTAATATATATATATATATATATATATATATATATATATATATATATATATACAAATATTATTATGCTACATATGTAAATATATGTTTCAGCTACGAAAGGTAAGCGACAGAGAAGATTCTGGCAGAATAAACTGTAGAACTGATTCATTTTTATTCCGAATCTTCTCTGTTGATGGCTTTTAAAATGTAGGCTTTAAATGAAGCCACAGCCGAAACATGTATGCACATATGTAGCCAAAAATGTTTGTATAAATTAAAAAATTATACTAAAATACAGTTCTACTTGTTATTAAGCACTATCTTATGAAAACTGTAGCTTCATAGGATTAAAAGCTATGAACTAATAACTCTAAAAATACAATATATATATATATACCCGGTACTTTGCATTGCCCTCAGCTTTTTAAAAATATATTACTACTATTCCCAGGAATGCTTCAAGCAAACTACCATATTCTCTCTCTCTCTCTCTCTCATATATATATATATATATATATATATATATATATATAGAGAGAGAGAGAGAGAGAGAGAGAGAGAGAGATATTAAAAGAGACTTATGTATCGATCTATAGGTCCGTCTGTCCATCTTACATGCCTAAAGTAGATTAGAGAATGTAAATCCATCAACATGTTTTATATATATATATATATATATATTTATAGAAATATATATATATATTTATAGAAATATATATATATAGAGAGAGAGAGAGAGAAATATATATGTATATATATATTTATAAAAATATATATATATATATATATATATATTTATAGAAATATATATATATATATTTATAGAAATATATATATATATATTTATAGAAATATATATATATATATATATATATATATATATATATATATTTATAGAAATATATATATATATATTTATAGAAATATATATATATATATTTATAGAAATATATATATATATATATATATATATATATATATATATATATATATACCGCATTACTACATTGATGACGCTAAGAGAGCCCGAAACGACGTCGTCTGTAGGTCAAGAACACTTTAATATTTAAAAAATATTTATAGTATAAATATATATATATATATATATATATATATATATATATATATATATATGCATAGGATTATATATAGATAGATATGTACATAATGTGTATATATGTATACATACATATACATATTACTATTTCATGTGTACACACATATATTACAACATTATACACTAATATAATATATTACGCGTGTATTTGTTATTTCAATATTTACTTCAACAGTGATATATACGTGAGTATAGTAAGAAATTATACTTATAGCAAGTATGCTACACAGAAACCTCGATGTGTCATTTCCGGAGAAAATTATCAGGCTAATTAGCAATTAACTTGATTATTTTCTTTGGTAATGACACGTAAACGTTTCTGTTTAGCTTACTTGCCATTAGTATATTTTCATACGATAATATGTATATATATGAGAGAAAGATTATATATATATATATATATATAGATATATATATATATATATATATATATATATATATATATATATATATATATATATATATATATATATATAAAGATAGATAGATAGATAGATAGATAGATAGATAGATAGATAGATAGATAGATAGATAGATAGATAGATAGACAGATAGAGAGGGAGAGATAATATTGAAAATTGTGTTATATATATATATATATATATATATATATATATATATATATATATATTTCTATTTCACTGTCTTATATACGTATATATGTGTGGGGGTGCAAAGAGAGAAATAGAGAGTGTGCCATTGATAGATAATATGTCAATCTAACTATCAGCATCCAATGCAGATAGATAGGTAGACAGATATACACCCATATAGATACATACACACATACACACGCATACATGTTTATATTTAGAGAGAGGGGGGGGAGGGAGAGATAGATAGATAGATAGATAGATAGATAGATAGATAGATAGATAGATAGATAGATAGATAGATAGATGAAGTAAAACTGTGTATATATATGTGTGTGTGTGTTTATATATATATTTATATATATATATATATATATTATATATATGTATATATATATATATATATATACATATATATATATGTATGTTCGTGTGTGCGTATGTGCATGTGTGTTTGCAGAGAGAGAGGGGATATTGATAGATAATGTGTTAATTAAGCTATCAGCATTCGATGCGGATAGATAGGTAGACAGATATACAGCCATATAGATAGACACAGACACACACTTTCACACACACACGCATATATATATTGATAGAGGGGAGGGTAGATAGAGAGGATTGGCTAGATAGTAAGAAAATATTAGATAGATAGATAGATAGATAGATAGATAGATAGATAGATAGATAGATAGATAGATAGATAGATAAAGTAAAACTGTGTCAGTATCATAAAAACCTGTATAAAAATGAGCGCTAAACCCGTATTAAGTAACCTATCTGAATAATATGGCTGAAAAAAAATTTTATGGTGAGAAATAGAAAAACTAGAAAGTTGACTAAAAGAAATGGGGTCTCCCCCGTTCATAGTTATTTTTACATTAAATAGCGGAGGGAGTTTTTTTTTTTTTAGCTTTTAGGGGCAATTTCTACCAGAAGTTCACATGCATACACACACACACGCGCGATCGCGGGTGCGCGTCGCACTGACAAACTGTGCACGAGCACATGGACAACAAATGCACATGTGCTTAAAGGAAAGAAAAATAAAAGTGAGTGAGAGAGAAAGAATCACCGGGCATGTTTTGACTGCTAAAAGCAATTTCGGTTCCTTGATACGAATGAGGCGCGTGCGAAACTCAATGAGTTTTTGAACCATGATACTTGACGCTTTGCCTTTAAACTTTAATTCAAGCCAAA
>OY744535.1:57010662-57078162 GCA_963556195.1 Sepiola atlantica | reverse complement strand
AAATAAAATACTTTGTTAAAAGGTGCTTTTATGTCAAAGGGTTACATTGTTTTTGTTTTGAAATTAAATAAATCACTAAAAAAACACATTCTGTGCATGTGAATCTTCCGTTTTAAGAAACTCAAACTAGTTTGGCTATGAGCAAAGTGTAGAAACTGTTCTGATATTAAACTTGATCTTTTCAGTCCTCGGTCAGTGAATGAGAAATCTTTCTAGACTAAGGCAATTTATTATTTGTTTCCCAATCCAGAGTTCCTCTATCTGGGGAGTTGGATTTCCCTACATTAAAATCCAACTTTGTGTCTAACTCTGCTATCGTGGATAAGTAAATAAGGACTAATCAACTCCAATTGTTGTCATTAAAGTACAGACTCTATAGTAATAATATTTATAACAATAATAGAAATTTAAAAAATTTTATAGAATCGTGATCGTTTTTTTTGTTGTTGTTTTTTTGTTGTTTCTTTTGTATAACGTAAATACCGTGAGAAATTCACAAGAAAAAAAGACAAGAAGAAAAGAATAAAAAAAAAAAAACGCGTCGACTTGAGAAACAAAATAAACTCATAAAGAATGAAATGTACTTTGGGAAATCCGTGTTGGCGAATCATCTAAGATATACTTACCAAGAAATAGCAAACATCCAGATGTGATCACAGATTTAGAATCCATAGTTTTTGTTTTCTAGTCGTGTACAATCCATAAATTAGGGGTAATTCCGCGAAGAGAGAGGGAAAGAGAGGGAGAGAGGGTGTGTGTGTATGTGTGTGTTAGAGAGAGAGAGAGAGAGAGAAAGAGAGATGTACGTCGCAGTGTGCTTTTTTGTAGCAAGTACGGATCTCTATGTATGACTTGTGACTGGTGGATCTGGCGTTCAAACGTGAGTAGAGTTTGGCAGGCGCACGATATTAAGCGAAGAAGAAGAAGAAGAAGAAGGTGTTAAAGAGGGGAAAAAAGGGGTTTATTATGGAATGAAAAAAGAGGATGAATGTTATGTTGTTATGATGGTGTAAAGCGAATTTTACTACTTGAAGTAGTCAGTGCGAGAGTCCATTATTAAAGTATGTGTATAATATATTTCGGAACAGCTGGGTATTTCATTTTGCAATGGACTGTATATTGGGTTGCAATCAGGCGCAATAATGCATGTTGCTTGTGTGTATGGATCTGTTGTGCAGTATAGGTGATAATCCATGGAACGTTTATTTTTTTCAATAGAGCACTCCGATGGTCAGGAAATGAACGTGGACCAAATTTTATGGGGAATACAAGACATTGGTAAAAGTGATGGGATAAAGTGTGACTATATTGAAAGAAGAAGAAGGGGGAGAAAAAGAAGGAAAAGAAGAAGTGGGGTTCGGGCACATATTTATACATATGCGTGGAACACGTGCATCTGGCCACACCGCATAGTGCGAGAGTGTTTTCAAAACTAAACTCGCCGTTTGTGTTATCCTTATTACTTCTTCATATATATCGATTCGCAGCGCAGCTGCTTGGGCGTCAAAATATAGAGCCTTGCAATTTTGTGGAGAGAGAGAGAGAGAGAGGGAGAGAGAGGGGGAGCGAAAGAGGGAGGGAGAGAGCGAGAGAGAGAGAAAGGGGGTGGGGGAAATAAAGAGTTGCCCGTTAATGCTGGGGCCCACTTGCCACGGCTTTCCGAGAGAGAGCGAGAGTTTTCTTGGACCTACACACGTACACACGTAATTTAACACACGCAAATATTAAAGGGAGGAGAGGGGGCCGGTAACCACCACCGCCGCCACCGCCGTCGCCGCTATCGACAACACTGACGCAAAAACTCTCTCCGCCGCGCACAATGCGCCGGGGTTGGAGGGCCGGCCGGCTACCTTTCTCTCTCCTTAAAACATACCTCCTCTTGAAGACGTGTCTACCACCACTTCTTTTACTACTACGCCTACTACCACTTATTGCTACTGCTACTGTCAGTTTTCTTGCCCATCGCACCCGCGAGGAAAAACATTAATACACAATGTATATTTGGGGGGGCGAAAACATAACCTTTGTATGAGACATTTTACTTTATTTTATTTTTTAGATTTAGAAAAAATAAACCATAAATAATAAATCGATTCGACTAGTTTAGGGTAACAAGCTTAAATGATTCTCTCAAACTTAACATAAACTTAAATTTAACTCCGCCTCTTAATATACCGACAATAATTAACACTAACGTAAGTCTGTTTAATTACGTCACAACTATACATGAAACGTTAGCTTAAGTGTGAAATCTCAATCAAGAATGAAACCACAGAGATACAAAATATTTAGGCAATCATTACTATTGCTGACATAAATTATTTTTAAAGAAATACAATTAGGGAGTTAGTCAAAAACAATTTATTTTGCTTTACCTATAGACTGGTATTGTCTTGGCCTTCGGGGCTTGATTTACGCCGGTCTATGGGTCTGTCCTGTGCAGTTCTAGGAGGTCCACCCTCCCAGGCTTTGCCTCCCCTCTTTGGAGAGGAGTAAGTTTATTGCTTACTGCCTGAGGCGCCCCTACCGGGGAATGCCGACAGGCAATTTTTAATGGCCAGAGTGCTCACCTCTCGGACGCTGGTTTTTCAAACCCCACTTTCCCGACCCGACCTTGGGTCACATCTTACTTGTGAGAGTAAGATAAAACTGGCCTTGTGCCTAACTCCTGGAGAGGAGTAAATAAATACTCATCTGTGACATATTTGCATTTAAATACTTTATATTTAAAAGAAGTTATAAGCCCTTTAAGTTCGCGTGAATACCGATTCTGAGCAAAGTAGCCATTTTCTTTTACGTAAATAAATGACTAAAAATGACTACTTTGCTCAGAATCGGTACTTACGCAAACTTAAAAAGCTTATAACTTATATTGAATATTATTTTTGACGCAAATAGGTCACAAATGAGTATGTAAAGCAAAATAAATTGTTTTTGACTAATACACCAACTGTATTGGCTTTAAAATAAGTTGTGTCGTTAATAGTAATGATTACCAATGTATAATTAAATGTGTAATTATATACTTGATCACTAAATTGTTTAAATAATTTAGTCTCTCGTGTATTTCCAAGGCGTACGATGAGTTTCTTTTCAGGTTTTTTTTTTTTTAATTACAAAAAGTATTAACTTTTTTCTGTGTTTCTGTTTCTGCATAATATAAAATAGTTCAGTTTCAAATTTGTAGGATCGAAACATAGCAAGTGCTTCTATAGAACTAGGCCATATCGACACGAATGTTTGCGATTGCGATTTACGGAACATACCGAAAATGGCCGAATCGGTTTACGATGTGAAAGCCACGAAAGAATATAAAAAGGCAGACGACACTAAGCATGCGAATGCAACCCAAATTGAATTTAACCGGTTAGTTTAGAGTTAGGTTTGTTTTTTAATTTAGCCCCTCAAAAAATAAAGTCTAAAAACTTCCTAAATAAAATGAAAAGAAAAGAAATAAAGCTGATTCACTTACTGATTTCAAGAAATTTATTAAACATATTTAAATACAGAGAGGGAGGATTGACTCTAACCTTAAGTTAGGGAAAAAAATTTAAAAAGTTGTTTCATTTAATGTTGGTACGAATTTACTGTTCGCCGACGGCTCGGCCATTTCCGGTCTGTTCCGTAAATCACAATTTGAAACAATCGGAAATATTCGTGTCGCTATGGACCCTGTTCTGTAGAAGTACCCATATGAATTAGGTTTAAGATTAATATCACAACTTGTTATAATTCCATGAATAAAAAGCTAAAAAAAAAAACTTAAATCACTTAAAACGCCGTTGAAAGAAAATACGAGTGAAGCGTGAAAGCAAACGGAAACGCCATTTCAGGGTCGTTAAAAAGAGAGGGCAGACAGTATGATGGTTCCAACAGCAGATTAGACTTACTTGCTGTCACATGATACGTTTGAACCCAATCCCCGCACTTTTAGGTAAGAAAAAGGAACAAAAAACAGTTTGAGATTTTAAAAAAAAAAAAAAAAAAAAAGATGTTACATTTCGGAAAAACGATAAAAAGATTTTTATAGATTTCCTGGTCTTTTTTTTTTTTTTTTTTTGTTCAAAAAACAAATGATTGAAATAAAAACGATAGAAAGGATAATACTTTTTGAAAAGGCGATTAAAAGTTGTGTATAGGTGATACACATTTTTTAAAAGATTATGACATGCTGAACGTTTTGGAGTTAAAATCTACTTAGTTTACGCATTAAATCTGAAGAAAAACACCTTTTTAAATGAGTAAATATGCTAGTACTATCGGCTTATTTCCTAAATAACGCCATATTTGATAGTATATCGGTTTATTTTCAATATGGTGTCCAAATTTAAAAAGTGGGGAATCGTTTACGAGACTCAGCAGTGTAAAAACGCAAAAAAAAACAAATTACAACAAATAAAAGTAACTGTAAGCTGTAAAAGTTAGTTTCAAACTTGCATGTGATATTTGTTTGTATTTTAAACCCGTTTGAAGTGCTATTTATTAGAAATCAATAGTTTTGACACCGTAATTTCGAAAAAAAACATGGCCGAATTGGGGGGGATTACTAACGAATGCACCTGGAGCAACCATATTGTTTTTGTGAAAACGGTGGGAAAAAAAAAACAAGAATTTTTTTTTTTACATCTAATGAAAACCCATTTATAATACGTAAAAATAAAAACAAATTACATAGGTAAGTAGGAAAATATCTATTCTCGTCGTAGGTCAACTTCACTTGTTGCAAATTTATGTTTTTAAACCCTTTCTCGTTCTTTTTTTGGACCCCGTTCGCGCCTCTGCTGAGCGTCGTAACATATACCCAAAAAGTGTTAGAAAGTGTTTGTTTTTTTCTAATTAATACGTAATACTAACTTTATTTTAACTGCAAAACGTTCAGCATGTCACGATCTTTTTTTAATCGCCTATAAACAATTTTATATTGACTTTTCGAACAATCTTAACCCGCCTCTAATCTTAACGTTTGCCAACAAATGTTAAATCCCAAATTATATTGTTTGAGAAAAATGTTTACTAAAGCTCAACAGAAAAAATAAAACAATACGGCTGAAATATTAAGGAAAATCCTCGAGTGAGGAAACCAACCCGCAAACTATAGAAAGAACATTACACGAAACCAAAGGGAACGTAAACTACAAAGAATGCCATAATCTGACATAGCCGCCCCACACACCTCCAAAAATGTTGCTGGCACCATCATAGGGTTGTAGCACACGAAATGTTCGTCATAGTCCAAAGACTGAGGAGTGAGAACCATCCAGACCTCCATTGGAAGGGTACTGGAATCTTGGCGAAGTTTATTGCCAATCAAATTCCAGGAAAGGACAACAGCGCAAATGATTTGCAATGGTTATCAAAACAGGCGCGGAGTGCTGGAAATCTAGGAAGACTTGTTGTCACTCAAACTCTAGGTAACACCACTTGTTATTGCTCTGAGTAACGATGAAAACAGTAAATGTAGACTCTGTGGACAAAGAGACGAAAAGGTAAACCACATGATAAACGAATGCAGCAAACTAGTCCAAGATGAATATAACAGACATAATTAAGTCGAGCAGGTAGTCCACTGAACATTGTGCAAACTCTACACTTTAAACAGATTGGTACTGGTCCAGATTAGGACCTAAGTTAAAATCAACTTGACGTTGGTAGTTTCCGGATGTTTACGTAGACGGCCGGAAAATCCCGAAGCGCTTATCTAATCAGAATGCTAGAAAATAAGCAGATGACAATTTAACATTTTAATCGATTGAATCGCGAAATTCACTCATTGGAAATAAAAAATTGATCAAAGCGATAAAGAATTTTAACGAACTCTAACCCTAACCCCTAACCCTAACACTAACACCGTTTTAACATTTGTTCAGTGATATTTTAATTCCAAAAAAATGTCCGTGTAAAAAAGAAACATTTATTCCAGTTATACATCCAGCCTCGTTTTGGAATTTTTTGGACGCAGGCAACCGACTTTTCATCGGCTTTTTCCGGCCGTCTACGTAAACATCCGGAAACTACCGACGCCAAGTCGATTTTAGCTTTGGTCCTAATCTTGACTAGTACCGAAAGATTAAGGGTATAGAATCTTTATACAATACAAATGAACAAACTTATCCAAGCAAAGAGTCTGGGCGTGATAATAGTCAATAAGAAGAGAAAAAGCTACCAAATTATAGATTTCGTCGTAGATTTCGTCGTCCCAGCACATCATAGTTTGAAGCTGAATGAGAAAGACATACAAAACACATGCAGCTTGTCAGAGAATTGAAGACAATACGGAACGTAAAGAAAGGTACTGTAATCTGTATAATAATACGTTAAGGCATTTCATCTTCGTACATACGTTATCACCTTTCACACTCATTTGAAAAAGTTAGAACGTCCGATCGCCAAAGACGAAATACAAAAAGTAACTTAGAAATAGCTCATGTTTTTGTTTGCTAAAAATTAAAAATGTATCCATTTCAAAATAAATTGTTCTAAAATCGAATAAACCGCCATAAATAGAATGCTGCCCCCATCTACTACAGCAGTTTTACAACATATTCTTTGCATTCTTTTTATTAATTTATATAATAATACGCTAGGGCATTTTACACCCATTTGAAAAAGTGAAACCGTCATGAATAGAATTCTGTCGCTCCCCTTGATTTAAACAGTTTTACGACATATTCTTTGCATTCTTTTCATTTTAATGCATCTAATTGTTAGAATTTTAAATGATTTATTTTAAAATGATTTAAAATGATACAATATATAAACAAATTAAAAGGTGAAAACGTTCATTTTATTTCTTTAAAAATACATTCAGCTTACAAGTATTTGTACGGTAAGAAAAGACGAAAGGTAGCAACCGTGGAATTTCCACTGGGTCCTGGCAATCCAGAAAAAAAGACGACGAGAAATTGGAATGAAAGGGAGGAGTGACACCATAAAAAGTACGGCACAGATGAAAACAGCTTAAATATTAAGAAAAACGATCGAGTGCGAAAGCCAGCCAACATAGCCATGTAACATCGACCGACCACAGTTAAGTTGAAATAGAATAATGGTTCGTAAACGCAACTAAATTTTATAGAAAGAACATTATACTGAAACCGTTAGTGTAAACATTAAAAAAAAAAAAAGAAATCCAAAAATATGCCCCTCCCTCAATAAAAGGTGGTGGCACAAGCAGCGTTTGTTACCATACAACATTGTTATGAAGGGTCAATGACGATGAAAAGACTGAAGCGGGAGAGCACCGTCCAGACCTCCACTGGAATGACACTAAGAATACCGAGATGCTGAGGAGGTTTATTACCACTTAATTCCAAAGAAAGCCAACGTTCGTTACCAGCGATGACTCAATAGTAAACAGCTGCTGTGAGAACTTAAAGTGATTTACAACGGTTATAGAACAAAACGGGAAGTACTACGAATCTGGGAAGACTTCCTGTTACTCAGACTCCAGGGAACACCAACTGTGGTTGGCAGTGATCGATCAATAATAATGACTCGTTTGAGAACTTGTAGTGAGTAAATAACAATAAAATAGCCGAGGAGAACAAAAACTCTTCGAAACAAAAGTATATAGTAAAGTAAAAAGTAAATTCGTATGAATCAGAGTGGTACAACGTTTTTGACCGGTTTGATTCTGTTGTCGGCATTCTTGCAGGAGGGGCCACGTAATGGTTGGCAACATCCATAAGTGAAAGTGGTATTATGGAATCGACTGGATTCGAACCTGGCAGTTCATACTATTGATCCATGTTAGTACTCCCATAGTGTCCCTCATCTTTCGGCTGACAATCATTTCGTTTCATTAAGCCTTATCCTCGAGTGGCTCTTGGCCTTGATAAGTGGTAACCAAATAGTAACAAAAAATCATCAATATTATAAAGTGTAACCCTCTCGTTCAATGTCTCTGGTGAGGACCAGGTTAACATAATGTGTAGAAATATTGGTTTGTCTTGTTTAATAATAAAGAAATATAAAATAATAAAAACTAGCAATTGTATCCTTCATCAGTTGTATATTGCTGCCATGTTTAAAAATATTCCCATACTAAGGACGTCCGGCGCAAACGCAGACCCCACAATATGATTGTGCCACCTTTGTTCAAGCTGAAACATAGTTATCTACGTATCATGGTTAATGTAGTTTCAGAATATATCTGCTTATGGGGAGTTTATCTCTAAAACCTTTATAGAAGTATGTGGCATATTTTATAGACGTCTAGAACGCAGACCTGCGATATTATCGTATATTCTGTAGAGAGAACAGATACTACACTTTGATCCTAGCCCGAAGGTCAGGAATGGGTATCTTAGTTCGAGGTTCGCGTTCGAAACAATAACATTATATAAAATCAAAAAAATTACTTTGTTTACATTGCATCTTCGGCGATCCGGCAATCCGATCTTTTTAAAAGGGGTGAAGAATGATAACGTACGTACGAACATGAAATTGCCATAGCTTGTTACTATATAGATAAGATTTCCTTATCTATGCGGATAGAAACATCAATGCTAACAGACCAGACATAATAATAAGAGATCTGAAAGATCAAAGAAAGGTCTTCACATTGAAAATGTTTGTTCCGGTTGGTCGTAATGTCTCCGTCAAATAACTCGAAAATCTTTCCAAATACAATGATGTGGGCGAGTGAAAGTTGGGAGATTGTAGCAGCAGAAAACGAAGACAGTGGCAAGACTGGCCGCGTTATTAGGTCGTGAAAACAGGTGGAGCGATAGGCCCCCGCCACGCGAGACTTCCTCGGCAGCCTTGGACTATTAATGATGCCCTGCGCCGGGGACCATCGTGAATTGACTTGGCTTTACGAGCACATCTCCATCGCCACTATTTGATGAAACGCATTGAGCCTGCTCTCAGCCTGCCCAACTTGCAGGACACCCGATGAAACTTCCTGGTGTTCCGAATATAGGCTTTTTTTTTTAATTGATGGTTGAAAATATTTTCATGAAGTTTTAAAATTAACTCATATTTTATAATTACTTATGTCGATTTTTCATTGACAGGAAAGCCCAAAATATTCGTGTTACAGAACATTGCAGTGACTTCCACATACAGATTCGCGAGTTCGATTAGACAAATCTAGAGATGGTCGAAGATTGCACCAGTCGAAACGTTGTTAGAATAAGATCCAAAATGAGAACAGTGATCTGAATAATCAAAATAATACGATTCTGAAGGAATTAAGTAGAAATGTTACTTTCACATTAAATTTACACATGTATAATAATACGTTAAGGCATTTCATTTTCGTACATACGTTATCACCTTTCACACTCATTTGAAAAAGTTAGAACGTCCGCTCGCCAAAGACGAAATACAAAAAGTAACTTAGAAATAGCTCATATTGTGATTTGCTAAAAATTAAAATGTTATGCATTTCAAAATGAATTGTTCTAAAATCGAATAAACCGCCGTAAATAGAATGCTGCCCCCTCTCCATCTACTTCAGCAATTTTACAACATATCCTTTGCATTGTTTTTATTAATCTATATAATAATACATTATAACCCTTAAATGCTTTTTTTATATTAGTTTGAAAAAGTTCAAAACGTTTCAAGTTAATAATATAAAGTAGTATAAATGAGTTTAGTGAACAAAATTTATTTTTATTGAATAAAAATAAATGATGTTACAAATGTGCAACACATGGCATAAAATGTTACATGTATAACAAAACTCTACAATATATGCATCTAAATAATCATAATACACTAAATAATCATAAAATCATTTTACTTACCATTATAATGAGCAGATTTAAAAGTGTAGGCTCTTGAATTAAGCAGATGGCACACCGATGGCACTCGCCCGTGACATTGAAGATACTTATTACCTATTTAGTGGTTAAGTGGATATCGACACGGACTGAAGACCTGGGTGTTCCAAGTTAGAATCCAGTCGGTTCCACATTACCACTTTCACTTAGGGATGTTGGCAACCTTCTCGTGGTCCTTCCCGTAAGTACCCGATGTCTTTCCAGAAAGATTTCTAACTAGAAAAAACATCGGGGAAACTAATGCCAACACCAGAATCATTTGATTCACACGAAAGAAGTAAAAGCGGGTGTGCTGATGTAACGTACTACTAATCCCTACTTGCACTTGCCAACAGGCTCGTTGCAGATCAAAAACGAGTTACAGTTTGACACATTTTCTTTGAATATTATATTAAATAGTCATTTTGTTGAAATGTGTCATATTCGAAACAAAAAACATTTACGGGTTAGACTTTAAATGAAAAAAAGATTATTTTAAATTAAAAATGCTGAATTAGATATTGAAAACAACTGAATTTCAATTTTCTTGTTCATAGTTTCTTTTCACTCCTCCCTTCGATCTTTCGCTGTAAACCGATTATTATCATTGTTGGCATCTTTCGTCAATCCATTATAATTTCTAACGGCCGATTCACAATTCTAATGCTGATCAGGGTATTTATTTACCTCCTCCCCAGGAGGTTAGCACAAGGCCAGTTTTATCTTACTCCCACAAGTAAGATGTGACCCAAGGTCAGGTCGAGAAAGTGGGGTTTGAATAGCCAACGCCCGAGAAAGTGAGCACTCTGGTCATTAAAAATTGCCTGGGCAGCCCCGTCGGCATTCCCCGGTAGGGGCGCCTCAGGCAGTAAGCAATAAACTTACTCCTCTCCAAAGAGGGGAGGCAAAGCCTGGGAGGGTGGACCTCCTAGAACTGCACAGGACAGACGCATAGACCGGCGTAAATCAAGCCCCGAAAATCAAGACAATACCAGTTTATGGGGTGCAGTATTCATCGGAACAGATACTACACTTTGATCTTAATTACCAACGAAATGGCCGCACATCGGGGGAAACATTTATACAAAAGTGTTTGTTGAAGCCGAAAAGCTCGAGACGACAGTTAATTTTTTTTTCTCTATCCACCAATAACAGCCATTGTCAAAATACACCTGAAGAAGATCGGAGGTTATATCGGTTGAAACGTTGTGAGAACAACACTGAAGATGAGAGCAATAGTCCGAACAATCTAAATACATATTATTAATCCTCATCTCAAAAACAAAAATTCAAAAAATTAATACCAAATCAGTACAGAACTGAGTTAATAGAGAAATGGGAAGTACGCAACGCTCTTTTTCGTTTCGTAAGTACATCATAAGATTTTGAAATTTTAACGAGATGATGCGTGCGAAAAAAGAACATAAACGTTTTTCCATTATTCACTAATAACAGCCATTGTCAAGGTACACCTGAGAAGGTCGGAGGATATATCGGCCGAAACGTTGTAAGAACAACACCCAAGATGAGATCAATAGTAAAAATAACCCAAATACAAACGGTAAATTAAATTTTAAAAAAAGAAGTCATTTATCATCTGGTTGGCTACTTCGACAGGGTGCAAAATTGTATCATTTGAAATTCTGCTTTTTTTATTTAAAGTTGATTTTTTTTAATTAACTTTTTAATTTGGTAGTCAAACTTTTTTTTCATTTGAGAATAAAATGCGTAGTGAAAGTCACCAGTGAAAGTCACCAGTCAATACTGATTAGAAAGGATAATAATGAGATATTTAGTTCAGACCATCGGATGAAGAGCGGGTCAGACTTTGTATTCTTCAGCTCTATAAGCTGGATTCCCAGCGTTGCCATAAAACCCCTGGTATCGATGGACGATCGAATTTATGTATTTGGGGAGGTGCTGCTCAGAGCACCCTTTCCTGTCTTGTCTTTGAAATCTAGTGGGCGAAGTCTTCTCCCCCCCCCTATTATCTCTTTCTCACAGAAGAGAGGTTGCTAGTCTTTCTCTACTCTATAATTATTTTCATGGCAGGTGCTCGGCTGAGCTCCAACCTATGGTCCCACCTGTAAAACTCGTCTAGCTACAACCACTGTCAATAAATTTATATTTCTCTCTCTATGTGCCTAAAGCTAAACGAAACTTCCATGAGCAAAGTTTCGTTTCCTACAACTACCTGTCTGTGGAACTGAATACCGCTGGACTGCTTCCCAGCTGACTGCAACATTGTTTACATTGAACATGAAAACGAAAAATTCTTGTTAAGCTGTCTTCCTAAATAGCAATAAATCTACAATCCTATAAACCATTTGCAAGTGATTTCGTTTCGGAATTAACTAACTGAAAAAGGGTGTGATATGCCATAAAACAATGAATCAAACCGAGGTCTATTATTTAGTTTCTGGCCAGGAAGTTTAAACACAAAGTCAGGTCTGGTTTTTAGAACCGGCACACTAGGATAAGGGCACTCTGGCCTACAAAGAATGTCTGAGCAGCCTCGTTGGCATTGCCCGGTAGGAGCGCCTCAGACGATTAGCAATAGATGAACCTCTTCTCAGAGAGAAGGTAAAGCCTGGGAGGGTGAACCTCCTCGGACTGTACAGAACCATGCCTCAGGCCGATAGCAACAACGCCAGTGTCGGGCTGATTTGTATCATAATTATTTACTCCTCGCGGAGTTAGGCACAAGGCCAGTTTTATCTTACTCCCACAAGTAAGATGTGACCCAAGATCGGGTCGAGCAAGTGGGGTTAAAAGCCAGCGCTCGAGAGGTGAGCACTCTGGCCATTTAAAAATTGCCTGGGCAGCCCCGTCGGCATTCCCCGGTAGGGGCGCCTCAGACAGTAAGCAATAAACTTACTCCTCCCCAAAGAGGGGAGGCGAAGCCTGGGAGGGTGGACCTCCTAGAACTGCACAGGACAGGCGTGCAGTATCCATCGGAACAGATACTACACTTTGATCTTAGCCAAAAAGCCGGGCTGATTTGTATCATATTTATTTACTCCTCGCGGAGTTAGGCACAAGGCCAGTTTTATCTTACTCCCACAAGTAAGATGTGACCCAAGATCGGGTCGAGCAAGTGGGGTTAAAAGCCAGCGCTCGAGAGGTGAGCACTCTGGCCATTTAAAAATTGCCTGGGCAGCCCCGTCGGCATTCCCCGGTAGGGGCGCCTCAGACAGTAAGCAATAAACTTACTCCTCCCCAAAGAGGGGAGGCGAAGCCTGGGAGGGTGGACCTCCTAGAACTGCACAGGACAGGCGTGCAGTATCCATCGGAACAGATACTACACTTTGGGCTGATTTGTATCATAATTCTACAACCAAGACATACCAAATTTACCCACTAAGAAAGAGATAACAGTGTGCCGGCCAGCGGCACGGTCCACACGTGGGGAATTCCAGTTAAAGCCACCAAGACGCATCACGAGAAAAATCACATTATACACAAAAGGAGAAGGAGAAAAAACAAACAAAGTTAACGCCATTGACATTGATAAAATTGCCGTGTACAAAAAAAAGGAACGTGAGATCGACGACGAAGGAAAGTTTCACGTTGGCGAACGAAAGAGAGAAAAACAATGAAACAGTGTGTGAAAGGTTATGGCCCTTCTGACAAACTGAAGAACGGGGGTTGGGAGCTTTCACCACCAAAACAAGAGATATACTTTTAAAATAGCTTGTCTAAAGCTGGAGCAAAGCGTTATTATGTTACAGTTAAACAAAAATAAAAACAAAATAGATTCTATTTACAAATAGGCGTTGAATGAATTACAGCATTTGTTTGTTTAACACTGTGTTCAATTGCACGCCTTTCGACTTCGTTCATTGCATCCTTCATCTCGAAGGTAAATTTGACATTAAACCAACGACACTCTTAAGGAAACAAGAAAAGAAATAATTGAAAACGTCTTGTTTTGATTTAAAGAAAAGATAAATGTTTATCTCTATATAAAGTAAGGCATGTTTATATGTTTATATATTTCTATTTACAGCATTTACTCCTAAACTAATTAACTGATCATTATAGATTTTTTAACATAGCTTCTAGGCGTAAGGGCACCAAATGTAGGCTATATTTAGTTTAATTTTGTTTTATGCAAAGAGGGTGAATACGGACTAGAAGCTTTCGTTAAAATTCAGATACTTCTGAATTTCGTGAAATTTTAACAAAATAAATATTAGACATCAATTAATAAATATTCCCCAGATTTCAGTTTATTTGGGGCATTTTAAAGGACTTCAAGCAGAAATAATGTGGGCACACACTCTCATTTGAAAATTCAAATATATAAGATTTGTATTAAATTTGATCCATAGTCGTTAGACATAAATTAAATAGGATTCCCTGAATTTCAGTTACTTCTTAAGAACCCTGAAGCTTAAGCTTTAAAATTTTAGACATTTCCTACATTTATTTAAAAGTGTACGGTTTTGACGAAAGAACAACATAATTTGATTTTGGAACAATTCATTTTAAAATTTGTAAAGTCAGAATTGTTTACCTTAACAAAATCAGTTTAATCACCTTTGCTGATCGGACGATCTCATTTTTGTTTTAATCACTGAATTCCAGTTACTTCTTAAGACCCCTCAAACGTAAGCCTAACATTTTTATACAATTTCTAGATTGATTTAAAAATTGCAGTTTTTGTCGATGGGACGATATAATTTGATTTTGCAAAAATTCATTTTATATCTGTAAAGACAGAATTGTTTACCTTAGCGAAATCAGATTAATCACCTTTGCTGATTTAAAACGCTCTCATAATTTTAATGAGTGTGAAAGGTGATAACGTACGTAAGAGCATGAAATGCCTGGCATAATAATATATGGATAAGTAAAATGTATTTATGAAATAGCTAACTTAGTACAATAATAAATTTGTACATTTTTTTATAATTTGAAATATTTGTATCTAATCGACAGGAATGCGAATAATAATAAGAAAATTCTATCAAAAATATTTAAGCGGGTGTCGGGTGGAGGTCGAATCAACCTTCACACCTCATTTGATGCATGCTAATCGATATAATGATCCGAATATCTTTTTAAAATCCAATTAACAAAACATAAAATGAACGGGTATCGCAACTTCATAGTTCCACCAGTTGATGTATAATCGATAGTTACCTCCTCACTCCCCAAAATAATTTATATAAACAAAATTAGTCTTAATCAGACGTAGGTATGGTTATAATTTAATTTTATTTGAACATTATATATATATATATATATATATATATATATATATATATATATATATATATATATATATATATATTTAGCTCCTAGTAAAACCCGTCTAGTGGAGCACTGTAAGTGTAGTATTAACACAGCATGACGTCGCTAGCTTTAAATGCATCGTTTCTTTCATTAAAAGTCGAACGCTCTATGACGTCAAGCCGCCGTATAAAGTTTCAAAATTATCACCGTTTATTCGCTGTTCAACAATGGTCGAGTGGTTAAAGCGTCGGATTTTGAGTTGGAAAATAATCGTAATCTGGGGTTTCGAATCGCATGACCGGTAATGAATAGTCATATCTCTATGCTGATGAGTCCCGATTATTAAGGACGGAAGGTATACGTACATAGATAATAAACAATAACAAATGTTGTTTATATATATATATAATTCACTACCTGACACAGGCAAAATATAACTTTTAGATGTAGACCACTAAAAAATATTGTCGATCACATAATAAGCCCCGATTCACACTAGATAATCAGATTTAACTAGAGAACATTCCTTTCCGTCTCCTCTCTTTTCTTTTCCTTCTTTGCTAATTTATACCGAAAATGAAATAAACAACAAACGCCCACACATAAGGAACTCTGGTCTCATTTCTTTTCCTTTCTTGCTCTGTTATTCAGTTATACCGGAAAATAAACAGGCAGCAAACACCCATACATAGGACGGCGATAAGTGGACCCTAGTGATAAAATTCGAAAACGGTATTGCTAGTTCACCGTTTTCAAGAACTCTGTTCACACTTTATTGAAAAGAATGGTTCCAGAAAATTTCCTACAGAATATCCTAAGAAAACAGAAATACAAAAATACGGAATTAGGATTTAGCTTGCTTCTAAGTTCATCATTTGTTTATTCATTATTATTTCTTATTTATTTTTACCCACTTGTGTGCATATAATTTTCCGTCAACTGAGTATACCCATATATATATATATATATATATATATATATATATATATATATATATATATATATATATATATATATATATATATATATATATAAAGATAAATGAAGTAAGAGAGATAAAGATGTACGGATGACAAATCTATTTCATCTCTGATTGTTCAATACAAGGTGTACTCGATAAAAACATGTTTATTTTTCTTTCCTTAAGCCAGGCTTTTCAAAGATTAAAATCTTATCATCAGAGGAATTACATAGATTGATAAGTTGGCAGTGGAATAGTCAAAATTCCAAATTTGAAAAATTTAAGAAACAATATAAAGTAATGGAAAGTAAGAGTGTGCGTGTATAAAGGTTATCAAAATATGGAGTCTGTCCAGTTGGTAGATGTCCGTTGATAAAATTCCTGGTGACGAAAGATTTAAAGGTGGAAAAAAGGATTTCGTGGAGACAGCGTTAAAAATGTTAAAAATGAAGGAAAT
Organism: Sepiola atlantica; assembly: GCA_963556195.1. NCBI lineage: Eukaryota > Metazoa > Mollusca > Cephalopoda > Sepiida > Sepiolidae > Sepiola > Sepiola atlantica. Next base: position 57,061,733 of record OY744535.1, on the reverse strand, counting down.
CCGTAGATGGGAAGCACTTATTTGGATGTAATTTTGAGAATTAGAGCAAAAAATCCAGAGTATTCCCGTTAAATAACAATTACATACAAAGTAACGTCATATACGCTGTTACTGTTAAACAATTCCACCAAAATACCATTATGCGAACTGACACTAGCATGCAAACTCTCCCCTCATCCTATAGCTCTCCACATCCTCAACTCCCTGTACTAAACGACACCCTAAATAACACCCCTTGCACTATCCAACAACCCCCGCTAACTAACAATAACCTTGATCTCTTCCCTCTTATCTTCTCCACCTAACAATTCCAACTTTACTTTAGCCCAGAACCTGAGCATACAAACCAAAACTATTCACTATACTATAAATAACACAAATACTATAATAACAACCCCATACAAAATACACAATTATATTGGAGCTAGTGCCTTCCCCATCAAGACCCGAATCTCAAACCATATCTACTCCTTCAAACACAATAATAATAATGCTATTGACACCTCTCTATCGAATTTAATGAAAACACTTTAACAGTAAAAAATACTCCCTACTTCCTACATTGGTTAATATTTAAAAAAATATAAATTCGGCACTCCAGGATCCGCTTTCTGCCAACTACGTACATTAGAAACATTTATGATATCTACTGCAGCTAAAAGCAAAAATAGTATTAACTCTAAAAACGAACTAATCTAAAATTGCAGGCACAAGCGAAAATTTAAATACATAAACTTCATCACTCCCTCTGACACCCCTCCTCCCAGCCAACAACCCTCTCTCTAATATTAGACTAATTTTTAAACTCTATAATTTGTTAATTTTTTAACTCTGAACTTTCCCAACCTTACAAATAATCATCCCAATAACATAGCGTACACCTAATAACTCTATTAACCCATAACACTTAATGTAAATTGAGAACTAACATTATTCTTCTCCACTCCACTAATCCTTAATCGCCTCAACTCCAACACTCTAATTCCTATACCCTATTTCAATTACTAGCCAATCCCCTTACATACCTATCCATTGCCTCTATTGTCTCTCTTTTGCATACAATTCTTCGATTCTGTTGACGCTTCGCTCTACCGATTATTTTTTTCTCATATATTCCATTACTCTCACCTTTAAACTACGCTCATTGGTTACTCCTATAATGGCTTATTTGCCCCCTTAAAATCTATCTGTAATTTGAATAATCCATGTCATCACTTCGGTTACACAATTCAGCCCAATCCCACTCCATAATCCTTATACTAGAACTCAATTGTTATAAACATATTAACGCTCTTCCCAATCCTAACTTCAGTTATATATTAAAGTTTCTTATTTAGTCATGCATCTAATATTTAACTAACTGGGAAATCTATAAACTCTTTAAACATTAAACTCTGAAATACTATAATTGTCCGGATTATTACACCTTAAACACGTATATTCAAGATTTCCAATCATCTCATTTCCCCATTTTCCAATTTGAACCCTTTTAAACTTTCTGAATTATATATAATTTTGTATAAAATCCATTTAAATATGAGGACACCCCCCTCCCGAACTGTTTATATACTGACCTGAAACGATACTGTTTTTAGCTTATTGATACCCCACCCCAACTCCTGGCATTTTTTTGTTGCTTACTAGCGATGAACTGAAACTAAACAAACCCTTCCCCTACCCTACTCCCAACATCAACCACAGTTCCATCCACTAAACTAAACCCCTCATCCACTCCCTTTATCTATCACACCCTACTCCACTTTTATTGGCTTCGTCTCCGACAAGAGATCCTCCGGTCATTTCTTAGATGCGATCGAAGTTACTACGGAAATTTCCTGCGTAAAATATACACAACATTTCAAATTCAACTCATGAAAAACTATTTTCATTCTCGGTCCAAGGAAGTATTTTAAATTGGCCCCAATTCTCAAAATTACATCCGAATAAGTGCTTCCCATCTACGGTTAAACTAACCCTCTTTCTATTGGATTTACTTCATTTTGAACATTTTTTAACGCTGTCTCCACGAAATCCCTTTTTCCATCTTTAACTCTTTCATCACCGGGCATTTTACCAACGGACATTTACCAACTTGACAGACTCTATATTTTAATAACCGTTTTACATGCACACTCTTACTTTCCATTACTTTATATTGTTTCTTAATTTTTTCAAATATTCCACTGCCAACTTATCAATCTATGTAATTCCTCTGATGATACGATTATAATCTTTGAAAAGCCTGGCTTAAGGAAAGAAAAATAAACATGTTTTTATCGAGTACACCTTGCATTGAACAATCGAAGATGAAATAGATTTGCCATCCGTACATCTTTATCTCTCTTACTTCATTTATCTTTATAATTGCTCTATCTCGTATATTGAGCTTAAACTATTTCACTATAGCTTCAATTCTCTACAAGTATACTTTTAGTTTCATATTTTATATATATATATATATATATATATATATATATATATATATATTAATCAATTACTTAATTTTTACGTACATAAGAATCCATGGGCACGTGTTTCTGGCTATCAGTCGTTATCAGCATGGATAACCTGGACAAGGATCGAACCCTCGATATTATTGTCTACAGTCTATTTATTTATATATTTTGGGTTTTGTTTGGTAGAAAAAATCAAACTGAATGCTCAAATATTTATTTTGTGTGTGTGTGTGGGTGTGTCTTCAGTAAAAAAAATTTGTTTAATAAAGCGTCACCACTTATCAAGGCCTAAAGGCCACTCGAAGATAAGGGTTAATGAGTGTTAGGAGGACGGCCAGAAAACACCGTGATGATTGGTAATGATGGTAGAAGTTCGGCAGAATTTGATTATTTACGAACACGGATTAACAAGAATTTGTTTACTTTAGACTTAAAAACGACAATGTTATATTCATCTGGGAAGCAGCCAAGTGGTATTGAGTTCATCAGACGGGTAGTTCTAGGAAAGAAACTTCGCTCATGGAAGTTTCGGTTTGTTTTAAGCAGAGAGGGGGAGAAAGGGAAACTATTGACAGTGGTTGTAGCTAGACAGATTTTTGTTGTGAATGTTTTGCAGGGGGGGGGGGCATAGATTGAAGCTCAGTCGGGGATCTGCCATGAAAATAACGATAGAGCAGAGCAAGACTAGCAACGTCTCTTCTGTGGGAAAGAGCTAGTAGAAAGGAGAAGTGGGCATCTCCCACTCGATTTCAAAGTCGGTGTTGTACTCTGTCAAGACAGGAAAAGGTGCTCTGAGTGGCACCTCCCACAGATGTGGCAACAGTACTCCATCTAAGGGCGTATTTGGTTCTCATACAGGTAGAGGATTACGTCAGGGGTGAGATACCTTCTGAAGCGGTAGAATGATCCAAACATTTTTCTAGCGACCTTGCCAAAGGATTTGATATAAGTAATCCATTTCAGGTCAGAAGTGAAGGTCGATTCCAGAAACTTGTCAAAGCAAGGGGCTTCCCCAAGATGATAGCTATTCATTTCAATTGGGGCCAAGTGGTTATCAGAGTGTTTGTGGAGAAAAGAGAGAAGGTGGTTTTGGACACATTAAAAGATACCAGCAACATTTTCCCCCACTGCACCACGTATTCAAGATCGGAAGAGAGGGAATCAGAAAGATCTTGACCATTGCTTCTCTTCGAACTGTTGCTATAGATAGTTTTTTTTAAACATAGTTCACCCCTAAACAAGGCAGGCTGCCACTGTAGACATAAGGGGCTACTGAGAAAAAGGGTGAAAGTTTGGGGGGTCAACATGAATTGGGAGCTTCGCAGTGAGATGTCTGCTTGCATTAGTTTTTAATTTCTTCATGTCAGTACCGTCAGGAAAACAGGGAGCAGGGGGGGAGTTCCAGAGTCCAGCAGCACGAGGAAATAAGCTTTTGGAGTAGAAAGCTATTCAGCATCTGGGGACCTCCACAGTAAATGGATGGGATTTGACAGATTGTCGGGTTGGTCTAGTGAATTTACGTCGTTGGGGTACCAGAGCAGCAAGCTCATCAGAGCACAATCCATTGAAGTACTTGTAAAACAGGCACAAGGAAGCAACATTGCGGCGATGGACAGGGACTTGAGCTTGGTGGATAGTGAGGGACCTATCAAGTTGGCGACTCTTTTTTTGGACCTTGTCTAAGAGGGAGAGACTAGTGGATGATGCACCAGCCCAGATGTGGCAACAATACTCCATGCATGGACGGATGATGGCTTTGTAGAGATATAAGATAATGTCAGGTGTGAGAAGTTTACTAGCACGGTAGAGGGAGCCCACCTTATTTGCAGCAGCCCCGGCAATGTCTTCAATGTATTTATTCCAATTCATGTTATCTGTGAAAGTTAGACCGAGGAGTTTGAATGATGAACTCTCAGATAGGGTGTTATTTGCCATGACAATCGGTGGTTGAAGAGGTTTCTTGTAGTTATTGAAGGAAAGTAGCTTTGTCTTTACGGCATTAAAAGTTACCATCCATTTTTGACCCATTCCACTACAGACTGGAGGTAATTTTCTAAGGATTCAGCCAGTGGCTCAGATATGTGCGCGTCGGTTTTGCCCACATGACGAGAGTAGAGCGTGGTGTCAACAGCAAATATTCCTATATCAGTCTCAATGACATCAGAGAGGTCATTTATGAAAATCAGGAACAGTAGAGGTCCAAGGATGGATCATTGGAGTACATCAGAATTTATGTCATGATACTTAGAAAAACGGCCATCGAGGACCCTCTGGATCTTTCTTTTTGTTAGGAAGGATTTAATTATATTAAATAGTTGTCCAGTAATACCATATAAGTGCAGTTTTAGGAGCAGCCCTTCATGCCAGACCTTGTCAAAGGTCTTGGATATATCGAGCGCTACCGCCCTAGCTTCACCTGCCTTGTCCATGTATGGTATATGCGTTCGGAAATGACCGTTAGGATATCTGCAGTAGATCGTACTTGTCTAAATCCGTATTGATGATCAGAAAGAAGTTTAGCATTAACTAGGTGCCGGGCTATCGCTAGATTGATTAATGATTCAAAGATTTTAGCAAAGATCGGGAGTAGACTGATTGGGCGGTAGTTTAGAGGATCAGTTCTATCTCCAGAATTCTTGAATACTGGTATCACAGAGACAATGTTCCAGCTATCAGGGAAACAAGATTCAGCAAGACATTTGTTGTAAAGTTTGGAAAGGAGAGGGGCCAGCTCAGCAGAGCATTTCTTCATTACTATTACTGGTATAAGATCAGGCCCACAGGCTTTGGAGGTGTCAAGATTTTTAATGATGTCTCTGACATGAGATGGGGTGATGACCAGGTTATCAAGTGTGGCTTCAGTCCGTATTGGAAATTTAGGGAGGGGGTGGTTTGCTGAGTGCAAAGTGGAGTTTAAGGCGAAACGCTGGGCAAGTAGTTCAGCTTCATCAGTTGCCGTGCGAACAACATCGTTGTGATTTGATAGCGGGGGAATTGTCGATCGTCCATTGTTCATCACACTATTGTAGATTTTCCAGAAATCACGAGTACCTAGTTTCTGTGACTGAATGCGTTTTCTGATTATCTCTGTATACCTTCTCTTTGCTTCATCTATTACTATTTTGCAATTATTTCTTGCCTCTATAAATTGTTGTCTATTCGCAGTTGACTTATGGCGGCCGAATTTTCGGAATGCCTTCGGCCTCTCAGCAATAGCAGCTGCACATTCTGGGGTGAACCATTGAGGAGAGTGGGGTTGGCTGAAGAATATTCTCGTGGGAACATAAGCATCAATGCCTTTGACCCATTCGGTTAGCTCATTTGCACACCGATCAGCAGAGACTTAGAAAGTTTCACCCCATGAGGCGTCACTGATGTGATCCCTGAAGGATTCAAAACTAGCCTGCTCATAGTTTCTCGTCGTTTTGAGCAACGGCTCTTCAGCTTTTGGGAGAGTTTTTAAGGTGATAAGTATAATTACCACAACGTGATTAGAGTTTCCGAGCGGGCTATGGGCATTCGCCACAAAACGTCTTAACTTGATCCGATGCAACTGTATGCAAAAAGACTGCAATACAGCACGATGTACATGTAAAAAGCATGGACTTAATTGTTCAACACATAGTTGGAGAGTGTTGTGGTACAGCTTGTGATAATTTGTCAGTTCCTGAAAATAACATGGAGTTAGATGATTGCGAAATAATTGAATAACAAAATCACTCGGAGAGCACAACCCTTCGTCAAGGTTCATTGTGTTACCCTACTATGCAGGTGAAACTTGGTAATGTTTTTTGCAAATTAGGTAATACATAAACATAGGAAAGTTTACACAGATTGATTGAGAAATGACAGATTAATAGAGATTCATTTGAAGCTGTTAAATGGGATGTTTTATGTTAAAATGAAAAATACTACCAAATCTTGAATCTGTATTAGATCTAGGTGAAATTTGATCTGGTGCTATGTAATACTATCTGGTACCTATGTTTTAAATTTCAAAAGGATAGATCAGAAATTGACTGAGATGTGCTTTTCTTTGAAAATTTGACAATGATGAAAGATAGGGATTTTCCGAATTTTCAGAAACATCTTGGATTCAGACATTCAACTGGATCACCTTCAGAATGTTTTATGAGACTTCCGTGGGCAAAGATACAACTTTTGTAAAAATAGCATTGAAATCTGGTGATTATTTTTGCATAAAGTTGTTAACAAACATACAAATAAACTTACAACCCAATAATAAAACGATGATTAAAACATGACCTCCTTGTGTGTAGGTGTTGTAATGTATAATATATTCATTATTTTTTTATTGAAAAATAATGATGTAGAAGTATATCTAATAAAATAATTCCATAAAATATCCCAATAATTTGATAATTTTTGAATGCATACGGAAAAACGGTGCATTTTAACGAAAGAAATTGTCTCAAAACTTAAGATTTATCCTAAAATACATTTCATATAGGTTATTTTTTGCTGTGAGATTAAAGAAGCATTCTATTTACATCATTTTATATCCTATTTTTTACCTATAAATATTTGGTGGGATTGATAGCATATATCACGTTCACTGAATAATACAGGGCCATTGTGGTTAAAAAATGCCAAATTTGCATATTTCGCATTGGTAGATTTTTCTAGACTTTTAGAATAGAGACCTTATAGAAATGCATTGTGCAAAAATGTAGGCTTATTTGAATGAACTATACGTCATGGACGCTTCTTGAGATGTGATCTATTTCCTATTCTAAGAGCGCTAAATGAGTGCAACACATCGCCCGGACTTGACTTCACTTTAAACTGTCGTCTTTAACACATCGATTTACATTTTTCCCCCTCTGGGGTTAATACCAACAAAATGAAGAAAAAAAAAGAAAAAGTCTTGCTGTAGAATGATATATTTATCGAAAGTCTTGCTAAAAAAAATAAAAATAATAAATAAAAATGATTTGATTCATTTTATATTGCATCATGTTTTGGTTTTCAAATTTTAATCTAATGTGTGTGTATATATATATATATATATATATATATATATATATAAGGTAATACAACAAAAGATATGAGGCAACTAATATCTTTAATTAGTGAAAATCCGGATAAAACTGAAGCTCAATATACTGGATAGAGCATTAATAGCACTGGATAAAGTGAAAGAATAAAATAAGGTGCGGATCAAATTTCATTAGAATTCAATGTTCAAGCAAAATACTTTAAAGTCCTTAACTCATGAGTTTTCAAAGAAAATCTTCTCCTCAGAGGACCATTGCTGCAGGTAATAAAATTAAACTTTGAAAATATATAAAAATATATATATAAAAAATACATAAAAGTACTTGAACATTGAATTCTAATAAAATTTGATTCGCACCTTATTTTATTCTTTCACTTTATCCAGTGCTATATATATATATATATATATATATATATATATATATATATATATATATATATATATATATATATATATATATAGAGAGAGAGAGAGAGAGAGAGAGAGAGAGAGAGAGAGGTGACAACAAAGCTGAAGATAGCCGGGAGGTTAACGCCTTCTGAGCCTGAAACCAACGGTACTGATGTTGTACTGACTTTCTGTACAGAATAATAAATAAATATTACGCTCTTAATTTTGATTTTCTCAATTAATCTGGATCAGACCCATCGACATTCTATCGGAAAAGCTCTTCAGGCGATACACAATAAACTAAATCCCCTCCTGGAGGAAGAGGCAATGCCTGGGATAATGCTCTCCTGAGTCCGAGCAGACCCATGCCCCACTTCTAAACATCAAACATAAGGTCCGCGTCCCATGTAGTACCGGCGAAATACACACTCCAAACGTTGCGCTTATTTTAAAAATCATGAGGCGCTTTTTTTTTTATTTCACGTCGAGAAAAGAACACCAAAGAATGCTGACTTAAGCTTGTAATATATTTCACATGCGTTAAATTTTAAGATTTCTTTTTTTCTGGTATTAGATATCTACATCTAAAAATGTTTGTACTTTTTATTCATCTCTGGGAAAATATTAGTTTTATTTTATTCTTTTATCTCGGTTTATTTGGTTTTATTTACTTTGTATTTTTTTTAATTAACAAGGTTGTATGTTTCATCGCGACGGCTAAATCTAATTTCTTTAATGCAAACTTTGTGGTGTATCCATTTCTATCGTATTACAACGATGCAATATTCTGTTCGGTTCTGCTTGTTAATTTTGATATTGCTTGCTTTTGTCGGCTTAACTATTGTGACATCTCGTCATATAAAAGTCTCGCCCGACTTCCTATTGGTTCGTTTTTCGAACAGAATTCATTTCTCGGTTGGTCGATCTGTCACGTTTTAGTTTGAAATAGAATGTTCATCGTTAAACGCACAGATTGAACGGACACATCTTATTTAAGTTGCATCCAAGCGTCTCTATAAGTGGTGTTGTATGTCGGTCAATATTTAAAATAATATTTTTGTTGGTCTGTCACTTATAAGTTATAAAATCAATTCCGTTGGTTTGTCACGGTTAAGTTTCAAAATTAGTCCAACTTGCCTGTCACGCTTAAGTTTGAAATTATAGATTCCTTGGTCTGTCACATTTAAGTTTAAAATAGCATTTTTGTCAGTCCGTCACACTTAAGTTTGAAATTATAGATTTCTTTGCTTGTCACGCTTAAGTTGAAAATGGTATTTTCGTCGGTCTGTCACGCTTAAGTTTGAAATTATAGATTTCTTTGCTTGTCACGCTTAAGTTTAAAATGGCATTTTTGTAGGTCTGTCACGCTTAAGTTTGAAATTATAGATTTATTGGCCTGTCACGCTTAAGTTGAAAATGGTATTTTCGTCGGTCTGTCACGCTTAAGTTTGAAATTATAGATTTCTTTGCTTGTCACGCTTAAGTTTAAAATGGCATTTTTGTAGGTCTGTCACGCTTAAGTTTGAAATTATAGATTTCTTTGCTTGTCACGCTTAAGTTGAAAATGGTATTTTCGTCGGTCTGTCACGCTTATGTTTAAAACGCCCAGATTGAATGGACGCATCTTCAAAATAGCCGCAGTTGCGTTCCTTTCAAGTGATATCTTGTTTGAATATGTTCAAGCAATAAACTTATATTCGTTTTCCATCTCGCTTGTGTCAAGATGGCATTTCATTTACACGGACCTCGCATCATCTCTTTCCTATTTGTTCCGTTGTAATTCCTTTTTAAAGTGATATCATTTAATGTCTACATGAATAATATTGAAGGAGTGTCGATATCTTTGAACTTGTAAAAGACATTTGAATATTAGTGTACGCTTGTTCCTACCTACCGCATACCCTCTCCCCGATTGCTGAGAATCCTCTAAAAGGATCGTTTCGCACACCCTCGCAATACGTGTATTTGTATCTATTATATTGAGAACTTGATGTATTTAGAGCCACCGTCTTAATTTTAAATAAAATATTGTACCACCTATTATGATATGCAAGAAATCATGAGACATAAATTGTTTAAAATGTTATTAAAATTGTAATGGATTATCTGAAAGATGGAGTAATGTACTTTTTTTATTAAGTTCGTAAGTAGCTACACATATTTGGTTATCAGCAAAGAATGTCTCCATTTTAACTACTTACATAAGCAGAATAAGTGTTTTGTTTGTACAATAAAGACATGAATCTAATTCTGTTTTCGAAAGCAAATTATTACGCTACGACATATTATGATATTCAATCAAAGCAAATATAATTGTTTATCTGAAAGCTGTGAAAGACGGATCAATGTCGATTTTGTTTTTTATTACTGACTTAAACAGAAGCAGTTAAAGAAGTAATGTCTGATAGGATTGCCTCCTCAGAAAAACCAATACATATATACTACACTTACTTTAATGTTTTCACTCACTCGCTTCTCTTGGCCTTTTGGCTAAGATCAAAGTGTAGTATCTGTTCCGATGGATACTGCACCCCATAGACTGGTATTGTCTTGGCCTTCGAGGCTTGATTTACGCCGGTCTATGGGATGGTCCTGTGCAGTTCTAGGAGGTCCACCCTCCCAGGCTTTTCCTCCCCTCTTTGGAGAGGAGTAAGTTTATTACTTACTGCCTGAGGCGCCCCTACCGGGTAATGCCGACGGGGCTGCCCAAGCAATTTTTAATGGCCAGAGTGCTCACCTCTCGGGCGCTGGCCTTTCAAACCCCACTTTCCCGACCCGACCTTGGGTCACATCTTACCTTGTCGGAGTAAGATAAAAACTGGCCTTGTGCCTAACTCCTGGAGAGGAGTAAATCAATACTCACTCGCTTCTTGGCCTTTTGGCTAAGATCAAAGTGTAGTATCTGTTCCGATGGATACTGCATCCCATAGACTGGTATTGTCTTGGCCTTCGGGGCTTGATTTACGCCGGTCTGTCCTGTGCAGTTCTAGGAGGTCCACCCTCCCAGGCTTCGCTTCCCCTCTTTGGGGAGGAGTAAGTTTATTGCTTACTGCCTGAGACGCCCTTACCGGGGAATGCCGACGGGGTTGCCCAGGCAATTTTTAAACCCCACTTTCCCGACCCGACCTTGGGTCACATCTTACTTGTGAGAGTAAGATAAAAACTGGCCTTGTGCCTAACTCCTGGAGAGGAGTAAATCAATACTTATAATGTTTTCGAACTAATACATATATATATATGGGAGGGGTTAAAAAGCCAAGTTCAATGATTATAACTTTAGTTATGATATTAGAGAACTAATAACAGGCTCAACGACGCTTAACCTCGGTGATCTAACGAGAACAGGTCTGCCAACGTGATTATGCCGTATATGTATGTTTATATATATATATATATATATATATATATATATATATATACATGTGTGTGTGTGTGTGTGTGTGTGTGTGTGTGTCGCCCGCTGATTTGTTGTGTATAGAGTTAAGGCTCTCCTAATTCCAATGCTAGTTGATGTCAGCCGAGGAAGAAAGATACCTAACTACAAGTTAGTGGCGACTTGGAAACCTGGTTCTGACCGACGTGAATAAACATCCCTAAACTGAAGATTGTGTAAGCATGAAACATCAATGTATGTAGGTAATAATAATTAATATTTACTTAAAAAATATTATATATATATGTATGTATATATGTATATATATATGTATATGTATATATGTGTATATATGCATATATATGTATATATATATATGTACATATATATGTATATGTATGTATATGTATATATGTGTATATATATATGTATATATTTATATATGCATGTATATGTATAAATATATATATATATATGTATGTATAAGTATATGTATATGTATAAATATATATATGCATAAATATATATACGTATATATGTATATCAGGCACGTAGCCAGACTTCTAACTTATGGGGGGAGAAAGACATTTTTAGGGGGGGGCAAGGCATTTTTAGGGGGGGGGGCAAAACTAATATTGATATTCTAATATGGGTGACGTTTTTGTTCAGTGGGTGTGTGTACTGATATATAAATATAAATAAGTAGATACAAAATTTCAATTTCTTTTATATAATCTAAATATATTGTTGTGTATTTCGGTAGGTACATGTAAATAACAACATCAGTATAGTAAAGCACATAAAGCATAGTAAACACAGTAATAATAACATAAAGTTCGTAAAATAAGGTAGCTACTTGCTAGTTCTACAGAATTCTATTATAATCTTCTATTTGTACGTGGGGTTTATACCCTACCAATGCTGTTTTTCTTTCAACTTCATCTCGGGTGAAATCTGGGATTTTTTTCTATGTTACTTCCAAAAATGTTGAATGTAACATTCACAACTTTTTAAATTAATAGTTGCAACTGACAACAAAAAGAAAAAAACGTATTTGAGATTCGTGATAAAATACAAAAATGATTTTTTAAACTAATTCCCACTTTAATTTGAAAATAATTTAGGTTGCTAGTATTCATTTCTATCTTTTGAATCAAGACAACACTTTCTTTTATAAATTAAAAACATATCTTTAAAAGAAGCTGGCAGAACAACAACGTGAATTCATTTTGTGTTTACATTACATCATTTGGATTATAATTATTTAATTGATAATTTATAATATTAAATAGTGTGAATTAACAATATTAAAAAAAATATATTTGGTAAGTTGACAAAAAAGACAGATACACTGACAATCTCTTTCACCAAGCAAGAAACGGGTGAAAAACATCGAGGCTTTGTTTCCCTCACCACTTGATCTGAAACTAGCGAAGTTATGTTTGAGTTTGAGAACACGTACATTTTAATTTTTGTTCTTTTTACAAGGTAACATAAATTTAAATCATATTTAGATGTTATTATGGTCAATAGATTTATTTTAACTGGTAGTTTAAAATCCGTAAATATTTATTATGGTATCATTAGTACCAGGAATGGAAAATTAAGTTTTAAACAAAATAAAATCCAAAGAAGCGTTTTTGAAATCGGAAATTATGTTAAAAATTGGTGGGAGGTCCTCTCTTGGTGGGTGGCCCAGGGCCCCAGCCCCGTGGTCCCTTAATCCGGCCCTGCTGTAAAATATATTACACAAAACTAAATACTGGTTCATAATGAAGAAGTATAGTTGACTAGGAAATATAAGAGTATTTATATTTATAATATTTTTTGGATCACAAATTTCAGGGGTGCAAATGTAATTGTAGGGGGGGGGCTTGCCCCCCTGGCACCCCCCTGGCTACGTGGGGGATGTATATATATGTATGTATGTACATATATATGTATATATATGTATATATATATATATGTATATGTGTGTGTGAGTGTGTGTCTGTTTGAGTGTGTTTATCAGGCTAAAATGATACATCCCGAAACGAATATATCATAACGACCATTGTAAAGAGAAGATACCACCTTCTAAATCAAAAGTGAGATACAAGGTCTTTCTAAAGACTTCTCAAAAAGTTAGGGATCTGTATCAGTAATTTTGATCAAAGTTCTCTAAATAACGCAATATGTAGACGTGATACAAATATTGGTGTGCATTAATATGGAATATTAAAGACCTAAAAGAGCATTTAGAAAAGGGGGCTCAGAAATGCAACATGAAATCGTTGTGATTCCCGGTTATTGGTCTGTGGTTTCTCATCAAAGGAGCTCTTAATCGTCACAGTCATCTTCCAAAAAGAACATGTGAACAATCTCTTTCAGCGGGTAGAAACCTTCAAACGAAGAGTACCAATCTGCACCGAGTTGTAAACAGTATATGAGAGTCCAAATAGATAGAGTCCAGTCATAGGACAACATGTCTGCCAGAGAGTGTAAGCGATATTCGATAGCGAGTTTGCCGCCACCAAACTAAAGTTGCTTTTAATAGCAGTAATTTTTTTAAAACATTGTTTTGTATTTGAATAATATTTAAAGAAGTTTGAAAATTAAAATAAACAATGTAAATTTTTTTTTAATAAATAAATTTTAAGCTGAGTTTTCGACGAAATTCATCCTTTTCAAACGGTATGACTACACATCAACCAAACCATTTCATTATCACATCACTACAGTATAAATCTCTATGCATGAGTGGATGAAGTGTGTGAGGTGCGCTGAAGAAGAATTCCTACCAGTAAAATACATAGTCCTGTTGTGCTCGCATACCCTTAATGACAATAAAAGTGTAATAATTTGGGAATTTCCTTGCTTTTGTACATTTAGTATATGATTTCAGTATACTGGCATTTTTCATGGAATGTCACTACTTTTGTAAAGGCTATGCCTCAATACAATGCCTTCTCATAACTGATATAGTTGGTAGTTTGACTTATCAAGGTATATAGTAAACTGAAATTAAAATGCCATCAACTAGACACTAGAACCTCTATCTTTGCCAAAAATCAGCTGAATCCATTAAATGGTCGATAAGATATAGAATAAAGTGTATGAATACTGGTCATTTTTAAGGTTTTTTGGAATTTTCTGGAAAACTAAGGTATATGGTAAACTGAAATTAAAATGCCATCAACTAGACCCTAGAACCTCTATCTCTGCCAAAATCAGCTGAATCCATCAAATAGTTCATGAGATATTGAACTTTCTGGATCTCTGGGTTGCCTTGACTAATGATGCTGAAATTCTACACACTTATAGAACCGATCAAATAAAAATTTTGTGCAAAGTTTTAACTAATTTGGTTTATTGATTTTTGAGTTATGATTGATCAAAGAAATAAGATTTCCAGCATAGGCCATTCGTGAAGTCTATTAAGGGATAAAGCGTGGAACTCGGGAATCTTTATATCGTACCTGCGAATTTTTGAGCGGAACCCTTTATTTAATCCATCACGGGTAGCTTGCTCTCGTTCCCTCAGTCATGACCGGGTAGAATTCTTAAATAATTCGTAATTGTATTCTTAGTAACGCTGGTACTGAGGATTCAACCTGCAATCTCTAGAAGACTGTCACTTAGAACTGATTATTACTTAGCACTTTTAGCGGGTTTCTGCGGTCACGGCTGACGGAACGAGAGCAAGCTACCCCCATGGATTAAATCAAGGGTTCCGATCGAGTTCGACACAAAGATTTCTGAGTTCGATAAGACGCATCTGAAGAAGGTCGAAAATTACATCGGTCGAAACGTTGTGAGAATACCATCCAAGATTAGAACAGTAGTCTGAATAATACAAATAATAGATAAAAAAAACAATATTATAAAATTAGATGAGGATGAAATGAAAAAATGAAAAAATAAAAGAGAAAAAGACAATAGGATTATTGAAGATGCGTCTAATTAGAAAGTCCAAGAAACAATCTTTTTTTTTTTTTTTTTTTTACATGGTTCACCCCAAACAAGGCAGGACGCCACTGTAAACGTAAGGGGCTACTGAGAAAAAGGAAAAGGGGGGAAGGATTGGTGGTTCAGTTTAAATTGAGATCTGAGCAGCGAGATGTCTGTTTACATTAGTTTTAAATTTCTGCATGTCGGTACTGTCGGGGAAACAGGGGGCAGGGAGGGAGTTCCAGAGGCCAGCAGCACGAGGAAAGAAGCTATTTGAGTAGAATGCTCTCCGGCATCTGGGGACCTCCACAGTGAATGAATGAGATTTAGTAGAATGTCGAGTTAGTCTAGTGAATTTACGTCGAGGGGGCACCAGAGCAGCACACTCATCGGAGCATAATCCATTGAAGTATTTGTAAAACAAACACAAGGATGCTACATTGCGGCGATGGGACAGGGGCTGGAGCTTAGCTGACAGTGAGGGACCTATTAGGTTGACTACTCTTTTTTGGACTTTGTCAAGGAGGGAGAGACTAGTAGATGATGCACCAGCCCAGATGTGGCAACAATACTCCATGCATGGGCGAATGGTGGCTTTGTAGAGATACAGGATAATGTCAGGTGTAAGGAGTCCACTAGCACGGTAGAGGGAGCTTAAAAGAATATAATGGAAATATTTAACTGAACGCAAAACTTAATAATAGTCGTGTTTATCGTCATTAAGAAAATTGATTTCATTCGACTAAGCGAGTGTTGATTTACTCCCCTCCAGGAGTTAGGCACAAGGCCAATTTTTATCTTACTCCCACAAGTAAGATATGACCCAAGGTCAGGTCAGGAAAGTGGGGTTTAAAAATTGCCTGGGCAGCCCCGTCGGCATTCCCCGGTAAGGGCGCCTCAGGCAGTAAGCAATAAACTTACTCCTCCCCCAAAGAGGGGAGGCGAAGCCTGGGAGGGTGGACCTCCTAGAACTGCACAGGACAGACCCGTACATCGGCGTAAATCAAGCCCCGAAGGCCAAGACGATACCAGTCTATGGGGTGCAGTATCCATCGGAACAGATACTACACTTTGATCTTAGCCAAAAGGCCAAGATGAAGCGAGTAGTTATTGTCGGTCTGTCTTATTTTTTGACGAAAAAAATCGTTTCTGTAAAACAATGTTTTTAGTCTCCTAAATAAATAAAATATTTTATTTTAATCTGTTTTTTATATGATGAACAAAGCTTTTCTCTTTATAGTTACGATGTGTTTAAGTAAAATTGATGAAACAAAAATCTTTCTATAAACTACAACCAAATAAATCTAATTTTCTGAATTAAATCGTACTCGTTCGTAATTTAAAAAAAGCAAAAACAAGCAGAAATTTAACCGCTCAAATTCAAGATTGCTAAATTCGCAGGAAAAAGGGTTGGATCTTTCTACTGCTACAGAAAGTATTTCACTGCTGACACAATTCCCTACCTGCACAAAAGACAGATCCGTCCTAAGGTATGAGTACTGTTGCCATGGGGTGTGCGGTTCTGAGCACTTTCTATGGCCTTGACAGTACAGAATCGACTTCGAAATCTAGTGGGTGATGATTTTTTTCTCTTTGCTACAGCCGTTTTCCGCACAAAAAAGACGTTGCTAGTCGTTTTCTACTCTATCGCTATGATCATGGTAGGTGCTCGATTGAGCTCCAGTCTCTGGTCCCCTTCCCCTGTAGAAAATTTACATCGAAAACTCGCCTAGTTGCAACCTACTGTAAAGAATTTTCGTTTCTTCTTCTGTGTATCTAAAACTAAACGGAACTACAATGAACAGGGTTTCTTTCTAAGAACTTCCCATCTGTGGAATACAATACAACGTGGCTGCTTCCCAGCTGAATACAACATGGTCGTTAGGTCCAATGTAAACAAATTCTTGTCGAGCCGACTACTTAAATAATCAAATTCTGATCATTTAAACAATCGTTTCTAATCCTCTCAAAGTGTTTTTCATCGCCACCTGCTAATCTCATTGATCATTATCCTCGAGTGGCCTTCTGCCCTTGATAAGCAGTGATACATTAGTATATAAAAAAAGTTAAAGGGAAAGTTAAGAGTATGGCTAAGTTAGACAGACCGACCAACCTCCCGACAAACGGACGGACAGAAATAGCTAGTTAAAAATATACGATTAATTTTTTACAAAAATGTCCAATAAATGAATTAGAAAGAAAGAAAAAAGAACAGAGAGCGAAAAACTACATCTCTGATATTAATCAGACAAAATAGAAAAAAGGAAGAATAGAGGGAAAAAAACAGAAAAAGAGAAGAAAATAATTTTGAAAAACCAATATTGAAAAATAGATGAGAAAGAAAAAAGAAACAAACAATTTAACAGAGAGCTCAAGAGGAGAGAGTGAAAGAAATAATGTCTAAAAATATATATAAGAAATAAACAATATTGAAAAATAGATAAGAAAGATAAAAGAAAAACAATTTGAGAGAGAGAGAGAGAGCTCAAGAGGAGAGAGAAAGAAACAATGTCTAAAATATATAGATATAAGAAATAAAGAAAACAATATTGAAAAATAGATGAGAAAAAAAAAGAAACAAACAATTTAACAGAGAGCTCAAGAGGAGAGAGTGAGAGAAACAATGTCTAATATATATATATATATATATATATATATATATATATATATATATATATATATAAGAAATAAAGAAAACAATATTGAAAAATAGATGAGAAAGAAAAAAGAAAAACAATTTGAGAGAGAGAGAGAGAGAGGAGAGAGAAAGAAACAATGTCTAAAATATATAGATATAAGAAATAAAGAAAACAATATTGAAAAATAGATGAGAAAGAAAAAAGAAAAACAATTTGAGAGAGAGAGAGAGGAGAGAGAAAGAAACAATGTCTAAAATATATAGATATAAGAAATAACGAAAACAATATTGAAAAATAGATGAGAAAAAAAAAAGAAACAAACAATTTAACAGAGAGCTCAAGAGGAGAGAGTAAGAGAAACAATGTCTAAAATATATAGATATAAGAAATAAAGAAAACAATATTGAAAAATAGATGAAAAGAAAAGGGGAAATACAAAATTTAGAGGTAGAAAGAAAGCGAGAATAAGAAAAACGATGTCTCAAAAATAAATGATAGAAAGGCAGAACGAAAGAGAGGAAACGTAAGTGCAACTGAAGAAGAATCCGTTTTTCTTTATTTTCGTTTATTTCTCGCCCGATTCCACCTTCTTATCGTTACGAGGAAAATGGTTCGCGTAAAACTGTCAGAAATGAATCATGGTATATAAGCACAAGTTCTCTTCGTATCTTCAACTGTTAATGGAACTGGCGCGAAAGGAAATGAAGACAAAATTGCCTTTTGGGATATCATCTAATTGCATTCATATTTTCGGGGAACCTACTAAACAAACAACGACGCAACTGTAGATATAGTAACCATCTTAAATTCTAAAGTATAGTTTTACTAGCAAGGCCACTAGATGTCGTCCGGGTGAAGTGGTAACATAAAATAAGAGTTCAAAACATTATGTGGAATATATGTGACTAAAGCAAAACATTTAGTTAAATGCATAAGAAGTAAATGTGCGTCCCCCCCCCACCGAAAGGAGAGAGGAAAATAAGTATCTGTTAAATAAAATTAAACGAATTTCTTTTGCGTGTAAATTTTTTTTAATGAATTATCTCCCTTGCTTGATTGGTTATAATATGAGGGAGCAGCTTTTAGTTTAAAAATCGCTTAATATCACGGGAGATGTTAAGTTAGTCCAAATTATTATAGTAAATGATAATTTATATTTATTTATAATCATATTGTTTTTGTTCTTTTTTTCTAACCATTATTCACCTTAAACAAGGCATATTGCGACTAATGCATAAGAGGCTACTGTGACATGGTCCAGATTTATAGGGTCGCATCCTGGGTGAGAAATTGGACAGCAAGATTTTCGTTCACATTGCGTTTAAATTTCTGCATGTTGGTACGGTCGGGGAACCAGTTAACAGAAGAGAACTCCAAAAGCAAACGGTTCGAGGATTCGGGTTAAACATTCGATTAGAAATGCGAAGAAAGCGAACAGACGAGCAGATTTTTGTCTTATATATAAATAACGATTTATATTAATCAAAAACAATCCACGCAAGAAGAAAAAAAGAACAAAACAATTGAGACAATTTTTTAACCAATGCAACGTCATTCTTGCACGCGTTTTTAAAATAACGACATTTCTCTACTGATTTTCATAATTTTATATTTGCTTGAAGAAGGGGACATGAGTTGCTGAAAATTTACAATCCTGCAATAGGGGAAAAAGAAATAAACAATATATTGAACAATATATATCACCATAATCATCAGGGTTTTGATAACTCCTGTAGGAGGGGCCCCTCCCTGGTTTCCGACACCTTATTAGTGACAGTTTATATATATATATATATATATATATGAAATTAAAATGGAATAAGCGGAAGACCTAAAAAGCTCAACGTTTCGCCCAAATGTTATATGGGCTTTGTCAAGGGCGAACGAAAAAAATGCAAAAAATGACAAAAGACGAGAAAAACGTCTTCCGCTTATTCCATTTTAATTTCATACCGTCGGATTATTTTATCCTTTCATTTATTCATATATATATATATATATATATATATATATATATATATATATATATGGCAATTAATATACACAGAAGCGTCCGGGTTTCATCCCCGCGTGGAATAGTCAGGCTAAGTGCACATATAGTTTGTTAGGGTTTGTTTTTATCTATCCACGTGGTGTTTAGTCTAGCTAACTAACCAATTAGATTCGCTGTCATTTCTCTCTCACGGTTTAATGTTTTTACTATTCAATGGCAGAGCCTGTCTCAAACAAAGGCTCGGTTGACCTTTATTTGACCCCTGTTTTTTGTTTGTTTGTGTGCGGCGCATCTCTTTTTGTGAGTGTGACGAATTAACAGTTTACCTTATTTTAGCAAGCCTGCTTAGAATAATTTCTTTTATTTCTTTCTTTTTTTTACTAACGAGTAACCACTCATCAACCCAAAGGCCACTCGAGGACAAAGGGTTAATAGTTTGTGTCAGTTGGATGGTGAGACAAACACCAGTGTTTAACCTGGGTGATAATTGATTACTTAATGGGACGGCTCAACAAGAATTTGTTAACATTGGTCTTGAAAACGATTATGCTGTAGTCAACTGGGAAGCAGCCCTGTTGTATTGCGTACTACAGACGGACAGTATTATTTACCTTCTCTTCAGGAGGTTAGGCACAAGGCCATTGTTATCTTACTCCCACAAGGTAAGATGTGACCCAAGGTCGGGTCGGAAAGTGGGATTTGAAAAGCCAGCGCCCGAGAAGGTGAACACTCTGGCCATTAAAAATTGCCTGGGCAGCCCCATCGGCATTCCCCGGTAGGGGCGCCTCAGGCAATAAGCAATAAACTTACTCCTCCCAAAAGAGGGGAGGCAAAGCCTGGGAGGGTGGACCTCGTAGAACTGCACAGGACAGACCCATAGACCGGCGTAAATCAAACCCCGACGGCCAAGACAATACCATAGAAATAATTTATAGTGGTTGTAGCTAGAAGAGTTTTTGCTGTGAATGTTTTACTAGATTGAAGCTCAGTTGAGCAACGTCCATGAAAATAAAGACTAGTAACGTATCTTCTGTGAGAAATAGGCTGCACAGAAAAGAAGAAGACACCCGACTAAATTCCAAAGTCGATTTGTACCCTGTCAAGGCAGGAGAGAGTGATCTGGGTAGCACCTCCCAAGATGTGGCAACAGTATCTTAGGCCATATTTGGCTCTTATACAGGTAAAAGATTGCATCAGGGCTGAGATACTTTCTTGAGCAGTAAAATGATCCAACTATTTATCCAAAAACCTTCGCATAGGTCTGATGTCAATCTTCCACTTCAGATCTAGGTTGAATGTTAGTGTTAGAAGATTGGCAATACAGGGAATCTCAAGGGGATCCCCATTCATTTCAATTTGGGCAAAGTGAGGATCCGAGCGTTGGTGATGAAAGGAGAGAAGCTTAGTTTTGGGCGCATTAAAAGCAACCAGCCACCTTTTTTAACATTGCACTACATGCTCCAGGTCGGAAGAGAGAGAATCAGAAAAATCTTTCTCGTTAATGCTCTTCGAAGTGCTCTCATAGATGGTTGTGTCATCTACATTTTTTTTTTAACGTAGTTCACCCCAAACAAGGCAGGCCGCCACTGTATTTATTTACTCCTCTCCAGGAGTTAGGCACAAGGCCAGTTTTTATCTTACTCCCACAAGTAAGATGTGACCCAAGGTCGGGTCGGGAAAGTGGGGTTTAAAAATTGCCTGGGCAGCCCCGTCGGCATTCCCCGGTAGGGGCGCCTCAGGCAGTAAACAATAAACTTACTCCTCCCGAAAGAGGGGAGGCGAAGCATGGGAAGGTGGACCTCCTAGAACTGCACAGGATAGACCCATAGACCGGCGTAAATCAAGCCCCGAAGGCCAAGACAATACCAGTCTATGGGGTGCAGTATCCATCGGAACAGATACTACACTTTGATCTTAGCCAAGGCAGGCCGCCACTGTAGACGTAAGGGGCTACTGAGAAGAAAGAAAAGGGGAGAAGGTTGGGGGGGTCAACCTAAAACTGGGATCTGCGCAGCGAGATGTCTGTTTACATTAATTTTAAATTTCTGCATGTCAGTACTGTCGGGGAAACAGGAGGCGGGGAGGGAGTTCCAGAGGCCAGCAGCACGAGGAAAGAAACTATTTGAGTAGCAAGCTCTCCGGCATCTGGGGATCTCCACAGTGAATGGATGGGATTTAGTTGATTGTCGAGTTGGTCTAGTGAATTTACGTCGAGGGGGCACCAGAGTAGCTAACGAATGATCTTAGAATGTGATTCGGGAAATAAGTGATAAATATTATGAAGAGGGTGGGCCCAGAATAGATCCTTGAGGCACGTCATCGTTTATACAATGTGCTTCAGACTTCTGGCCACCAACAGCTACTTTTATAAACCTAGCAGAGAGAAAGGATTTCATGGTTGGGGAGACATTTCCAGATATTCCATAACTAGCATACTTATGAAGCAGACCTTTGCGCAAAACTCTATCAGTAGAAATAAAGCTCCCGTCAATAGATTCGCTGATCCTGTGTTATATTACAGCTGCTGATCTTACAGGACGAAATACATATTGTTTGTCATTGAGTAGATTGCTTTCACTGAGGTAGCTCACAATTTCTTGATTCATCACAGATTCAAACAACTTACTCATGACGTGTAGGAGACTTATTGGTCTGTACTGAAATGCAGAAGACTTATTGCCAGTATTTTAAATACTAAGCATTTTTGTTATTCCTTGCTACTTTGGATGTTTATTTTTATTATTATTTATTTCATTTTATTTATTTATTTATTTGTCATGTATGTGATTATCCTAAATTAAAGTTTTTTTTACAATTGATTGATATTTCACTTCTACAGTTGATTAAGTTTTGGGGATCTTTAAAATTTCAACTTCTTGTTAAAGCATAATCTATACGAGTCGTCTAAATATCTACATGTACTGGTCTATCGTGCTATTTTCTACTCAATTATTGGTGAGCGTTCGTTTTCTTTTAGTCCCTCGACACACTCACAAAAGGGGTGTGTCACACCCAAACAAAACAAAAGAAAAGAATAATATCAAGTAAATGTCAGCCGGGCCTTTGTTTGAGAGAAGCTCGGACATTGGATAATGAAAACATTAACCCATAGGAGAGAAATAACAACGAATATGATTGTTTAGTAAACTAAACCACGTGGATATATAAAAACAAACAGTAACAAAATATGTGTGCACTTAACTTGACGATTTCCCGCGAGGATAAAACGCGGACGCCTCTGTGGCGCTTAATTTGCCATAAATATAGTTTCATACTTGACTACTAAGCTCTACTCGCCTATTGAGCACTGATAAAGTAAATACTGAAAATTATACATCATATATTATATCACTTTAGAATATTATACATGCATACATGAAATAATTAAAAAGAAAAAAATAATATATATATATATATATATATATATATATATAAATATACTAGTAGAATAGAATATCCGTCCCAGGAAGGGCATTAGCAATAAATATAGCATTAGTTTTAAATTTTTATGTTTTCTTTCTTTCTTTGGGGGCATGTTGCTGTTTTGATAATAGTAAAGTTCACAAAAAATAAATATTGTGCCCACGTTACTAACCCTGTTGCTGAGAATACAGATTCCATAATTCATGATTATTAGTTCAATAGTTTATAATTTTACCATGCCCATATTGACGCACATCCGCGCAAAAAGCTTTTTAACTAAATATAACTCAAAATTAGATGTAGAGCAATTTTTTACACAAGTCTTAGTATTTAACTGATTTCAAACGTTTTTTGGGCACGGGTGCGAGTTTGGGTGGGCGCACCCCCTTAATAGTAAGGTTTACAAAATAAAATAATGTACCTATTTTACTGATTGGGTTTCCTAGAATGTATATTCTAAAATTTATAATGATCAGTGAATTAGTTTAGGAGATTATCCTGTACATATATATATATCGCTCCTCGTAAAATAAGTAGAGCACTCTAAATGGTAGTACAAACACAGCATGACGTCACTTGCTTTATATGCATCATTCCTTCTTTAATAGAAGTAGAATGCCTGGATATCGTGCCGCTTTTAAATGTGTTAAAATTATCATTGTTTATCGGCTATTCAAATATTGACCGCGCGGTTAACGACGTTGGATTTGAGTTGAAAAATACTTGTAGTCCAGGGTTTCGAATAGTGAATAGTCATATCTCTGTGCTGATGAGTCCTGATTGAAAAGGGACGAAACGTATACGTACATAGATAATAAACAATAACAAATATATTGTATTTATTTATATATATATATATATATATATATATATATATATATATATTAAACATGTTATTCAAATATAAATCTTATAACATAAAGCAATTGTAATAGCTCAATAGTGAAAGGCTTCGTTGTATACAACATTTTTTTATATAATTTTATACGATATCCAATGTTATAAAGCGCATATTCACATCATTTCACCAAAACTTCGTTTTTTTATTCAGCATATAATTGTTTCGCTTAACACCAAGATATATGTAAAATGCTCTTGTGCATTTATTTCGTGGTGTGCTAATCATCAGTGCTAATTATATAAAACAAAGCAAAAACAATGACAAAACGAGGCAAGCAAAGCCTAAATTACAATCAGTATCATTATCAGCATCCTTTGTTTTTTTGTTTTTTTCCAAATGGAATTGTGATCTCAATGTGTCCTAGTCGCAACATATACACATCTTATGTTTTTCGTTGTTCGTATTTTAATCATTCATCCTCACCTTAAATATTGATCTAAACACTCCGAAATTAAGATATATATTTTCACTAACCTACTTTTGTTGTTTCGTCCAATTATTTCCCTTTTCTTCAGGTTTTAGCCATCGCTTTTTCATTATTTTATATTTCCTTTCTTCCACTATACTTTTTATATCCGTAAATAAAAATAAGTTAAAAATGTGTTAGTGTTAAATAAAATAGCAAATTTTATTCATTATATTTATGATTAAATATGAAAATATTTAAAAAAATATTTTTAATAATACCGATAATCTACTCAATATTATTATTATAGTTAATTTTGAAGGGCTAGAAACAGATAAGTGTGTGTACTTCCGGTGACTAGGTAAAACGGAAGTCACCTAATTTTACAGATATTGCTTTTTGACATATATCTTGGTGTAAGCCGAAACAATTGTATGCTGAATGAAAAAAGTTTTTTTTGCGAAATGATGTGAATCTGTCCTTAATAACATGGGATATGGTGTGAATTTAAATGAAAAAATATATATATATATAGTAAGTTATGAAAATATATTCATGGCAATTAAGCTATACAGAGGCTTCCTAGTTTGATCCCCGTATGGAATCGTCAGGCTAAAATGCATGCAATTTCTGCTATTGGTTGTTTTCATATAGACACGTGGTGTTTAGTCTAACTAGCTAATAAATCAGATTAATTGTTATTTCTTCTGTCGGGTTAATGTTTTAATTAGTCAATGGCATGGCTTCTCCGAAATTAAGGTTCAGTTGACTTCTACTTCATCTTCTATTGTTCTGTTTTGTATAGGGGCGACGCACCCTTTTGTGAAGGTGTCGAATTAATAGGTGACCTTATTTTTACGCGTGCTTGCTTGGGATAGTTTTTTTCTATTTAAGGTGTAGGTTTAGTTTAGTTTTTTATTTAATTATTTTGTTTTAATTTAAATTTCCTATGTATTGTTATCTTAAGGTAATATTTATTGTTGATACAGTTGTTTGCTATTTCACTTTCACAGTTTAATAGGTTTTGAGGGTTTTTAAAGTTTAAAATTTCACATTTCTCAATCAGACATAATCTACACGAGTCGTCTAAATTTCTACATGTACTGACCTATCGTACTATTTTCCAATAACTCCCAGTAATGGGTCGCTAGTGCTTTTTTCCTCTTTCTTATATTTAGTTTATCATTGCTTGAAATGTTACATACGTCTGGCTTTACTCTGAGTCCCACTGTACATGCCTAAATATTTTTTTTTACCCAGTCTATACTGATTTGAGGTATCCTAACCCAACTCTTCTCATTGTTTCTAATTTACTGTATAATTGGGAGGGTTAATCACTATAGCCTTGATAGTGTCTGTTAACTTTTAAATTGATGTATAATCCTATTCTGATTATCAGAGCCGATATTAATGAAGATACACTAACAGTTGTTATGTTGAATTCTTGGAGCGCAAATAAATGATCATGTAAAAATATTTACATGAGATATATATACACACATGTGTGTGTGCTAGGACTTTTTCATCATCAATGCTCTGAAATTATGCACAACGTAGAAAATATGCATTATAGAACTGTACGTAACATGAGACAAATCATACAATAAAAAAACAGAGTAAATCAACAATGAATTAATGAGAGTTCGTTTTTTAAATGAATATGCAAATTAGTTAGCTTTTTGAAGTGACTCGCATATCCACGACTAAACATATAAATAAGTTGTGTTTTACCGTTTCCATAGAAAAGTAGGTTTTTAATATCAATGTCAGTGCTACAAATAACTAAACTTTATATGTAACGATAGAGAAGACATATTTGAAGTCATGTTAAAAATATAAGTGAAGAAAAACAATTCCTGAACGTCTCGGAAACGATGGTACGCCTAACCGTTGTTGATCTTGAATTCTTGGCACTGTAATAAATAATGTTGTACATGTATTTATTTCTACTCTTTATATATATATATATATATATATATATATATATATATAAGGATGAAAAGGAATTAGAAAAGCAAAAGTCAAATTTTTTTTCAATTCAGTTGCTCAGAGCAAGGTATATTACGCAAAAAGGCAATTTATTCAAGTTAAATTTTTCCTTAAGCCAGGCTTTTCAAAGATCAAAATCTTATCATGAGAGGAAATCGCTGGGATATATATATATATATATATATATATATATATATATATATATATATATATATATATATATATATATATATATAGTTTGGGAAGTTTCTCAACCATTAAAACTATATAAAAAAAATTTAAAAACCTTAAGTCCCAAGTCGTTCAGTGGAAAATCACTCATGTAAGTCAATTCAATTTTTACAATTATTATATTAGTTTGCTTCTAACATTATTTAAGGGATCATCAGTTGTTTACCATGAAAAACTGTTTCGGGAATTTAAAAACAAGACAGTATTTAATTTCATGGCTTCCCAGCAGAGTTGATCAGATCTCACTTCCCTTAAAAGACACAAACATAAACGTTCCGTATACTAAATCTAAGTTTTGTTCCGTATAAATGTTTTGCTAACTTATATTAGTTATTAAAAATAAAAAATAAAACATTTTAAAAAAGTCCTCCTTACCTGTGTTGTTCGTCTGTCTAATAAAATGTATCCATTACTTACAAAAAAGGTTGTTGCATTTTAAAGTGTTTAGACGAATCCATTACACTACTTTTTAGGTGATTAATGTATTTTTAGATTTAGTTTTGTATTAAAAATATAAAAAATATCAACATATCCAAATATTAAAAAAAATTTAAATTATATATATATACATATATATACTTTTAGTCCTTGTTTCTCCCCCTCCTCCTTCTCCACCTTCTCCTCCTTTGTTGTTTAATTCCTTGTCATCAATTTTAAATAAATACTAATCTTCCTTGCCAACTCACAGCGTTTATAAGTTTAACTGCCGATTTTTTCTCTTTCTTCTTCTTCTTTTTTAACTCACATCGTTTCCAATCGGCGTTCATAAGCTAACTGTCGAGTTTTTTCTCTTTCTTCTTCTTTTTTAACATTTCTTTCTTTCTTTATCCCTTTCTATTGTTTATTACACGTAACTATTTTTTTATATAATTAGTATATGTGTTATATATACGTTTATATATATTCTACATTATTTTTATTTATATTTAGATAGCTTTGGATTTGCTCTATCAATTTATTTTTATTCATTTCATAAGACTTAAAAGCATCAGGATGGCGAGTAATTGCCTTATTTAATTGTCTAAATATTTTATTTTGATCGCCACCTTGTTTAATCATTCTTATTATTAGGTCAGAAATTGGGGGCATAAAATCTACCAATTTTAAAGTAACACGAGCAATCCTCAGAAATTCGGACATAATACTCCCGTAAAATATATACACAGGGCAGGTACTATTTTTATGTGGCATCCGCACGATAAGAAAATGAAATGAATTTATTTCATCAAACAGTTTATAGATAAATATTTTATCTTCAATTGTTATATCCAAATCAAGAAAAGTAGATTGTGTTCCCTTATGTTCACAGTTTAATTTTAACGCTTTAGGATATATTAAATGTTTAGTATTTGCAAACTCATCGCTATCATTAATGCAAGCAAGGTCGTCAATATATCGCCTACATCCATGATAACTATACGCTCTAGATATATCATTTTTTATTAATGATGATATATACATATATTCAAGTCTATGTAAATATAGATTTGCCCCAAATATAGAAGGATCCAAACCCATTGGAATACCTATTGTTTGGAGTAGTACTTTATTTCCTATTTGAAAGTAACTCTCTTTATAAGGTGACTTATAAGCATTGTCAGACTAGTTTTGGACACTCTCGTCTTACCATTTTTAGTGTCACACCAAAAGGCTTTAGATTTTGCAAAGTCTACGTATTTACCTTTTCCTCCTGCAAAAGCTAAATCTATAGTATTACCTAATTCTTTAATAAGTTCTTTATGTGGTATTTTTGTATATAATGTACTAAAATCATATGTCGAGATTGATTTAGCCTGTTTACGAGAATTAATACGATCTAACTTTTCTTTTACTAGATCTGAATTATTTACCACCCAAAATAGGTTTATATTACTATAGAATTTACTTTTTTATGGAAATTATTTATTTGATTTATAATTAATTTAAAGACTTTAGATACAGTCTTACTTAAAGGTTTGGTGATGCACATTTTTGAGGCAACAATAAAACGGGCGCCAACTAGTGTGTTATGCATTTTAGGTATCCAATACATACATGGAAGTTTTTTGTACTTTTCTTCTAATTTTAATCCTATTTTTTTTCACAAATAACAGTATTGTTTATAATAATATTATCGCCTTTACTATTACTTAATTTATACGTATCTGAAGCTTCACCTATTATTCCTACTTCTAGCAATAAGCGTTGTATATAATACTTTTTCCAGATAAAAGCTATATTATTTGTCGCCTTATCAATAAGAACTATTATATATATATATATATATATATATATATATATATATATATATATATATATATATATATATATATTCATATATATATATATATATATATATATATTCATATATATATATATATCTGAAGAGAGCCGGATGTCTAAGTCCTTCTGTGCTTGAAACCGACAGTACGAATGTTGTACTAATTGTTCTGTACCAATATATATATATATATATATATATATATATATAAGAGGTGAAGGGGACAAAAATATCGCACATATTTTTTCGTCAAAGATCAATCCAAGAGCATCCAAGACAATTCTTCAAACAATTTTGAAGATACTTTTAAAAATTTACTGGCCGCTGCGAATTCAGTCAATTTACTTTTATCATTTCCTCCGTAGATATTCCGAAACATTCCATTGTCGGTTTTGTTGGAACATTCTATGGAGTCTATTGCAAAACACCATTGAATTATAGTAAATAATGATTACATTAGAGAATTATGCTCACACCAATTAAATTTTGAATTTCAACGAATTATTTTGTGAAAGATCTTTGAAAGGGTATATTTTTTCTGTAATGATTTCCATGTGAATATGGTTAATATTTCCATTTCTTTTATTTGTATTTATTCTGGGTTCGACATCGACAGAGATTGACAGAGATCGACAGAAAACAAATGGTTCTGCTTTGAACGATTTGTTCCATTCTTTTGGAAGTATCCGGAAAAATACAGATGGTATCCTAATGATTATGTGTGTGTATTTCAACATCATTTACCAAAGAAAGAGGCATACTGGCCTCTTGAAAATTACCTGGCCATTCCTGTTGGCATTTCCTGGTCGGGTGCCTCGGGTAGTTAGCAATAAACTAACTCCATCCAAAAGAGTGAAGGCAATACGTAGGAGGGTGGACCTCCTAGAACTACCCAGGATTAATACCTAAGCCCGAAAAATAACAAGCCACCAAAATGGCCCAGTCTCTGTCAGGAGACGACTTTATTTGCCTTGTCTTCTTCATCACTTCTATGACCACCTTTACAACTAGATGTTACTTTCCATTGAGCCAACTAATTAGAACGTTTCAGCGAGAAGCGACTTTTTTTTCTGTCGGTGAGAAGATTACGGGCTTTCTGCTGGGATCGAAAGTATCCCTCATGGAACGTTACAAAATGCCTGATTAGTGTAACGTAATGCTACATCGATACTAATACTGAGCGTTCGATATAAATTCAGCACTTTTTGGAAAGTAAAGAAAAAACTTTATATCCTGACCAATAATTGATGTATTCCGTATAGTCAGCGTGCATTTTTAGTGGATCGTTTTACCGAATACAGCTCTCTCAAACAAGCCGCCCTGAGTCTCCGCTATCGCCCTCAGGCGAGACCTTGACCTGAAGCACGGTGTCTTCACGATGTCTTTGGAGAGATGTCTAAACACCGGTTTCATGAAGGCAATCAGCTCGTCCATGGTGTTGCTGACGATAGGGTTTGTGTCTTTCTCAAGTTCGTTCCACACAATAGGTTGAAATCAGGCGAGTTAGAGGTGGAGCAGATGTTGGGACTGTTGAAGTTGTAGATATTTTCAGACAGACATTTCCCGGGCTGTGACACGGAACTGAGTCTTTTTGTTACACGTATGGCCTTTTTGAGGCCACCCTCTTCACCCAGAGTTTGACAACGGTTGGCAGCAATCCTATACATCTATCTGAATTGACTTTGATTCCTTTTCGAAGATGAGGGGCACTTCATGACGCATATGATTTTGTGCGGACTGTGGGATAGTCATATGATGTACTGCGCGTTGTGAAGCTTGGCCTTAGATGAAACAGCGCATCCATTGAAAATCGTAGTTGAATAACATTTCCGTTTGACAACCAGACAAATCGCAGACATTCGCAAGATTTCAAAATCGAGCGTGGAAAATGAATTGCACAAACTCGGTTATGTTTCTAAACTTTATGTTTGATTCCCAATGAAGTGACAGAAGCAAAAAACTAACGAACTATTTGGTCAACCTTATATATCAATTATTGGCCAAGATATGAAATTTTTTCATCCGTTTCTAAAAATTGTCAAATTTGTCTCGAGCACCCTATAGAATAGCACACTCACTTATTCTATCAAGTTATAATCATTCTTTGTTTGCAACTAATCCGTGATTACTCCCTCTTTATTTCTGGTGCAAATATAATTACTCCTATTTGTAATACAATCAAATCATCAAGCTTATTAATATGATTGTAATCTCTTCATCTGAAATAATTGTAATTGGTTTGTGTTATTTTGCAAATGCATAACAACTCAAAGCAATTGTAATTATTTGAATGAGTTTACACCAAAGATTGACCGATGAAATTATGAAAGGCGTAATTCAAAAAGATTCTTATCAAGCTATCGGCAAACGTCACAATCCCTTTGATGAAAAGAAAGCATCGTTACTTCGACTTAACTTAAGAGGATCAAATTCAGTTGTGCATAATCAAGTAATGGTTTTAACATCAATGAACCACTTGAATCATTTCGTCAGGGAAGACTCGTTATTGAATAATTCGAAATCTAGTGTGGGGAGTCCTCCTCTCTTCTCTACAGCCTCTTTCTCTAAGAACAAAGGGTGCTAGTCTTTCTCTATTCTATCGTTCTGTTCATGGTAGTTGCTCGACTGAGCTCCAATCTATGGTTTCTCCTTGTAAAACATTCACAACAAAAACTCATCTTGCTACAACCACTGTAAATAATTATTTTTCTTCCTCTGTGTACCTAAATCTAAACGGAACTTCAATGAACAAAGTTTGTTTTTTTCCAAGAACTATCCGTTTGTGGAAAACAATACCACGCGGTTGCTTTCCAGCTGACTACAACATGGTTATTTTCAAGTCCAATGTTAACCAATTTGTGTTGATCCATCCTCTATGATAATGAGGTTTCAACCATTGGTACCAATTCTCACGGTGTGGTCTCACCGTCCACCTGGCAATCTCATTAACCCTTATTTTCGAGTGGCCTTTGGGCGTTTATAAGCAGTGACTCGTAAGTACCAAAATAGTGTTGCGGAAATGCTTGGAAAAAAATAATTGACCTTATGTCGTGGGGAAAACACCCATAAAAATTGTACTCGAATAAAAAAAAAAACTACTTATTAGTCGCATAAGAAAACTATTATATTGGATTTGAAGACAACCATGTTGTAGTCTGTAGGAAAGCAGTCCGATGGAAATGTGTTTTCTTTGATTATGCTTAACTCTTACACAGATATAGACTAGTATTCGTCTACATCAGCTTTTTTTATTTTGGTTCAAATCTCCATTTCGTGCACATCAACTCACCTGGAAAAATGTTTGTGTTTTTTAATTGTAAATTGCAATAAACACAATTACAATTACTGTTTAATTAATAAACTTTTTATAATAATTAAAACACTTATCAACTACTTATTATGGCTTTATCAATAACATTTAAAGGTAATTGAAGTTTTTGTTGAGTGAAAAATGTAAGATATCCCCCCTCAAAAAATGTTATTTTTATTTTATTAAATTTCTTTAAAAACACTGTAACATAAGGTAATAGAGGTAAATAAGGCACTTCTCCAGATTAACCCCTATATCGTAAAAAGAAAATTGCACAAAAAACTTTATTATGTACTTAACTGTTAGGTTAAAAAAGACAGTACACCAAAATTTACGCGAATTCATCCAGTATTTTTGTTTTTAAAAATCAATTTAAGTTTTATCGCTTTCTAGCCGGGTTTACTACGATGGTTACGCGAGATTTAGACTCTCTATTTAAGAAGAGTTAATTAAAGGGGAGTTAACCAGTAACGATTTTAAAATTTCTTAATAAAATTGATTATTCTCGGTCGACAGCTTCCACTGATACAATTTCTATTTAGTTTCTTAAGTTATTTCATTAAAAAAAACTGAATTATGTTTTTCTTTCACACCCTTTTCAGCAGAGAAATGTTTTTGATTGCTTTGAATTATTGAGGGGTCTATTTTTTTTTACTTATAAAAAGATTTTAATGTTAATCAGTAAATTTATTTTTTAAATTATAAGAAACATTATCAACTACTTATTGTCATAGCTAATGGCACTGTACCTTAGAGTCCAACATTTAAACTCATCGGTCTAACATTTACAGGTAATATGAATTGGAACAAATACATAGAAGATACTGCCAAGTCTGCTGCAAGTAAGATAGGCTCCCTCTACCTGCTCAAAAACCTGACAGTATCCTACAAAGCAACACTTCGCCTATGCATGGAGTATTGTTGTCACATCTGGGCTGGTGCACCAACCGCTAGTCTCTCCATCTTGGACAGGGTCCAAAAAAGAGGCTCTAATCTAATAGGTTCCTCATTGTCTACCACGTTCTAGCCCCTGTCGCATGGCCGCAATGTTGCGTCCTTGCGCTTGTTCTACAAGTACTTCAATGGAATGTGCTCCGATGAACTTGCTGTACTAGTGTCTACTCAACGTAAATACTCCTAATCAACCCGACAATCAGTAAAATCCCACCCCTTCACTGTAGACGTCCCAGATGCCGCAAAGCTTTTTACTCTAATAGCTTCTTTTCTCGGAAGTCTTGCCTTTGGAATTCCCTCCCTACTCTCTGTTTTCCTGACTGTACCAGTACGTAGAAATTGAAATGTAATGTGAACAAACATCTCGCTGCACAACTCCCGACTCAGGGTGCCCTTATTAATCTGGCCCTTAATTTACAGTAGCCCCTTGCTTTCCAGTGGTAATGTGCCTAGTTTGGGGTGATTATAAGTGATAAAAAGGTGTATATCTTTATAATGAACCCTTCGAGATGGGTATTAGAGCTAGTATATTTATGTACAGCTTATCTACTCGCATTCTACTGATCGATCTGTTTCTACTTACGCCGTCTTGCCCATTTCCAACCATTGACAGATACATCAGCCCCCGTAGCGCTTATACAGGAAGTTATCTTTGGTGAGAACACTGGCTCGGTAGAAATGTTCCATCGGAGAGTGGACACGTGCTGTGTTACTTCTGTTCGGAATTCTCCCGCCAACCACTTGATCGAAAAGGAGACGACGGAGACGACGCCATTGAAGCATCATCGACGAGTCGTTGCTTTTAGCTTCGCCATTATTGCCCATCCGTCAGTCCATTTTCAGTCGTTTGTTTGTTTTTTAACATAATTCTTCTATTACTGATCTGTACGTTTTCCTTACGTTGCGCCATTTAATAAACGTTCCGACAACATAATGGCCTTGAGAAGGTTTGATATTTGTTGAACGGAAATATTTTTCTGTCAAGGTTTCTCTCTAAGCTAACAAAGAAAGTACATTTAACAATCAATTATGTTCACTGTGTAAAAATACCAAGAGTTATGTTAATAAGGACAAACATATATGTATGTGAATATTAAAATATCTATTATTGAAAACAATTATATATATATATATATATATATATATATATATATATATATATATATATATATATATATATATATATATATATATATATATTAGTATTTCATGTCACATAACATTTTATAAGGAGATATAATTTTTTATGTTTCAATTTTCAGTATTTACTTCCACAGTGCTCGCTACGTAATTAGAGCTAGGTAGTAAGCTATGAAAATATATTTATGGCAATTAAGCTACACAGAGGCTTCTGCGTTTCATCCTCGGGGGGAAGCTTGAAGATTCCCCCCGGGGATGAAATGCAGGAGCCTCTGTGTAACTTAATTGCCATAAATATATTATCATAGCTTACTATCTATCTATCTATCTATCTATCTATCTATCTATCTATATATATATATATATATATATATATATATATATATATATATATATATATATATATATATATATTTAAAAATTAACTATACATTTTTATAACCGAAAGGTTTTTGGAATAGCTCAATAGGGTAGTACTAGAGCTTTAATAGAATTTTAATATCATACAAACTTCAGAAAATGTTGGGAACAAATTTTCATAAATTCATTAAAAAGTTTTTATTTGCATAAAGTTGTTTCGACCTACCTCAATCACATACATCTCCAGGATATACAGAATATTCAAAATGTACAAAACATCTATATATATATATATATATATATATATATATATATATATATATATATATATATATATATAGTAAGCTATGAAAATATATTTATGGCAATTAAACTACACAAAAGCTCCCGCGTTTCATCCCCGGGGGGATCTTCAGGCTAAAATGCATGGAGTTATTTTTGCCGGGTGTTTTTATATACACGGCTAGCTAGTTAACCAATCAGATTCTTTATTTTTCTCTCAGCCAATCGTTGGGCTTTCCATGAACAACGGTCGTGTTAGTGTTACTTCCTATATCATGTTCTATTGTTCTGTTTTCTATAGATTGGCCTTATCCTGTTTCCTTTGTTGTGTCAATATAATGGGTGAATTTATTTTAACACGTGGTTCCTTGTATTTCTATTTTAGGTTTTATTTTTTAAATTGTTAGGTTTTTGTTTAGTTTAGTTTTTTTTACTTATTTATTTATTTATTTATTTATCGTTAGCCTAAGGTAAATTTATTTCTGTGTAAGCAGCTGTTTGCTATCTCACTTCTACAGTTTAATAGATTTCGGGGGGTTTTAAAGTTTAGGATTTCAAATTTTTCATTCAGGCATAATCTACACGGGTCGTCTAAATTTCTACATGTACTGGCCTGTCGTATTATTTTCCATTGAATTATTGGTGACCGTCCATTTTCTTTGAGCTCCCAATAGTGGTTTGCTAGTGCTGTTTTAATTCGACGTTCTCTGTTTTTAAATGTGCTGTTGTGGTATCTGGTTTTAAAATCTAGGGAGGTCATACTCACGTCGTACTTTTTGTTATTCGGTCTTTCCTTGGCAAATATTGTTGCTTGGTATACAATACTTTTGGTTAGGCATTTATTTTGTAGTGAACAAAGTGTACGATTTATGCAGTTACATCTTTTCTCTTCATTGCTAACTTTTTCATTTCTATTCGGTGGTTGCTATTAGTGTTTTGTTTGTTTCTATTTGTATTGTTTATATTTTGTTCTTCTTAGTGGTTTTTTTTGCTATATTTTTCACTTTTTTATGTAATTTGTTATTTATTTTCTTCCTCTCTGCTGCTCTTTTTTAGTATTTTGTTATTGTGTGGCTTAATTACTATTCTAGGTTTTCGCAGCAGCTGTAGGATAGTTTTAGGTTATTTTTATTGAATATTTTATGCAGGGGATTCGTTACGGGGAAGTGTTTTTCAATCAGATTTAGGAATTTTTTGCCCAGTTTAATTTTTAGCATTTGGTTATAGGGCGGGGTATAGTAGATTATATTTCTTTTTCCTTTATTTTTAATTTTGTTGTAATTATTGGTATCCTGTTTTTTATATTTAATTTCGGTATCATGGTAACCACTATTTTTAGAGCTATATTGTAAATGTTGATTGATTTTTTAAAAACACTTTCGTTGCTAGAATTATTGATAAGCCTATGTTCGGTAGAATTCGGAATATGTTTTATGATTGATGGGGGGTGATTAGACTTTGGGTTTACGTACATTGGATTGAAAATTGATACATATAAAAATTTATCACCTTATAAAATTTTATGTGGATACATGAAATACTAATATATATATATATATATATATATATATATATATATAGAGAGAGAGAGAGAGAGAGAGAGTAATCCAGGTAAAGTAAACATCCACAGGATAAAAATCCAAAGAATTTCAACCTGGCTTATACAATTGTGCTCAATAGTAAATAGAGTCATATATATAATTATTTTTATTCATACAGACATGTACAAAAGGCCGCTACACTGGCATGTCGATGTTATCGATCATTAGTTATTAGAACTAAGATCTCATCAGGCGGAAAAGTCACATCTTTCACTTAGATGTTCATATTGCAAAAGCCGATATATGTATAGTCATCCACAGACAGACTGTTTCGCTGCATCACATCTCTTCAGTGCGGTTAGACTGTTGATAGTCGTCAGCTCTATCCGGAAATGATAAGTACAGTGTTTATTTATCAAGAAGATAATAACTAATGATCGATAGCATCGACATGCCAGTGTAGCGGCTTTTGTACATTCCTCTATAAATAAAAATAATTATATATATATATATATATATATATATAATGTGTGTGTTTTTCGTTCAAGTTTTAAAGTATTGCATGGAAAGTTAATAAAATTGAAATAAAAGCCAAATTAGCAATACAAGATTAATTTTTTTTTTCTTACATTAATCCTATCGATTACGGAATAAAATTCCTTTCTTCAGGGGTGACCAGTATTGAGTCATTTTTTTAAATTTTTTTTTTCATCAAAAAACAAGAATAAAGAAACTTATTTCTTTGTTAATTTGATAAACGTCTTTGATGGTACGACGTCATCGCCTTGCTGTTAGGAAATGGCGGGTAGGATTCAAAAACCGGTGTCGAACGAGGGATGCGTTGGCACGCTGTCGAGTAATGTGTGTGTTTTTCGTTCAAGTTTTAAAGTATTGCATGGAAAGTTAATAAAATTGAAATAAAAGCCAAATTAGCAATACAAGATTTTTTTTTTTTCTTACATTAATCCTATCGATTACGGAATAAAATTCCTTCTTCAGGGGTGACCAGTATTGAGTCATTTTTTTTTTTTTTTCATCAAAAAACAAGAATAAAGAAACTTATTTCTTTGTTAATTTAATATATATATATATATATATATATATATATATATATATATATATATATAGTCATCCACATACAGCCTCTATCGCTGTATCACAGCTCTTCAATACGGCTAGACTCTTGATAGTCGTCAGCTCTATCCGTAAATGATATCTACAATGTCTATTTATCAAGAAGACAAGGCTTATATAGACTGTTTCGCTGTATCACAGCTCTTCGGTGCGGCAAGACTAGCACTTCTCTCTAGCCAGAGATCGCACCTTCACTGATCTAGTTGATAGTCATCAGCTCTATCCATTAGACCAACGGAAGAAGCGCTCGTAAATGTTATCTACAATGTATATTTATATAAACAATGACCGCCGCTCACCGTGCTCGATTTTTTTATTTACAAAGAGCTTTGCATAACGCTAAGAAGCGGTAGGAGACATTACCAAACAACAGTGCTCGATCCGAGAGGGAGTGGGGTTTATATAGTCATCCACAGACAGAATGTTTCGCTGTATCACAGCTCTTCGGTGCGGCTAGACTAGCCATGGATCGAATATATATATATATATATATATATATATATATATATATATATATATATATATATATATATATATATATATATATATTGATATGGCGTTCTCAGTACACATCCGAATTGTATTTCTATAAATATGTATTTATCACTAGTTTAATATACATACTTATATACAGAATTTCCGTATTCATTTTAATGGAATTTTATCAAACCTTATAAAAACAATGAGAGTAAAAAAACATGAAAAGATGTATATTTCACTCAGTTTGAGATGTTTCAGATGCTGATTATATATATATATATATATATATATATATATATATATATATATATATATATATATATATATATATATATATAAAGTTTGGTATGTGTATATGTTTATATATATTTTTTTATGTACAGGATTAACTCCTAATTAATTGACTGATAATTATGAATTTTGGAACACAGAGTGAGTAATCTGGGCTATATTTAGTTTAATTTAGTTTCATGTAAAGAGGGGCAAAGAGTGGTGGAAGCTTTCGTTAAAATTCAGATATTTCCGATTTTTGTGAAATTTTCACGATAGATATAAGACATCAGTTAATAAATATTCACAATTTAAATTTCTTTGGAGCAACTTAAATATTTTTATGGGGCATAATATGGGAATAACTACCCATTCAGATTTATCAGATTTGCATAGAATTTGATCAATAGTCATTAGACACCAATTAAGCAAGATTGCCTGAAGTCAAATTACTTTTTCGGACCCCTTAAACTTAAGCGTTTAATTTTATAGATTTTCTAAAATCAAAGTCATGTAATGGACTTTGATCAAAATTGGAATAAGAATTCTAGACATAAGAGTTAGTATCTTGATTTTAACTTCTGTAAAGGTGCATAAAAAGTTTTAGGGAATTATTTTTACATTTCTGAGGACGAATATTCTTCTAAGATAATATGATGCTTTTTGCCTAATACTAAGTTTGCGGTTTTTATCATCTTTTCCTTCTCCCATGTGTGTGCCTTCAAAATAAAATTGTTTCCAAATCTTCACTTTTTCTGAAGACGTTCGTTAATACGAACGAAACCGGTCAATCTCTTGTTTTTGTTTTTCTCCTGCATTTTAACCTGTTTTCCGTTTGTCTTTTTTCACATATTTTGTCTACCACGACATTTCATTTTCATGACTTATCGTGTACCTTACCCCATACTGTCGACATTGAAAACAATTGCAGGAATAGCACACTCATGGGAAGATACAAACGTTTTTCTCTAGCAGATGCTTCTCAACATAACAGAAGATTTTTCCTCAACCGTTGCATTGAAAATAAAGAAGAATATGTAACCTACTTGTCAAATGATATTCCAATGTCGATAAATCTAATATGTAATTTTGTCTCACCTGTATTCCCTGTTAAGCTTAGATTTAACTTATTGTTTTCTCCCCCATGTTTCATCGGGCTAAGATCAATAAAGTAAATAAAAACTAAAGAGTTTCGACAAAACTTGAACTAAAGCATCCGATTCCCCAGT
The DNA here is from genome assembly GCA_963556195.1 of Sepiola atlantica. Classification (NCBI taxonomy): domain Eukaryota; kingdom Metazoa; phylum Mollusca; class Cephalopoda; order Sepiida; family Sepiolidae; genus Sepiola; species Sepiola atlantica. The sequence goes on along the minus strand of OY744535.1, from coordinate 57,022,022 downwards.
CCGTATTGCTAACTATGTCGCCTCTTTCGCCTCCTGTACGATGTTTACCAAGCATTCCTTGAAGATTTCTGACAGTTTCGCATTATATTTCCTATATAAATAGTGTGCGCTATCCACCGATCTTATTTAGGCGGGTCCTCTTCGACGAGTAATTTGACTCGAATGGCGTGATATGTTGCCATATACTGTTACTTTCGGGTGTCATCTTCATATCGCATATCCCATGGATACACCGAGTCGTCTCAAATACAATGTAAAATACAGGAAAAGATTCTAATCAGTGACATTTGAACGAATAAGTTACGTGTCGAGGTAGTTCCAGGTAGATCAAAGGTCGCCTTTCCAAAGATTAGATAGTACATGTTAACCCCAAACAAATGTTACCAATGGAAACGTTCGTAAAAGCTTCAATAATTGAGCAGTTGCTTTAATATTTCAGGTGTACGATTAGTTTGGATTTTTTACGGCTTATCAACCCTTTTCGGGTTATTTAATGCCGAATCCAGTCATTTTGATAAAAGTTTTTTATGCTTCAAATTTTTTATATCTTCAAATATTTATTCATGGTGTTTGGTTTGGTTGTTTTGTTTTACAGCATGTCAACCCTTTTCGGGTTATTTAATGCCGAATCCAGTCATTTTGATAAAAGTTTTTTATGTTTCAAGTATTTTATATCTTCAAATATTTATTCATAGTGTTTTTAGGAAGCTGTTTTGTTTTACGGCATATCAACCCTTTTCGGGTTATTTAATGCCGAATCCAGTCATTTTGGTTAAAGTTTTTTATTTTTCAAGGGCAATTGCTGTTTTTGCTTTTGGCTTCGCAGAACATGATTGAGTTTTGCAAAGGGAAAGGAAATAATAATAACATCAATGTGTGTTGCATTTTTGGTCAGGAAGCCGGTATCTTCAGACAGTTTGATCTGGTAGCACCAGGCAGGTTTATGAAGAAGAATCAGTGCCAAGAAGATTAAAGTAAAGTAAGTTGAAAAATGTTCAAGCAAAGACCAAATCAATGGTGAGTGTGCTGATGTCGTGAATATCCAGACAAAAAACTCACATACCAGTAGGTTCACTAATTCACGACCTATAAGACCATCTTTAACTTGAACGGAAAGGGTTACAGAGCATTGTATTGAATGCTAAGAATAGTGTTTCAGAGCTATTAGCAATTTTGCGCACCATATCCAGGTACGCCTGCAACGCAGATGTGCATATTTGGAGGATATTTATTTTTTATATTTATAAAGACGTAATAGCTGAATTTATTCTGTACAGTCAAATAAAATTTCAGAAGGAAAATGGGGGAGGGGCAAATAATAATAAATTAATAAAATGTCCCTTTCCGAAATTAACATGCACGCATCAGGACATTTCATCGAATGTCCGGCTGGCTTGGCAAGCCGAAAGCAGGCTCAAGCCATTTCCACAGACAATTGTTAAGTTAAGGCGCTTGTAACGCCAAGTCAATTTACGATTGCCTCTGGTGTGGCGGATATAATTTAACAGCGATAAAATAATATATATATATATATATATATATATATATATAGAGAGAGAGAGAGAGAGAGAGAGAGAGAGAGAGAGAGAGAGAGAGGCATTTATATATTTAGGTGTAAAGATACAATCACGGAAAAATAAAGGTATTGCCCTAAATTTATTCAGACTCCCTTTATATAAATAAGAATGTCTTATTTGAAATTAATAAGCAAACCCCTTTTTTTTAATTAAATGATTGTTTATATTTCATCTCAAAACGTGGTCTCCAAGGTATTTGTTTGTCTGTTTTCAATATATATATATATATATATATATATATATATATATATATATATATATATATATATATATATATATATATATATATAACGTTTTAATCAGCAATATATTCGTAAAATCATAGGTGTGAGATGGCAAATCCATATTAGAGATTTGGAGATGCTTCAGCGAAGCTGTTGTTGCAGGTGTGGGCAGGTATATAAGATGAGCGAGGATCGTATACCAAAGCAGTTTCTTTATTGAGAACTGTGAAGGAAAAATGCTACCTTATGAACCAAAATTGGGAACAGAGTGCGATGGGGACGAGACTTTAATATTGGTGTGTATAAACATGAAAGAAGAATTGAGCATGACTAACTTAAGAGAGCTGTTAGGAAAGGAGCCTCAGAAAGGACAAATGAAATGGTTGCTTTCCGTGATTGGGTCTGTCGGGACTGTGGTAAACTATGCCTGAGCAAAGTAGGTCTTACAAGTCACAGTTGCAGTCATCTCCAATAAGAACCTGTGAACTATCTCCTTAGAGTGATAGCAACCTGCAACCTCTACAGCAAAGAGTGTCAATCTGTGCTAGGTTTGAAACGACATGAAAGAATCCACAAAGATAGAAGAGAGTTTGAATTACCTACTTGACACCGTCCTCGAGTGTCTTCGGTTTCTCTGTGCAAGGGTTTGTCCGGGCAACCTGACATGAGGATACTTCACCCTACAAGTAAACCCTAACCAAATATCCAAAATAACATAATATTCGAAGCCCAAATTACATCCCCCTCGACGCGACTATACACTAGCTCATACGAGGAATGGTGCACCTTCTCATCGTAATGTTATCTCAAGTAACGGAATTTAGCTGGATACTCAACCAGACTAGATGAATTCTTGTCCTGGAATGCGGTAAGACTAAGTGACCACAATAAAGATATACTATAACATAATCAAGTTGTCAAGTGAGGAGGGGAAAAATGGAATGTAATCGACAACTTTTATAGGACAGCACGTCTGCAAGTACTGCGCCAGTAAGTGTAAGTGTCTGGCGGGTTTGAAAAGCCACATTCGATATACTCACGTGTGAATTAAATGAACAAGCGATGGTAATACTCGATATCAAGTTTGCTGTTACCAAATATATATATATATATATATATATATATATATATATATATATATATATATATATATATATATATATATATATATGTAAAGGAGTAAGGCTACCAACATTTGTAGAATTTTTTTTTCAACATTTATTTATTATTTTGTTGTTTTACCATTTTATAATTTTATATAACGCGTTTCAAGCGGTGTCCCGCTTTCATCAGATATGAAAATCCATTTGAAGAGATGTCTTTCGATTTGAGCAAATGTTTCATTTGAGGAATTTGTTATTGTTTTTGCGCATGCGTGGGTTTGCGGGTGTGTGGGTATCTTTTATTTTTATTTTTTATTTGCCATTTTTCCTGCTTCTCTTGGTCAAGTGCGTGTTACCCATCCATGACCCATATATATATATATATATAAATGGAATAAAGGATAAGCAATTCAACAACTAGCAAAAATAAACTCAAAAACTCATTTTGTATAGTTCTCCGAAATATTTCAATCGTCTAAAATACGAATATTCTCAATCGGTTGGTGAACTTTAACGACAATTAAAGTTCACCAACCGATTGAGAATAGTCGTATTGTAGACGATTGAAATATTTCGGATGAACTATACAAAATGAGATTTTTAGTTTATTTTTGCTAGTTGGTGAATTGCTTATCCTTTATTCCATTTTTATTTTTACATTCTGTCCGAAACATTGTTTCTTTTTTCCTCATATATGTATAAGCAAACATTGTTGAACATAACAGGATTCTTCCGTTTGTTTATACCATTCTTTAGTTTTTCAATTGTTCTAATAATTTTTTTTTTTGTCAAAATAAAAAAAATAATTTATGTTCCATATGTATCGCTAACGTTTTTTGATTTTTCGTCGAATTCAAATTTCGGGACGCCAGATGTAGCGTGACAGTATGAATCGTATTACGTTAAGCATTGGTAAATGTTGTTACTGGTTTCATACGTAATATATTTATTGTAGGTAGCTTCGAGTATTTTTTATTTTTGTAATTAATTTCAAAATGTATTATTTTCGTGTTATTAATTAAAATTGTCTTATTTTTCATATAATTTTCTGATCTTTTTTATTTTGCTGGAGATGGGGCATTCTACCGGATGCCCGATATTCACCCGCTATTTGAGGTGCAATTATGTTTTTGTAGATGCAGGTAAATTTAGCTAGAGTTTACAAGGTGCGTAATGAGTTGCGGGATAGGTAGTGGTTTTAAAACTTATGATGCATCTATTTTGACACAAAAAATATCATTAGAAAATTTTTTTAAATAAACAAGTATAATTAAACCGAAAAACTGTGTTATGTTTAACAATGTCTGCTTAAATGAAAGAATGCTGCCTAACACACAATATGTATATATATATATATATATATATATATATATATATATATATATATATATATATATATATATATATATATATATATATAATTAATTTTTACATACATAAAAATAATCAATGGACAAGTGTTTCTGGCTATAATAACAAACTACGTAACTTATATATATATATATATATATATATATATATATATATATATATATATATATATATATATATATATACTAGCAAACACTACCCTCCCTCCGGGCGGCAATTACTGACGCTGTAGTCTGCTTTACAGAAACCAAATAAGTAATTTCCATTTGACATTTTTGTAATTTAGAGTAAATTTTTAAAAATTATGATTGTCGTATTGTTATTTGATATATTCCAATATGGGGGAAATATACTGTGCATGAATATCGACAAATTTTGTTTTTACGAGAAAATAACAAAAAGTTTAATTGATATGGTCTTTAAGATATTCAACGTCGATAAATTTTACTTTGTTTTAGCATAAAAAATTAAAATGAATTCCCCATTAAAACTGGTTATATAATGAAATGAATAAACATAAGCGTGGAACGTCGATTGGTTAAATACTCCACTTTTTTATTACTGAGTAATTCGAAATGGATACTTTGTACTTTTCAATTTTATTATAAAAGAAGGAAATACGTAAAGAATATTAAAGAAAATACATTTTTTGTAATTTAGAAAGATTAGAGGAGATTTATTTCATTTCTATGACAAATCATCATCATCATCATCACTATCACTACCAACATGTTAACTCCTTGACCTTTTGGCTAGGAGCAAAATGTAGTATCTGTACTGAATCCGCACTTAGTTTTTTTGTTCTCCTTCTAGACCAAGGCAATTAAAAATTGTGTTCCGATTAAGAGTGCCTATTTTGGGGGAGCTTGATTCTCCCCACGTTAAATATTGACATTGTTCCTAACTCTGCTTTCGTGGAAGGAAATACATAAGAACAGCAACAACAATAACAACAACAACAAATTTATTAAAAAAATAATAAACGCATGTATTTAATTATTAACAGATTAGTAAATATCAATTCATTAGAAACTTAAATATAAATAAATATGCAAATGAGAGGCTGAGAGAATGATATTATGATGAACGAATTACATACACTGATCCCCCCTCAGGAGGGGTTAATGCCTGGGAGGATTATATCATGACAACAGAATAGATAGTACACTAACTCCCCCACACACAAAACTGGTAATCCTGAGGAAATGGTACCGTGAGGAACGAATGTATACTGTACGGCCTTCCCCCCAAAGTGGACGTAATTCCTTGGAGGAATGTATCATAACGAATGAAAAAATACTACAGAGAATTAAAAAGCATAGACCGTTTTAATGTCAATATAGTTAGAATAGATGGAAAAAAAGTTGCATTTATTTATTTAAATAACATTAAAAAAACATGGCAAGTTTCATTGTCCACGTTAAACGCCTAAATGAAAATTAATTGGAAAAATATAGTCGCCATCTTTATAAACAAAGATGAATATGCTGGCTAAGGAAGAACGATAACTTCCATAATTTTCTAGTTAAAAAAAACATGTTTATTATAAACTTGAGTTATCGTTCTTCCTTAGCTAGTATTATGGTGAACGAACATTGACCCCCTTGACAGACGATAATATCATGATGAACGAACACTACTTCCCTCCACCCTAAAAGGAGGAAGTCATTCTTGCGTGGACGGTCTTTTGAAAACAGAACCGATACTACACTCCCCCCTTAAAAGATATTCTGACAAAATCGAGTGTTGGGTTGTTGTTTTTTTTTTTTCATTCTGGGAGGATTCCCCCTACACAAAAACGGAGGAGGTAATTCCTGGGAGGGCAGTCTTATGACAACAGAACCGATACTACACTACACCGCCCATTAAAAATATTCCAATTTAATCATTTGTTTTTTGTTTTTTTTATTTAAAAATGCCTAGTCACAAAAAAATATTTTTTATGGTTCCGTAGCCTTTTGACTATAATCAAAGAGTAGCATCTGTTTTGAAATCTCAGCGATATTTGACACTTTACTAAAGCCGGAAATAAATTATCTCTCTTGAAAATTATATTCTAAATAAGTTTTTAAACGCTATCATTTTTTTTATAAAATCTATTTATCTTATCTTATTTATAATTATAATAATAGTACTATCGATAAAACGATTGCGTATGTAGAAGAAAATTTTACAATACAAAGAAGAAAGGTATATTACAGAATATTAATTTATTAAAAACTTAAATTTAAATAAATATGTAAATAAGCAAAATCGAGATTAGTTTGAGTGAGTTGGAGATGCCTATATATAGGGTATTTTAATGCATTTTCATATCATTAGAATTAAATCATCCTAACGTGTTTTGATGTTAATATAGTAAGAATGAATGGAAAAAACTTTCGCATATATATATATATATATATATATATATATATATATATAAATAAAATTCTGTCAATCTTTTTCGTTTGTTTCTTTCTTATCGTGTTTTGTGTTATATTGTTTATTTGTTTGTCCGCGTGCACACTTGATGACATCATAAAGGATTACGTCATTAAAAGATGATGTTATCCATTAAAACTGAACTTGGAGATAACCGTGCCCAATGGATGGCGTCATAGAATGATGGCGTCAACCTGAAATCAGAGAGAGAGAGAGGGGATGAAAAAACTATTTATCGTTTAATACACGATCCGTGACCTTGAAAATGTCAGAATGTGCTACGAGTTGGGTTTTTTTCCAGATTGAAGGTTGTTTTGTGGTTTAGATTGTTATGTAATTAACACTGTCCCAGTGGTTAGGGTTTCGATTCCACCACACAAAGTAGGTTAATTTTCCAAGTTCAAGACATGCGGGTAATCTGACACTTTCGGCAACGTAATATCCCTTCCTTATGTGTCCTCCCTGTGTCAATATATATTCGCATGTCGCACGTCGAGCGGCTGGCATCAGTGTTAGATAAAGCCGAAAGTAGAGCCATAAAAAGGTATCATCCTATCGGTGACATTACTGCTGGACGATATGCCGTAAACTGAGATGTACAGAGTTGTAAATAATGCCGTAAAGTGAGATTACGAAACTGTAAATAATGTCGCTAATAAAACAGAAAGACAAGAAAGAAACAATTAAAATAAAGTGTTTATTCAATAAAAAAAAAAAAACTATGCAGAAATGCCATCAACTGTAAGGGAAGAAGCCTCTTACGTTTTAAGTTATATACTAAAATAACATCTATTTAGTCAAACTGTTAGAAGGTAAACCGGGTGAAATGAGCCACTTTTTAGCGTTTTCTTTCTTTGACATCTGATAACTTCTACAAAACTGCATGCATGGAGGTGGAAATTTGCTCAGGGTAGCAAATGGGGTTTCGGCATTACGTCAAATAAAGATAATGAATGTTAAAGTTCCCTAAAGTACTAAAATGTACTAAGTTTTATGAGGTACTTTACGTATCTTAATAAAAAAAATTACCGGGGTAAATAAGGTCAACTATATTAAAAGTTTAAAAATCACCGTAAAAACGAGCATTAAGTATTTTTTCATCAACACATGTATATTAGATAAACTTACTTTACTTTAGCGCGAATTTTTTATAATAAAAGTCCTGTTAAAGATTAGTATCACTTGATAACATACAGGGCAGACATACTTGTCACAGATGTCGCATATCAACTAACTCATATCATAAGGTCACAAATGTGAAACAAATATAAAATGAACTAATACAATGTTTAGACACAGTCACACCTGGAATATTTCAGAACAACAACAAAAACTCCGCATTGTCGGAGTTTTGGTTAGGAATGGGAATCATTATTTTTTTTTTTTTTTTACATGGTTCACCCCAAACAAGGCAGGACGCCACTGTAAACGTAAGGGGCTACTGAGAAAAAAGGAAAAGGGGGGAAGGATTGGTGGTTCAGCTTAAATTGGGATCTGAGCAGCGAGATGTCTGTTTACATTAGTTTTAAATTTCTGCATGTCAGTACTGTCGGGGAAACAGGGGGCAGGGAGGGAGTTCCAGAGGCCAGCAGCACGAGGAAAGAAGCTATTTGAGTAGAATGCTCTCCGGCATCTGGGGACCTCCACAGTGAATGAATGAGATTTAGTAGAATGTCCAGTTAGTCTAGTGAATTTACGTCGAGGGGGCACCAGAGCAGCACACTCATCGGAGCATAATCCATTGAAGTATTTGTAAAACAAACACAAGGATGCTACATTGCGGCGATGGGACAGGGGATGGAGCTTAGCTGACAGTGAGGGACCTATTAGGTTGACTACTCTTTTTTGGACTTTGTCAAGGAGGGAGAGACTAGTAGATGATGCACCAGCCCAGATGTGGCAACAATACTCCATGCATGGGCGAATGGTGGCTTTGTAGAGATACAGGATAATGTCAGGTGTAAGGAGTCCACTAGTACGGTAGAGGGAGCCAACCTTCTTTGCGGCAGCCTTGGCAATGTCTTCAATGTATGTGTTCCAATTCATGTTACCTGTGAAGGTTAGGCCAATGAGTTTGAATGATGAACTCTCAGGTAGGGTGTTATTTGCCATGGCAATCGGTGGTTGGAGAGGCTTCTTGTAGTTGTTGAAGGAAAGGAGCTTTGTCTTTGCGGCATTAAAAGTCACCAACCATTTATGGCCCCAATCCACTACAGCCTGGAGGTCATCTTCTAAGGATGCAGCCATTGCCTCAGATATGATCGCGTCTGTTTTGCCAACATGGCGAGAGTAAAGCGTGGTGTCGTCAGCAAATAAACCGATCTCAGACACTATGTCATCAGGGAGATCGTTTATATAGAGCAGGAACAACAAAGGTCCAAGAATAGATCCCTAGGGCACACCAGCATTTATGTCATGTTGCTTAGATGAACGGCCATCGAGAACAACCTGGATTTTTCTTTTGTTTAGGAAGGATCTAATTATATTAAGTAGTTGCCCAGTAATACCGTATGAGCGTATTTTCAGGAGAAGCCCTTTATGCCATACCTTGTCAAAGGCCTTGGATATATCAAGCGCTACTGCCCTAGCTTCACCTGCCTTGTCGAGAGTATGATACATGCGTTCAGAGATGACCGTTAGGATGTCTGCAGTAGATTGTGCTTGTCTAAACCCATACTGGCGGTCGGATAGAAGTTTAGCATTAACTAAGTGACGTACTATCGCTAGATTGATTAAGGACTCAAAGATTTTGGCAAAGATCGGCAGTAGACTGATTGGGCGGTAGTTCTGAGGGTCGGTTCTATTCCCAGTACTCTTGTAGACTGGTACCACAGAGGCAATTTTCCAGCTATCGGGGAAGCAAGATTCGGCTAGGTATTTGTTGTAGAGTTTGGAGAGAACAGGGGCCAGTTCAGCAGAGCATTTCTTTATTGCTATCACAGGTATAAGATCAGGCCCACAAGCTTTAGAGGTGTCAAGGCTTTTTATAATGTCTCTGACCTGGGATGGGGTGATGACCAGGTTATCAAGTGTGGCTTCAGTCCGCAATGGTAATTCAGGGAGAGGGTGGTTACCCGAGTCTAAAGTAGAGTTAGAAGAGAAACGCTGTGCGAATAGTTCAGCCTTATCAGTGGCCGTGCAAACGATATCATTGTGGTTTGAAAGTGGGGGAATCGTAGATTGACCATTATTCACTACACTATTGTAGATTTTCCAGAAATCGCGAGTACCTAGTTTCTTTGACTGGATGCGTTTTTTTGTTAACTCATTATACCTTCTCTTTGCTTCGCCTATCACAGCCTTGCAATTGTTTCTTGACTCTATAAATTTATGCCTATTAGTAGCTGACTTATTGCGGCCGAATTTACGGAATGCTTGTTGCCTCTCAGAAATGGCAGCTGCACATTCCGAAGTGAACCATTGAGGAGAGTGGGGCTTGCTAAAGAATTTTCGCATGGCTTCAATGCCTGCTTTGACCCATTCAGTTAATTCGTTTGCACACTGGTTGGCAGGGAGTAAGAAGGTTTCCCGCCATGGGGCGTCACTGATGTGGTCTCTGATTGACTCAAAATCAGCTTGCTCGTAGTATCTTGTTGTTTTGAGCAACGGTTCATCAGCTTTTGGACGACTTATTATGCAGCTTTTCAGTTGTATACCACTCTCCTGCTATATTCGATAAATATGTACAAATGCAGGTGACCCATTTCACCCCGGTTACTTAATTCTAAGAAAAATCTTGCTTCCCATCAAAAGACGGAATTCATTTTTTTTATCTTACATTACACAGTTACTTAATAAGAATTATCTATCTAGTGCAGTTAACTGGCGTTTAATAGGTTAATTTATACTCTAACCAATTAATTAGAAAATTCAACGGGTATTTACTAGACCTTTTAACTTTTGACCTATCATAATAACAGAAAAATAGTTGTCAAAACTCATATTACAAATAATTATAAAATCATAAATCCTTATCATAATAAACAAAAATTTTGTCAATATAAGATATAGGGATATTTTAAATCTGTTGAAAAAGCAGAATTATTGACGATGTAAATGTGCAACGTCGAAATATCATCGCATTTACCAATAGCATTTGACCTATTCCTTTTTTGCTGTCATTTCCATGGCTTATATACGTTTAAAAACAACATTTTCGTGTCTAAAAAATTAATTTCAGAATTTATTCTTTTTACACTTTAGGAGATTAGACACAAGGTCAGGTTGTTACTGAAAAGCCAGCGCATTAGGATAAATGCACTCTGGCTTACAAAAAATGCTTGAGCAGACCCGTTAGCATTCATCGGTAAGGCGCCTCAGGGGATTAGCAATAAACTAACCTCTTCCCAAAGAGAAAAGGTTAAGCTTTGAACTTTGTCGGACTTATTGTCGATGACGTATCCTATGAATAGCCACTTCTCCGGTCAATGCTAATCTTAGATCAAAATCTGCTGTTGGGCAAGTTTTCTATAATATGCGTGTTAAAGGTGTATGATTTTGAAAATGTACATGTATCGGGGTCTACGAGTATCTTGGCGCTTATTGAATTAAATAGGAAGTCGATTTGATCAAGTAATTGTAGCCTCCATGTTGAATGATTAAATGTTGCAGGAACTGTGTTCGTTAATTTGATTCGCTTAATTCCGGAATGAATATAAATA
>OY744535.1:56980662-57005662 GCA_963556195.1 Sepiola atlantica | reverse complement strand
TGATTATGTAAATTGAGAAACGCGCATAGTGTTTATGGCGGTTTTTTTCATAGTATATAATGAAGCTGTCGGTATCAGGAGATAGTCAGACTACTCTGATGGAGTTTCGGCTTCAGACAGATATCTAAACACCATTATTAATAGATACATATATATTATTTATACAGATATGTACAAAAAGCCGCTACACTGGCATGCCGATGTTATACATAATTACTTATTAGAAACTAAAATCTTATCACACGCAAAATAAATATATATATATGTGTGTGTATATATACATATATATGAATATATATATATATACATATGTATGCATATATATATATATATATATATATATATATATATACTGGTTTGAACAGTTATCTATACATTGATGATTCCGCAAGAATAAAACGTATAAGTATATGAATAATAATTAAATATTCATCATTAAATATTTGTATATATATATATATATATATATATATATATATATATATATATATATATATGTGTATGTAGGTATATATCTCTCTCTCTCTTTCTCTCTCTCTCTCTCTCTCTCTTGCAAAATTAATAAATTACACAAGATTTGGCCAACTATTGATGAGTGGTCCTTAGGCTACACAAAGGCAAGAAGAGAAGAGGTTGTAGTGGCCAGACTTCGTATAGGGCATACACATATTACCCACTAACATTTATTGAAAGGTGGAGAGTCTCGATATCATGTTAAGAACCTTTTACAGTCAAACATATATCAATAGACTGTCAGGATCTGCAAGAAAAATCTAAAGGACGTGTTTAAAGACACAAATCTGACCAAAATCTTAGACTTCATCAAAGAAGTTGGGCTGTTCAAAAAAATGTAATCTCAATTTTTTTATTATATTTGTTTTCAAAACAATATAAAATAATTTACCTACCTTGGAATTTTATTTGACAACTTTATTCGGCATTAAATAATAGATGGTTGTTATGCCGTAAAATAAAATTAAACAAAACAAAACAAACCATTGATGTTATTGTTCCTGCTTTTTTTCCTTTCCTTTTGCAAAACTCAATCATGTTCTACACAGTCAAAACCAAAAAACAACAATTTTCCTCTAGAAAACAATCAAATCAAACACGACGAATAAATATTTGAAAATATAAAGAACTTAAAACATAAAAACTTCGACAGGATTTGGCAGTAAATAACCCGAAAACCTTTGATATGCCGTAAAACAAAACAATCAACAACTAACGAAGCAACTTGCTGAACTCGAGGTTAGAATTACTGGCGCTCGCGGAATTGATAGAAACGGATGTGACGTCACATAGCTCCAAGAGTGGGGGAGTGAAAGAAGTCGGCAGTTCCTTGGAAGCACTAGTAATGTGAATATATGGTTTGAAAAATGTGCTGATAAGATATGATTAAACAGTGATTTTGAACGAATATAAAGGCGAATAAATCTCCTCTGTCTTCAACAGTTTTGATTGACTTAGTCTTTTTTTTATATATATGAAAGAACTTATTTGCAGGCGGCGCTCCCCTTGGTCGGGAAGGATCAAACAAAAGCGTGTACAACGAAAACATGCAGTAACTAAGGTAAGGATACAATTTGTTGACTTTAATGTTTAGTAATAATTTCAGCAACGTTTTGACATACGGTTTAAACGCAACAATACGCCGATGCGAGAAATACACACACACGCCTGCGCGAGAAGTTGTCTCATAATTTTATGGGTCTGTCCTGTGCAGTTCTAGGAGGTCCACCTTCCCAGGCTTTGCCTCCCCTCTTTGGGGAGGAGTAAGTTTATTGCTTACTGCCTGAGGCGCCCTTACCGGGGAATGCCGACGGGGTTGCCCAGGCAATTTTTAAACCCCACTTTCCCGTTCCGACCTTGGGTCACATCTTACTTGTGGGAGTAAGATAAAAACTGGCCTTGTGCCTAACTACTGGAGAGGAGTAAATCAATACTCGCTTTTATTTTTCTCGCAGTGGAATTTTACCTTTTTTTATGACGAGATAAATACCAAGGAGGGGGTAAAACTGTCTATAAACTGCGTTGTTTAGCAGTATAAACCTTACTGTCAAGTTTTACCTGTATCTTTTATAAGAAAGGACGATGAGATTTCTTACATTTCCATTAAGAAGATTATTAGGTGACTTTTACTCAGCTGTAAATTATTATTGCCATTTCAGCAACGTTTTCAATGTGTGACTTTTCAAACTACCTTATTCACGTAACCGTGTGCTACACACAGCGGCATATCAACATTGGTCGTCGATAACATCAAGAATTTCAACTTGTCTGCGATAGATATGTCTCAGTCAGGGAGAAAAAAGTAGAGAAAAAATGCTCATACTTCTGACAAGAGTGTTTATCACCGAAAGTACTCAAGTTAAAAAAAAAGTTTTTAAAGTAAATAAATATTTATTTTAAAAAACAAATAATTTGCGTTATCCAGGTTTTCAAAATACTAAAATAAAATATTCTCGTTATTATTGCCATTTCAGGAACGTTTTCAATGTGTGACTTTTCAAACTATATATATATATATATATATATATATATATATATATATATATATATATATATATATATATATAGTCTTGGAAGTTTCTCAACCATTAAAACTATATTTTTAAAAAACAACAAAAAAAACCTTACGTCCCAAGTCGTTCAGTGGAAAACCACTCATGTAAGTCAATTTAACTTTTACAGTTATTATATTAGTTTGTTTCTAACATTATTTAAGGGATCATCAGTTGTTTACCATGAAAAACTGTTTCGGGAATTTAAAAACAAGACAGTATTTAATTTCATGGCTTCCCAGCAGAGTTGATCAGACCCCACTTCCCTTAAAAGACATATATATAGATATATGAAAAAAGAGAAATAAAAAATGCAAGAATGACAAATCTATTTCATTTTCAGTAGTTCAATGCAAGGTGTATCCAATAAAAGCGTGTATATTTTTCTTTCCTTAAGCCAGGCTGTTTAAAATTGGAATTTTATCATCAGAGGAGTTATATAGATAGAAGAGTTAGCAGGGAGGTGGCCAAAATTTAAAATTTGAAAAATATGAGAAGGTAATAGAAAATGGATGTAAGTGTGTGAGAGGGTTGTCAAAATGCAAAATATGTCCAGAGAGAAAAGAGTCCAGTGACAAAATGTCCGATGAGGAAAAAGTTAAGAATTGAAAAGACAAAAAAAAATCACCGTTAGAAGTTCATAGAAACTGCGCCAGATGTGGTCAAAATATTGTAAATCCAGGAGGAATTAATCCAATAGAATGATATGTGGTTCTGCTGTAGAGAAAAGGCTGGTTAGGGTGAATGTTGGAAAACTGCGGCTATCTTAAAAACTTGCATGGGCTCCAGTAAATAAATTTCTATGAAATTGAGTTCAAAATATTGTGAAGATTTCGAGTAGAATCCAAAGAGGAAGGCAGGTTCACTGGGAATTAAATGTTTATCCGATGGATTCTAGAGACTGAAAATTTCGAGGTCGGTGAGATTTAGGGATATGATAGGGGTGGAGGGGTGGGAGGAAAAGGTTGAGCGAGATATATTTCGGCTGACGCTTGGTTTGAAGTGGGATGGGGTGTTGTTTAGATACAGCCCATCGTTAGTAAGTAAAAATAGATTTTAATAACTGCTGCTTGATTTTGCCACGCACGGTAAGATATTAGTGAAGAGTTTTTATTTACCTCCTCTCCAGGAGGTTGGGCACAAGGCCAGTTTTATCTTGCTCCCATAAGGTAAGATGTGACCCAAGGTCGGGTCGGGAAAGTGGGACGTGAAAAGCCAGCGCCCGAGAAGGTGAGCACTCTGGCCATTAAAAATTGTCTGGGCAGTCTCGTCGGCATTCCCCGGTATGGGCGCCTCAGGCAGTAAGCAATAAAGCCTGTGAGAGTGGACTTCCTAGAACTGCACAGGACAAATCCACAGACCGGCGGAATCAAGCCCCGAAAGACAAGCCGACACCGGTCTATAGGGTGCAGTATCCATCGGAACAGATACTACACTTTCTTCCTAGCCAAAAGGCGTTATTTAACCCCTACCCACAATAGGAGTATGTGACACAAGGTCGGAAAGTGGGATTTGAAAAGCCAGCGCCCGAGAAGGTGAGCGCTCTGGCCATTAAAAATTGCCTGGGCAGCCCCGTCGGCATTCCCCGGTAGGGGCGCCTCAGGCAGTAAGCAATTAACTTACTCCTCCCCAAAGAGGGGAGGTAAAGCCTGGGAGGGTGGACCTCCTAGAACTGCACAGGACAGATCAAACCCATAGACCGGCGGAAATCAAGCCCCGAAGGCCAAGAAAATACCGATCTATTAAGTGCAGTATCCATCGGAACAGATACTACACTTTCTTCCTAGCCAAAAGGCCGAGAGGGGGTTGGCGTATCATAAAATTGATATAGAAGCAAAACCCGCATTATGTGAACAGTTCGGAAAAGGATTTATTTGTATTGAGAGGGATTTAAACTTAGGGTTATAGATATTATAGAGTGAGAGGTTGTAACGCGTTAGAAGTGAATAACTAATGGGTAATCTGTTGAAGCACTATGATTAAGACAGGATTATATACAATTTAGAAGGTTTAAAAGGTCTTTTTGTTGGAATTAGGGCTCAAACGCTTAGAGAATTGGGAGTTTACGTGTCCAAGAGGTAACTAACCATTCAGACATTTTTTGTATTTCAAAGTTTAAGACTGGTGATACCAGATCAGGCTGCCCTGTGGCTCCCTGAGACGAAATTCACCTACATTGACGTTTTTTTTTTTGTTTTTTTTTGTTTTCTTGTTTGTAAAACTTAATTATGTTCTACAAAACCAAAAACAAAAACAACAGCCCCTCTCCCTTTCTCCCTCCCCTTTTTTATTTTTATTTTTCCTACCCTACTCCCGGTCCTGGATATGACCTTAAACTACATCCGATTGTGAGATCCGGCTTACGGACTTTGGGGAATGTGGAGCCTCCTCTTAATTACCATTGATCCCAGGTCCACCCTGACCCGGAGTGGTAGTACCTGTTAGGGTCCCAACTATGGGTTAAATAGAAACAGATATTAAAAGGGGAAAGAAACAAGAAAGAGAAGAAAACAAGACCAGATTCGGCATTAAATAACCCAAAAAGGGTTGATATGCCGTAAAACAAAACTACCAAACCAAAAACCCTGATTAAACATTTGAAGATATAAAGAACTTGAAGCATAAAAACTTTCACTATAATGACCAGATTCGGCATTAAATAACCCAAAAAGGGTTGATATGCCGTAAAACAAAACTACCAAAGTTTAAGAAGTTTATAGATTTCACAGTTAGTCAAAGGTTGGGGGCATAAATGGAAGGTAGTTTATATGTACAGGTGCCATCACGGGAACACTATTTTCCAGCTCCAGATGTATCAGGGGTTCAGGGTTTCAGGGTTAAGTTATATTCGAATATATAGACTTTAAACGCATAGGAACTGAGTTAGAAGGGGTGGGTAGCCAATTATAATACTTTAAAATATTACTAATGTTAGGAAGGGGGTGGTGTTTAAGTGCTTAAATCAGGAGAATCAAATACAAGGTTATGGGGGGGATTAGGTTGATTATGCAAGAAAAGTATAACATGGAATACTTTGAGTACAGATTGATTTAAGGGGACGAATAGGCATTTATAGAGGAAAGGTGGAAGCGTGGTTAAAAGGTAAAACCTATGAGATCCATAAAGAGTTGATTGTCAATGGTGAGCGCTGCATCAACAAATTCAATGGATTGTATTCAAAGGGAGATAAGAAAGGCAATTAATAAGTTGTACGAAGGGTTTTACTAATAATTGAAGATAGATTAGTAAAAAATGATACTCAGAATGTCTCCAGAACGCCACTAAAACACTCAAATAAAGTTAAGGAAGCCTCCAGAGTACTAATAAAACCAAGTTTCTTCCTCCCTTACCTTTCTTTGAGGAGGAATGGTGATTTTAAGATGACCTTCTCACCCTTGCCACAATGTGAAATCCCTCTTCTTTTTTTACAAGTACTTCCACGGAACGTGCTCCGATGAATTTACTGCACATGTGCCCCTTGAACTTAAATACTCTCGATCAACAAGACTAGCAGCAAAATCATACCCCTTCACTATAAGGTTACCCAAATGCCGGAAACATTTCTACTCTAATAGCTTATTTCCTCGGACCACTTGCCTTTTGAATTCCCTCGTTTCCCGAACGAACATGGAGAAATTTAAATGTAATGTGAACAAATATCTTGCTACACAACTTCCTACTTAGGGTGCCCCCTATTAATCTGGCCCCTAATCACAGTAGCTCTTACGTCTCAGTGGCAATATGCCTTGTTTGTGGAAAACAAAAGTATTTATATATATATATATATATATATATATATATATATATATATATATATATATATATATATATATATATATATATATATATATAGGTAAATCTGGTTAAAAAAGGTGACAGAAAAGTAGAATCGTTTAATATTCACAGACTTTATGATATAAGTATACATATATCCATCTCGAAATACGTCACATTTTTTACCCAAAATGCACCAAATATTGATGTTTTGGGGTGTTTTCCTTTCCCTTTGCAAAACTCAATCATGTTCTACAAAGCTAAAAACAAAAACAATAACGATCCTCTACAAAACAACCAAACCAAACACCATGAATAAATATTTGAAGATATAAAAAAAGTAGCATAGTAACCTTCACCAAAATGACCGGATTCAGCATTAAATAACCCGAAAAGGGTTGATATGCCGTAAAACAAAACAACCAAACCAACACAACAGTTCTGCTATAAGTAATTTCCACGTATTGAGATCAATTTAACAGTTTTTAAAACAACCCGTATGCCGTTTTAGTGGTTATTAACGCGGATGAAAACCAAATGATGATTCCACGTACAACGATTGCTTTGGGAGAAGGCCGACCTGGAGGCAAACCACATGACAAGAACCATCTGAGACGATACTTCATTATCATCGATCCTACGCTTCGCATGCTGGCTCTCTGCAATATTTCAGTGTCAGAAGAAAACGCTCTCCAGGATATTCACGAGGAACAACAATCGCTTGGAAAGGTTCCACCAGAAGTGTCTGCGTTGTATCTTTTAAATATATTCAGATCTCTTTTTCTCTCCTTCTCTCTCTTTCTCTCTCTCTCTCTCTCTCTCTCTCTCTATATATATATATATATATATATATATATATATATATATATATATATATATATATATATATATATATATGCAAGTTATTTTTCAAATTAATAAAATTTGATATTTTTATTTTTAATTCAAAACCCGTGCAATTTAAATGTAAATATAGTTTTAGACATATAAATAAGCCTGTTTTTTGTTCATTATGGAAGATTAGTCGTTACATGACTTACCGTAGGCTATAAACAATTAGACACCCAATATCAATTCACAATTGTAATTTTCCTCTTTTCCATTTTAGTTTTTTTAGATTTGCAATGTTTGGTTTTTTAATGGTTGTTTTCTGGAACATTTTACTTTTTGTTGTTTAGATTTTAAATTTGTAATTTCTCTGACGCCGGAAATGAAGTGGAGTGCAATCGGAAACCACGCGACCTAGATTCACAAATAAAATAAAATAAAAGAAATTTTTTTTATTTGCTTATGACGTATGTATCGTCAAAATTTCCGGGTAAGTATTTCAAATTGGTAAAAAAATAACAAAAATAAAATTGAAGATTGATATATTGTAGAAAAATCACGCAGCGTGCGAGCAGCCATTTTCCGATGAGACAGACATAAACAGAGGCTGAAGAGAGTCCAGCATAGAAGGGTAACTATAGGTCCCCTTTATTTGGATTTGAAACCGACGGTTCCGATTTTGTCTTAATCTTCTGTAATTACATATATATATATATATATATATATATATATATATATATATATATATATATATATATATTTCATGATTTTGGGGGGAGTACAAAATTTAATATTGCTAGCATGAAGAGAAGACGAATTATATCGTTCATGATTAAAAGTTAATGAAGAGGAGAAAAAAATAATAAAATAATATGCCAGCCGACCGGTTTCGCCCCTGTATCGAGGGATTTAAAAAAAAACAAGGAATTAAAAAAAAAGACGGGGTGAAAAGAGAGAGTACAGAACATAAAATAGCGTTATGTTATATGTACAATGGAGGATGAATCTTAGAGACTGATCAGTCTCTAAGATTTTGTTTAATCATGAACGAAAGAATTCGCCTTCCCTTCATGCTTGCAATATATATATATATATATATATATATATATATATATATATATATATATATATATATATATATAATTTATTTAGATACTGTATATTACATATTTCAGCAATGTACCGCGGTTTCATCCAAAAGGGCAGATTTAGACATATTTAGTAAATCTCCGTGCCCAGTGGAATCATCGGCAAGCTGAAACGATTGTAGTCACGTCCGACAGGGAATGGCGTCAACAATGACAGAAAACGGTGTATCTCTGAGGGGGTCCCCGAAAAAATCCGGTGTGGGATAGTGATTAACTAAGGCTTAAGGGAGGCCTTCATTTTATTTCCTAGCAAGTTTTATTTATTTATTTATTTATTTATCTGTTAGCAAGTTTTATTTATTTATCTGTTCTTTTTGTAATGTTATTGTTATACCTAAAGAAATACGAAAGGGGGGCTATATAGTTTGCCGTTTGGGTTTGTGAAATTAGTGTGCTTTTTTGTTGTCGTTTTTAGGAATAAAATTATGTATCGGATTAATTGTTCGATATAGAGCTGAAAGAGATGATTCAAATATGTTTTTATGGACTTAACGTGTTTGTTTATTTTTGTTTATTGAATTGGTGTTTTCGTATTTTCTAGATGTTAATGGGAGGAAAGCGGTGTTTCGTTGATATGTCCCGTTTATAACCAGTAGTGTTGAAAACAAAAACAAAAAAAAGAACAGAAAAAATAAGATAAGGAATTTAATGAATTACACTAAATATAAATATAAATATAAATATAAATATTAATATTATTAACACACCATTAATTAATAAAGAGACTAAACTTATACCCCTCAAACGGAAATAACATCATTCCGTTTATAACCAGATAATAAAGAAATGAAAGAATAAAATGAATGCAATCGTCCATTGTAAGCAAAAGAGTAAATCACCACAGGAAGCAGGACTATTTAACACATAGATTGTTTTGATCATGGGAAAGGCGACCGGTTATAAAGCCACTCCACTTTCGAATAAGAAAGTAATGCCTAGGAGGATGGTCTCCTCGGACCGAACCGAACCATACTTAATTTAGACAGCAAGGTTGTTCCCTCGGCGAAACAGGTTCTAGAATTAGAATGTACCAAGGATTGCCAGATTGGTATGACAAGAAGATCTAAACAGCAAGATGTGACAGAGGGTCAGTTTAATATAGGGGAAACCCAGCTCATTGTGAATAAAGCCTAAGAAAAAAGAAAACGCTGGAAGAGAGAAGATATGACTGATAGAGAAGAAGAAAGACTAAACAAGAAACATTAAGAACTAAAACGAAAAATACTAGCAAAGGAAGGAATGAAGGAGGGACGACTGAGAACATACATATACAAATCTTAACAGTACGAACAAAATAGGACTTTTGAAAACAATGGGAAGCAGTTTTACCAAAACGTAAATGGAGGAAGAACAAAAGCAAAACATCCATACCCGGCTGATATAAAACAAACCTGGGGAAATATATAGGTAAAACGACAAGATCACAATAGAAAAATATGTAAGGAGACTTTTAGGAATTTGAAGAAGAAACAGAAACTGGTGAAGAATCACCCAAGATTACCCTGAAAAAATGACAAAGTGGAAAGCACCAGGCCATGACGGAATGCATACATTCTAGTTTTAAAAGTCCACGACCTTGCATGAAACTCTATTACAAATCCCAAGATGAATACGCGAAAGGGGCAGATCAGAGTAGATGACTAAAGAAAGAACCACATTAATACAAAAGACAATAAGAAGGGAACGATCTCAAGCAACTACAGACCGAAATGATCTACAATTCATGTGGAAAAGTTTAACGGGGCAGCTTAGCGAACAAATCAACCACTCCCATAATAACCGTGGACTACACATCGAGGAACAGAAAGATTGGCTGAAAGCCACAAGAGAGGTATATAATCTGGTATTCACTGGTCAAAATATCCTGAAAGAGGTAAAAAAAAGAAAGAAACCATAGTCATTGCATGAATCAACTACAAGAAACCTTACGACAGAATACTAAAATATGGATAATTGAATGTCTAAGGATGTACAAAATTTCTGACAAAATTATCAATTTTATGGAGAAAGCAATGAAAACATTGAGGATAATAGTCGACAGAGATAAGAATACAGAGAGGCATTTTCCAGTGACAGTTTATCAGCACTATAGTTTATCATTGCCAAGACACCACTCAAAATCGTACTTATGAGGTTAGGGTTAGGGTTAGGGTTAGGGTTAGGGTTAGGGTTAGGAGTACAATATAAGAAGACTGAGTAGATTATATGATAAAAGAATCGTTATTGAAAAGAAGTGGAGATGGCTGGAAATCTGGGGAGACTTTTTGTTACTCAGAGTCTAGGGAACACTACTTGTTATTGCCAGTGAGTAATCACTGATGATGACTAGTGTGAACTAAATAAATAAAGGAACTGAACTACTAGTAATCCTATAATCTGAAGTCCCCCCCCCCCAAAAAAAAAGATAACACATGTGGAGGCACCAGCCACAATTAGTACAACACAACATGAACGTGAAGGGTCAAGGAGGGTGGAAAGGCCGATGAGGCAGAGTACCATCCAGAACACTACTGAAAGGGCGCGAAGAGTAATGAAACATCAGACAATATCAAATCTACAGAAATGAAAGAGAAGATTGGAAAAGAATATTTACGAAGAACAAGACTCCTAGAAACGAAATTATATAGCAGGAATCTAGTTACAGGAATAAACACCTGGGCAGTAGCACTAATAAGATACTCTGAACCATTCATAGGCTGGACCAAAGAGGAACTCAGGCACCTTGACCAGAGGACTAGAAAATTAATGACCCTGCACAACGCACTACATCCAAAAGACGATACGGACAGACTCTACATGAAAAGAAACGAAGGGGGAAGAGGACTGGTAAGTATAGAAGACTGTGTCGAAGACTCAAAAAAAGAGCTGGAGAAATACATAACTCAACACACGGAAATCCTTATCACTGCAGCAAGAGACACCGTTCCAACGAACAACTCGGGAAGCACCGAAACCAGAAACAAAACGACAAGGAAAGAAAAGTGGGAAGAAAAACAACTACATGGACGCCTCAGAAGACTGACAAGAGAAGAAACCAACAAAAATAGCTCGGCATGGCTAAGAAAAGGATACTTGAATAGAGAAACGGAATCTTTACTGATGGCTGCACAAAACAATGCAATTTAGACAAACTACATTAAAGCTAAAATAGATAAACCCCAGGATTTCAAATACACAGACAAATGGTACAAACATAAACCAGAAACAGTACTGGAAAACGAAAAACACAAAATAATCTGAGATATGGATATACAAACAGACAAACTCATACAAACAAGGAGAACGGATGTTATAATAATGGACAAGAAGGAAAAATCTTGCAAAATCGTAGACTTCGTCGTTCCAGCAGACGATAGAGTGAAGATCAAAGAAACGGAAAAACGAAGCAAATACACGGAACTAGCCAGAGAACTGAAAGGAATATGGAGCATGAAGAAAGTCAGTACAATACTAATAATCGTAGGATCACTAGGAACAATCCCAAAAGTACTGGAAAAAAGAATGGGAGAAATTGGAATCAAAGGGATCATTAGAACTATACAAAGAACGGCAATCATCAAAACAGTTACAATCTTAAGAAAAATCATTGAATGCGGAAACAAACCTGCCTAAGCTATAAAGGGTCACATGGAATCTAACACAGGAAGAAAACAAAACCACAGAAATAACACATCACAAACAAATGAACAGAAAATGCAAGAAACATCACTTTATAAGCTCCCTCCCCCAATAAATTACACCGACCTCAACTGACACGACACAAAAATGAACGAATAAACAGAAATAGCAAGAAACACCATCAGCTACCCGTCCCCCCTCCCCCACCCTGAAAAAAATGGTACCAGCTTAGACTGACATCACACAAAATATTTGCATAGAGTCAAAGAGGATGAGAAGACCGAGGAGGGGCAGCACAAACCAGACCTCCACTGGAAGTGAAGAGACTGCTGGGACCTTGGGGAGCCTTATTGCCACCCAAATCCCAGAGATGACCAATGGTTCTTACCAGCGAGAAATCAATGGTAAACAGCTGTTGTGATCCTGCAAGGTTATTTGCGGTGACTATCGAAAAGAGGTGGAGAATACTGGAAATCTGGGGAGACTTGTTGTCACTCAGACTCCATGGAATACCACCGGTTGTCGGTGAGCAATCACTGATGACCTGTGTGAGAACTCCTAGTGAGTACATAATAATAAAATAATAATAATAATAATAATACGCCCCCCCCCAAATAAAAAACATAATCAAATTTTTTTAATGGTGCCCGGCCTAGGCTGACAGCAGACAAAATATTTGTAGAGGGTCGAGGAGGATGAGAAGACCGAAGAGGGAAAGCACAAACCAGCTGGCAAAGTGCGGAGAATGCTGGGACCTTGAGGAGGCTTATTGCCACACAAATCCCAGAGAAGACCAATGGCCCTTTGTTGTATTATGACTGGCCCTGTATTTTAAAATGTGTAGATCCACTAGTATGAATTGTGAAGGAAATAGAATTAAGAACAATTTGAGTGCTTTGTGATTTTGGGACAAACAAGCTATGATTCACGGTGACTCATTTTATAAATCATAACAAATGTTGCTGTATGCCGCCAGAGAGGAAATGCTAGGGTCAAAAAGGTTAGACAACATGAGGAACGAATGTTTTTCGCATGACGTTAACACGTGTACATCAGGTAACGTGAGTCATCTTTGTGTGAAGATTTAGTTGGCGATTCAGTCGAGTTCCCGATTTTCGCGGAGACAGGTCGCCACGCTTAGCTCGGGTGGCCTGTGTGAACAGTTGGTTCCCGATCTTCGAAGCGATAGGATCGATAGTCTCAGCCATGTAACATTGTGTGAGAACTTAGTTTTTAATTGAGTTCGGGACTCTGGAAGCGAAAATCATGACGCTTCGTATGAACTTGCTAGAAACTAGCTAACTGCCTCCAGCGTCCCACGGTATGGAAGATCTGAATGAAGAACTGACGAGTGAAACCCCTCCACTAGAATGATGTGTGAAATAAAAATGATGAAATCTCTCTCTAAAAAATCGTCTCCGAATGTCCTTGTCTTCGTGCTTGAAAACAAAATCTGTCACATAAAACAGATACTTCACGACGATCACGAGCCAGCAACAAAGAGGAGGTGCCAACAAACTCACGACCACGATGAACGAAATCTCAAAGGTAATTTTCTTAGTTCATTATCAAAAGAGGCTTAAAAGTGTCATTAAAATCGTCCTAATGAAACTGTTTAAAGTGACTCTTAAAGATGTGTTAAAATGACCTTCTTAAAAATGTGTTTAAAAGGTTTGTTCAAAAATGTTTTACAGAAAATGTTTTACAAAAGTATTAAGAAAAAGATTGTAACAACTATTTATCCTCTTATAGACTTTTCGCAATGTTTTCGACCCGGAGAGGATGAAATTCGAACTGTTTGAGTGGTTTCGGAGAACTGCCTCAGTCGGCAGGATTTCTGTCTTTGGTAATAAATAAGCTCTCCCCCCTGTGGTTCTCGTGACGTTTAATTTTTAGTACTTATGCAACACCTTACCAGCGAGAAATCAATGGTAAGAGGCTGTTGCGAAACCGCATCGTTATCGAAAAAAAGTGAAGAATACTGGAAATCTGGAGAGGCTTGTTGTCACTCAGACTCCAGGAAATACCACTGGTTGTTGTCGGTGAGCAATCACTGACAATTATCTGTGTAAGGAATACTAGTGAGTACAAATAATAAAGTTATTAAATAACAAATCTATAAAATGTTAAATAATACGATTATTTTCCCTGAAGTAGTATGACATCACCTCCTGAAATATGAACTGTTCTGAAATATTACGCTAAAAAGATTCAAAGAACTTAACCACGGCAACAGAAATATATGACAACTGTCCCTAAGGAACAATGAAACCGAGTACAATGTTGGAACATGTGCGGTGGGTTGTAACATAAATATGTTCGTATATACACGTATGTATATATATATATATATATATATATATATATATATATATATATATATATATATATATATATATATAACTTCTTTGTAATATAGCAGGAAAAATCCTAGCAGAGTGCTCGATTAATTGAGAATTAAAGTTAAAAATTAAGAGCGTAATATTTATTTATTTTTGTACAGAAAAATTAGTACAACATTCGTACCGTCGGTTTCAAGCACAGAAGGACTTAGCCATCCGACTCTCTGACGACACCAGGCTTTACTCTCGTCATGTTGGCAAAACAGACGCGATCATATCAAAGGCAATGGCTGATTCCTTAGAAAATAACCTCCAGGGTGTAGTGGATTGGGGGCATAAATGGTTTGTAACTTTTAATGCCGCAAATACAAAGCTCCTTTCCTTCAATAACTACAAGGAACCTCTCCAACCACCGATTGTCAGGGCAAATAACACCCTACATGAGAGTTCAACATTCAAACTCCTCGGCCTAACCTTCACATGTAACATGAATTTGAGCAAATACATAGAAGACATTGCCAAGGCTGCAGCAAAGAAGGTGGGCTCTCTCTAACGTGCTAGAAAACTACTCACCTGACAGTATCCTGTATCTCTACAAAGCCACCATCCGCCCATGCATGGAGTATTGTTGCCACATCTGGGCTGGTGCATCATCCACTAGTCTCTCCCTATTAGACAAGGTCCAAAAAAGAGTCGCCAACTTAATAGGTTCCTCACTATCAACCAAGCTCCAACCTCTGTCCCATCGCCGCAATGTTGCTTCCTTGTGCCTGTTTTACAAGTACTTCAATGGATTGTGCTCTGATGAGCTTGCTGCTCTGGTGCCCCAACGACGTAAATTCACTAGACCAACCCGACAATCTGCCAAATCTCATCCATTCACTGTGGAGGTCCCCAGATACCGAAGGGCCTTCTACTCCAATAGCTTCTTTCCTCGTGCTGCTGGCCTCTGGAACTTCATCCCTGCTCCTTGCTTTTCTGACGGTACTGACATGCAGAAATTTAAAACTAATGTAAACAGACATCTCGCTACACTGCTCCCAACTTAGGATGACACCCAAAACCTACACATGAATTTTCAGTAACCCCTTACATCTACAGTGGTGGCCTGCCTTGTTTGGGGTGAAATATGTTGTTTTGTTTTTTAAATGTGTGAGGTTTGACTTATTTCAAATACTGGTCTGAAGCACATAGTAACAACGCCGGCGTGCATAAAGGGTCAATTTTGGGATGGATCCTCTTCCTGGTCTTTCAAATTATATTCTGCGATCATTTGCTGACATCTATGCAGACGACAGTACTCTCTTCAGATCTGGCGCATGTAGTGCAATGGAGAAAAAGTGGCTTGTTACGACTAGAGGAAACACTCGACCATGAAACCCTAATGTAGACATCTTCCTCCTATCTCAATCAATGAGAGAAAGAAAGTTTCAGCTTGCCGGTTATTCCTAGACAAGTGACTCAGAACTTAGCAGTGGCACTCTACTAGTGAATTCATTACGCAGCAAAAAATCGGTTGGAAGACTTCATCACACTTACATTGACCAACTTGTAGAAGACTTCAGATGCCATCTAGACGACCTGTCGACAGCGATGTAAGACAGATGGTTTACGGAAACAAGTCTGGAGAATCCGAGAATAATACTCGGTTAGATTAATGGATTGAGGAACTAAAGTTCACAATTATGGAAATAAGTATTTCTGGGTCTCGTTTTTAACTTTAATTCATTGTAAAATAAGCCCTTGACTCCTAACTCAGAAATTGTATAAAGTCAGGTGATATGATGAAAACATAAAAAATCTACAGTTGCCTTCACCGCTAATAATGATTAACGTTGGAAGAATGTTATTTTTATCTCCGCCAAGGAGGTAGTGTTTTGGTCGAGTTTTTGTTTGTCACTATGTTTTTTTATTATTTGTGTATAGCCAGCGTCCACATCGCTTGACCAATCTTCACCAAATTTGGTCACAATATCGGTCATGGTTTAATTTAAAATTGATTTAATTTTGGAATATCTAGGTCAAAGGTCAAGATCATGGTAACAAAAATGGTGAAAGTCAGACTATTGTCGATAAACGTCATATTGATTAAGACAATAGTCCGAAGAGAGTTAATAGTAATACTGTCATCTTACAAATTTTGATCACGAAAAACGCCGAGTAGAACAAATGGTCACCATGCTAAATTCATAATTCCTTTCGACCCCCCCCCCCCCTCTATTTCAACATATTAAGAAAATACGTAATGTTGATAAAGACAACAGTCCGAAGAGAGTTTATATATATCAGTTAACAAGAGTAATACTGTCATCTTACAATATTTGATCCCGGACAACGCCGAGTAGAACAAATGTTCCCCTGAAATTTCTAATTTCTTTCGTCCCCCCCTCTATTTCAACATATTAAGAAGATAAGTAATGTTGATAAAGACAATAGTCCGAAGAGAGTTAATATATATCAGTTAACAAAAGTAGTCTTTTATCTTACAATTTCGGTCATTATAGAGACTCGCTACTTGACCCATATTGTAGCCAATAAAGTCTCCCAACATTTCAGTATGATCAGATAAATAGTTTTGTAGTTATAAAATTTTCCGTGGCATAACTTAAGGAATAGTTCATACAATATGGAGAAAGAAAGCCCAGAAAAGACTTTAACCCATCCTTATGTTGTCAGGAGGGGGTATGCAGTCTCACGACTGCCTTATGTCCTTGTTTAAATAAATGTTGCGATAATCATGAATTCTAGTTCCTCATCGTTGATAAACTGAAGAAATATTGTAGCGTCGAAATGGCAGTTTATCTGTCAACAGTTGAGATTCAAATGGTATGCTATTCGTCTTCTGTGTAACAGTTTGAAGACACTTCGATATTACGGCAAAGTCCATTAATAAATAAGTATCCTAACGTTCACACATAACCGACGCAAAGAGGTAATTTCTAATAATCTATGAAAGAAGCCGGCATTCACATCTATCAATGCAAGTTGATACAAACTTAAATCATTAACATTCCTGCTTCCTTCCACTCTGTCAGTTTCCAGTCACGATTTCATAATCATTTTCTTTCGCCATTAGAAAGATTTAACTCCTAAAATCATCCACACATACAACTGAGTGAATTATGCGCGCACAAACTTTAATATGCATTCACTCCCATATAAACGCTTAACGACTCTCAAAAGCCTATGAACTTAAACTAAGCTTCAAGATTGCTTTTTTTTCTTTGTTCATACTAATGGTTCACCACTTATCAAGGCTAAAAGCTACTCGAGTAAAAGGGTTAGTGAGATTTTCAATTGGATGAAGAAAGAGTACTATAATAGGATTAAGAACTATGATTAATTCAAAGAGCGAATGACAGATATTTGTTGACATTGGACTTGAAAACGACCATGTTGTAATCTGCAGGAAAACATTCCCGCGGTAATGTTTTCCCCAGTTCAGAAGTTTTGGAAAATAAACTTTGTTCGTGGAAGATCCTTTTGATTATATGTATACATAGGAAAAAAGAGGAGTTCTTTTCAGTGTTGGTATGAAGACGAGTTTTTGCTATTGAGAAGGTTTTTCGGAGTTTGGGTCAGAGCTTGAAGCCGAGTAGAGCACCTACCCTGGAATTAGCGATAGAATAGGGAACGACTAGCAACATCTGTTCTGTGATATAAGGGACTGCAGAAAAGAAAGAGATAATCTCCCACTAGACTGTGAAATCGATGTTGTACTCTGTCAAGCATTTGCGAGCTATGTCTGAAAAGAAACGGGACTGGAGTCACAAGCAATTTATTTTGATTCCAAGCAACAAATTACATGTTTTCCCCTTACAATGAAATAATACTGAATGGAAGGGCAAACGTTCCACTCAAAGATATTCCATTATCTTTCATAAGTTGATGTAATAATGATGTACGAGATGCGTCTAAAGAGTAACGAGACTGGTGTTACAATAAAATGTATTTAAATTCTAAACACAAAAAACTACATGTTTTCTCTTTACAATAAAATAATAGTGAATGGAAGGGGTAGCGTTTCATTTAAATGTGTTCTTATTATTTTACATCGAAAGTACTCGCAAAAAAAAAGAAAAATGTAACAAGAAACCAAAGGAATTTACATACACTTATTTGACCGAAATACTAAATGGAATATTTAGAAAATTGAAAATATAAAAAAAAGTCTTATCAAGCAAAACTATCCGTGTTGTTTAATATTTTTTGCTTAAATATATATAAAGAGTTTGAATGCAAAACGCGATAAACGCCATTTTAAAAATTACGAAGCTATTACTATAAAACGTGTGGTATTTCAACGCTCAACCACACCATGGAATCCTGTTTTACAAAATATGATACCATGATAATTTCTTTTTGCTTTACATTAAAATCTGCTTTTAGTCGAAGTCTAGATTTAATGTATTTTACCTTTTTATTGTTTCAATTTAAACGGATTGGATTTATCGCGTTTTGCATTCGAATTCTTCATATAATATATATATATATATATATATATATATATATATATATATATATATATATATATATATATATATATATATATATATATATATATGAAGAGTTTGGATGCAAAACGCGATAAACGCCATTTTCAAAATTACGAATCTATCACTACAAAAAACGTTGAATTTCAACACTCAACCACACCCCAAAATCATGTTTTACATAATATGATACTGGCATCATTTCGTTTTGTTTTCAATTAAAATAAGCTTTTAGTCAAAGACTAGATTTAATATATTCGTCCTTTTATTGTTTCATGTCTCAATTTAAACGAATTGGATTTATCGCGTTTTGCATTCGAACTCTTCATATATATATATATTGTTGTATTGGAAAAAAATTCTAAGCTAATGTGTCGATCATTACTAATTTTGGAATATATATTCTCGACACACAGTGAGTAACAACGGCACATTTTTTTTTGTAAAGTTAACGTTTAAGGCGTGCGATCGCCCGTCCAAACTCGCCCTTCCCCCCAAAAAATAATATAAGTTAGATACAAGAACTTTTATAGAGGACAGAATTGCTCTACATCAAACTTCGAGTTATATTAAGTAATACATTTTTAAACGGATGGGTTCGCGCGCAAATGAGTGTCAATAATATGCATGTGATTAATAAAATTCTAAACTATTGAACTTAGCATTGTGCATTATGGAATATGTATTCTAGACCACAGGGTGAGTAATATGGACACATTATTTAATTTTTTGTAAATTTTACCATTACAAGGATGTCGCCGAAACCGCACCATACCCCCCAAGAAAGAAAAATCATTAAAATTTAAATCTAATGCTATAGTTATTGTTTATACCCTTCCTGGTACAGTTATTTTCATAGTATATATATATATATATATATATATATATATATATATATATATATACTTAGTACATTTAAACACTTAAAGAAATATTCGCCGTCAAAACCGTACCATATCTCCCACCCACCCCCAAGAAAGAAAAATCATTAAAATTCTAATCTAATGCTATATTTATTATTTATACCCTTCCTGGTACGGGTATATTCGTAAACAGTTTGATGTATATAGTTAAAAAATGATAATACATTTAATTATTTCGTACAGATGAATATAGATTAAACATTTCTCACAGAATCAATAAGTTCGATTAGATTAGAATAAACGCACAATTCTTTTTTATTGGTTTCTCAATTTACATTATAAAAAAAAAAACAGGAAAATCTTAGGCAATAGAGACGAAGAGAAAAAGTAGTAATACTTCATTTCCAAAAATGAGGAACAATGTTATAATTCAAACACTGATTAAACCAAGTTTTATGAGAAAAAATAAGCTTTGGCTGACCAAAATGCGAATTAGTGTCACGAAGAGAAATGTCGAAATACTCAAGTGCTATTCCGTGTTCTGTCTTGTTCACTAAAGCAGTTAATTACTCTACTTTCCCAGGCATAAAATCACAGGCGGAAAATCTTAGTGTAACCCACTGATACGGCGGTATTCATTTCAAAGTACTTGAAAAGTTTAACTTGATGCCGGCTAAGATTTTATTTTTGAGATTACAGTATGACTAGTGATGGGACGATTCTAATATTTTTCCCGATTCCGATACAATTACCGATTCCGTTTTAAATTCCCGATTCCGATAAAATTACCGATTCCAATTTTTTTTTTGAATCTCTTAATATTTGTTTCTTTATCAATTTTCAGATTACTGTTTTAAAAAAAAAAAAACATGTAATGTGTTTATATATTTTCGCAAACGCAAAAAATACACTTGTGGAGGGGATCTATAGATTTTAGTTTTACTGGTAGTTTAAAATCAATAAACATTTATCATTTTATCATTAGTACCAGCAATGGAAAATTAAGTTTTAAACAAATGCAAACAAAAAATAAAAAAATAAAACGAATCGCTTTTAGCATCGGAAAATAAGCACACATTTTTTCCGATTCCTGTACCGATTCCGATACATCAAAATATTTCAAATTGCTCGATTCTCGAATCTCGATAAATCGTCCCAACACTAATTCTGACATAAAGCGATATGAACACAACATTCCAAATACGATTTCAAGTAAAAAAAAATGTTTAAACATAAATATCATTAAGTCAGACCCCACGAGTAATTCTTCCGTCGTGGCTTTTCTACAGATATCCACTCCTTTAATAACAAAACTGGATGCTGTTGGACAGACAGTTGACCTCTACATTGTTCGACAGACTATTGAGCATCAACTTTTATTAACGGTTGATTTCTGATTAAACTGTTCATTGCAGAAGGAAAAATCAACACCGTGCTAGGGGTCACAAAGATAACAACCACAAATTGTGACAGGTTAAAATATACAATGTATTTATTCATAGCAATACAGTAACGCCACTAAATGTGGTAGGAGATGACCGGATTCCTACCATGCGGTAAAACATGAATAGGAATGTCCTCTATATTTAACACCTACCCACTATAGGAGTATGTGACACAAGGTCGGAAAGTGGGATTTGAAAGGCCAGCGCCCGAGAACGTGAGCGCTTTAGCCATTAAAAATTGCCTGGACAGCCCCGTCGGCATTCCCCGGTAGGGGCGCCTCAGGCAGTAAGCTATCAACTTACTCCTCCCCAAAGAGGAGAGGCAAAGCCTGGGAGGGTGGACCTCCTAGAACTGCACAGGACAGACCCATAGACCGGCGGAATCATGCCCCGAAGGCCAAGACAACACCGGTCTATAGGGTGTAGTATCCATCGGAACAGATACCACACGTGGACACTCACATGATAGGAATGTCCTCGATATTTAACACCTACCCACTATAGGAGTATGTGACACAAGGTCGGAAAGTGGGATTTGAAAAGCCAGCGCCCGAGAACGTGAGCGCTTTAGCCATTAAAAATTGCCTGGACAGCCCCGTCGGCATTCCCCGGTAGGGGCGCCTCAGGCAGTAAGCTATCAACTTACTCCTCCCCAAAGAGGAGAGGCAAAGCCTGGGAGGGTGGACCTCCTAGAACTGCACAGGACAGACCCATAGACCGGCGGAATCATGCCCCGAAGGCCAAGACAACACCGGTCTATAGGGTGTAGTATCCATCGGAACAGATACCACACGTGGACACTCACATGATAGGAGTGTCATCTGTTTGAGTCTTTGCAACCATGGTATTTATTATAGATGGTTGCTTCCATTAGTTCTTCAATAGGGGTGATTTGTACCCCACAACAGTATCATTGTCGATATTTTAAGTAATGGATACATAGAGTACATGCGGTTTACTGGTGGGTGATGATGTGAATGTGGAGGACAAATCATGAAAGCATGTAAGGAATATTGGAATTGATCCTTTCGTATAAGGTGGTATTACTGCCCGGAAGAAGCCCAATTTCTAAAGCTATAAAGGATATACAAATACAAAAGGGTGTATTGCTGTAAGTGAACAATGCAATAGTAGTTACAAGTTGGGTAACTGGCTTGTAATGTATACGGGGAATTGCCCGACTGTAATCGTACTACAGTCATACTTTTCAAACATAGCAACGTTGTCGTTGATATGCGACTCAGGATAGTTCATGTTGTAAGGAGAGGGGGGTAAGTGCTTTCTCTATAAGAGTTATATAATTTATATAAATAACTCTTTTCTCAATTGTAATCAAATATATCCGATTATAATGTAACGACACATTATCGCTTATAAAGATTTCTAGGTTCAGAACATTAAAGTAAAGTAGCTTTTATAATCATATATGTGCGTAGGGGGTCGTAATGTGGTCTATGTTTAGTTTTGTTTAGTTTTAGAGAAACGGGGTAAATAGTGGGTTGAACCCTTCATGACAATTAAGATACCTCCGTTGTTTGTAAAAATTTTAACAATAAGTATTAGACATTAATTAATAAATATTCCACAAATAGGAATCAATGGAACAATAAACACATTCAGAATTTTTTTTCATTATTTTTTTTCATTAAAACAATTCAAAATTTGAACGACTTTTATTCAACAATTACAAAGAGAAAATAACAACACAATGCCCGCCAGCGATTAAAACACTGAATCAACGTTCTATTTTCACGGCATTATTAAATAAACTAGAACTTTACTGCATGACAATACAAACAATCAAAGTCTGATCATCAAAATGTAAAGTATCACTATTCTAGAATTGAAGGAATTATTTATCGCACGGAAACTTTTATATTTGTTTTCTTTAATGAAGTTTTCAAATTCGAGCGAAAGTTTGTTTTATTTTTGTTAAGCGAACACATCCTCCTCCGCACTTTTATGGAGGGTGCAGGGATTTTGTGTAGCTGACTTGACATATTTTTTAATAGTTTCTATGCTACCATTACCACATCCCCTCTCTCTGTCTGTCAACCTCTCCTCTTCTCTCTCTCTATCTTCTGCAGTCTTTTCTCTTATCTTCATAATCCTATAAAAATGGTAATTTTGTAAAAAGAGAAATAAACAAAACAAAGAAATAGCAACAACAATGAAACCCGCATGATTGAAAGAAAAATAGCAAACCAAAAATTAAAAAGATTCCCCAACAACGTCGGATAGATACAGTTAATTTAGATATAGGTTTACCGGTTAAAGTCAAGATTGTCTGCTGTTTTTGACTTCCGGTTTCTC
This sequence comes from Sepiola atlantica, assembly GCA_963556195.1. Lineage (NCBI taxonomy): Eukaryota > Metazoa > Mollusca > Cephalopoda > Sepiida > Sepiolidae > Sepiola > Sepiola atlantica. Next base: position 56,982,274 of record OY744535.1, on the reverse strand, counting down.
CTCCTGATTAAAGATTATCTTCCACTCAAATAACGTGAAAAGCCCCTTCCTTCCCCATGTTAAAATGATTTTATAAATAATAACGTTATTATTTAGAAATCCATTCTTAACATGGGGGTTAACTATTCTGAACTTTCACCAACTATATTTTTTAAAGAAAATATATTTTTATTATAAAATATTTTATTTAGAAAAAAAATGATCGGAAAAAAAAGACCAATTCGTTTGATTATATGTTAAAAAAGATCTTAACAAAATCTATTATTATTATAACATCTTATTAAAGATAAAAAAAATCTGACAAACAGACGAATTCGTACATTTACCATTATGAGAAAAATATTTGTAATAAATAAACACGGTTATGGTAAAGAGTGTGTATTAATAGAAGGGACTATCTGGGTTGTCACCTTCGTCCTGTCTGCGGAGCCGAAACCGGAAGTCAAAAAAATCAGACAATCTTGACTTTAACCGGTTTACTTTAGTTAAAGAAAACAACCTGTAATTTAAAATCTATTACATTTGTGTTAACGAATAGTTTTAATCAGGGGGTCATTGTTTCCGTGTACAGCTTTGAGATTTTCCCTGGGGGGGAATATGTGTATAGTGGTCTGAGCTTCCATTCTTCTCCGAAGTGGAACGTTTAAGGCATGATGATCTTCATGGATATCTGCGATTCTCTCTGGATCCTCTCATAAAAGCGGCCCCTTCTTACTTTTGTCTTGAACATAATCTAAACTTAGAAAAAGGAAATGCTTGGGGGATGGAAAATGCAGGGTCATACGAATAGGATTGATAGAACGCGCGGCGACCGTTTTAACTGGAAGCTGGGAATCGTCCGATGACAAGTGATATGTGGCCGGATGAAACGTCCTTCCGTCGTTTTGGACGTTTGAAACGGATGCTTCGACACAGACACCGACATTTTGTCCCTTAACATTCATACGATAATATAAATAGCTTGCATAGTTTCTCTATGGTTCGTAAAAATGGCCTGGAGAACGTTTTCAGCGTTTTCCTATCCAGGGCTCGTCTATGGTCGGCCAACGGAAAGTCGTCCTTCTATGAAAGGCTTACACAAGAAAAATATTTACAAATATCCGCCCTGGGACAAGGCAATGTGACCAAAGGTTTCCTGAAATAACCGGTGAGTTTTTGTAGCCATTTGTTCGAGACATCTGCCGTTGTAAATCCTTTCAAATGACTCGTTATCAAAGTATCGTAACTCACGCCTACTTCCGTTGGCAATAAAACAGAAAAGGGCGTTTCTGGCACCACCTAGTGACAGAAGGCCGAATTAAATACAGTTTTCTCTTCGCAAAAGATTATTATTAGTAGTAGTAGTATTCTTTCTATTTGTATAGTACTAGACGTACCGGTGACACGTTGCGTCACAACAACTATCACTATATATTCTACTTTGATTTCATTCGAAAATTCATAAACTCTGATATATTTTTAAGACTTTATTCTTACATTACTAAAAATAATTATTTTTACTTCTATATTATTATTATTATTATCATCATCATCATATAGAATTAAAGAGACTTATTGTATTGCCATCTAATTTACATATGTATTTGTGGCGCGTACAGACACACGTATGTAA
>OY744535.1:56963162-56975662 GCA_963556195.1 Sepiola atlantica | reverse complement strand
GTCATATTAAAAATGTGCACTTACTGATTGTGGAATTTACTATTTCTTTTAATTTCAAACCAAAAAGTGGCATACACATTTACAATAAAATTTACTACATAGTGTAGTTTTGTTGTGTGCCTTTGTGGGTATGCACCACGAGTCCATAAACACATAAGCCTGATGGCCAAAGTTAACCATCTTGCTTGGTTTAAAGGACCAATTTTCCAGGAGGCATATCTAGAGTCAACCTTACCTCTAGAAATACCTACTGTGTATTCATAAAGGAGTCTTTGGTCAGAACTAAGATCATGTATTTCATCAATTTTGGAAAATGATATTTGGGGTAAATCATATCAATCATTTGAGCATAATTTCCCCAGAGGGCTACTGAATGTTGTAGGGCCCTTTGCGCAACCATCTATGTTTTTAAAAAGGGCTCTGAAAGGTAGTTCATTATGATGCAAAGAGCAACCAATTGTGTGAAGAGTTTTAAAAAGTTTTTTTTCTAAAATTGCAACCATTCCACCATCGCAACTTGTGTTGGTATTAGTGTTGTCAACAAGTATAGCCTTGATACTGTTCTCACTGTGGAATTCATGCAAAACATCCACCACTTGATCTGCATGAACAGCACCTGTTGCACCACTATTCGGAAGAACTCTATGTGTCAGATATTTACTTTCACATGGTGTTTCTTTTGTAAAAGTTAAATGGTGTTCTGGTCCCTTAGTTTTTTTCATAATTCTCTGTCTATTTTCATCCACAATTTCCTTATACATCAATGTGTCCTTATCCATTCTCCCATCAACTCCAATACATATATTTTAGGTGGGGTAAACACTCCTGGCTGAAATAGTTTTATTTATCTACCTCCAACAAGGTAAGATGTGACACAAGGTCAGGAAAGTGGGATTAGATAACCCTGCGCTATAGAGGTGAGCACTCTGGCCATTAAAAAATTGACTGGGCAGCCCCGTCGGCATTCCCCTGTAGGGGCGCCTCAGACAGTTAGCAATAAACTTACTCCTCCCCAAAGAGGAAAGGCAAAGCCTGGGAGGATGCACCTCCTAGAATTGCACAGGACGAACAAGCCCCAATAGACGGGCGTAAATCCAGACCCAAAGGCCCGGACGATACCGGTTTATTTGGTGGGGTAAAAACCCTGGCTGAACTAGATTTTATTTATCTACCCCCAACAAGGTAAGATTGACAAAAGGTCAGGAAAGTGGGATGAGAAAGCCAGTGCTCGAGAGGTGAGCACTCTGGCCATTTAAAAATTGCCTGGGCAGCTTCGTCGGCATTCCCCGGTAGGGCCGCCTCAGACAGTAAGCAATAAACTTACTCCTCCCCAAAGAGGGAAGGCAAAACCTGGGAGATGCACCTCCTAGAACTGCACAGGACGGACAAGCCCCAATAGACGGGCGTAAATCCAGACCCAAAGGCCCGGACGATACCGGTTTATTTGGTGGGGTAAAACCCCCTGGCTGAACTAGTTTTTATTTATCTAACTCCCACAAGGTAAGGTGTGACAAAAGGTCGGGAAAGTGGGATTAGATAAGCCAGCGCTCGACAATTCAATATATATGTGTGATAATTAAACAGACAATCAACACGGGAAGTCAAATTCGCCCGATGAATTTTCAACCGGTGAATACCATAAAAAATATACAATAAATAAAACGCCTATGTAAACAAATAATTATTTATATATAACATTAAATATCATAGTGTTTTATTCCTTTTTAATTTGAATATGTACATTTAATTTCTTAAGAAAAATAATAATAAACTTTAAAATATTTATTATTAAGTAATGTATTACTTTTTTTTGTTAAAACCCGGGTTTAATTTAAGGCGACACATCTGCCGGTGAAATCTCGGCAGTGAGAAAAAATCTCGATTTATTTGATCTTAAAGTTGCAATGCTCAAATAAATACAAAATTTTGAATAAAAATATTTCTTGTGGTAACTTTTGACATTATTTGGCAACTTTCTTCGAGTGCGATAATTTACAGTTTCAAAATCGACCTCCCCTAATATATATATATATATATATATATATATATATATATATATATATATATATATATATATATATATATATATATATATGAGAAAGGAAGGATGAGAGTAATCCGACGTAATGGAAAATTAAAAAGGAAAAACCAAGAGATATTTTTTATATATTCATCAACGTTTCGTCTTTATTGTAAGACTTCCTCATGATGATAATTTAAAGAAAAATGTCATGAAAATATTGGGTTGACGAGAGAAAGTAGTAGCCGTGGCTACTAAGAGCGCTGGACCAAGGTCCGGGCTGAGAGAAGTGGCAGACTTCTCTGACTGACTTCTCTCAGCCTGGACCTTGGTCCAGCGCTCTTAGTAGTCACGGCTACTACTTTCTCTCGTCAACCCATCATGTCAACCCAATATTTCGATGTACTTGCATGACATTTTTCTTAAAATTATCATTCTGAGGAAGTCTAACAATAAAGACGAAACGTTGATGAATATATAAAAAATATCTCTTGGTTTTTCCTTTTTCATATATATATATATATATATATATATGCATATATAATATTTGTTAATGTTTATTATCTATGTACGTATACGTTTCGTCCCTTTTCAATCGAGACTCATCAGCATAGAGATATGACTATTCACTACCGGTCGTACGATTCGAAACCCTAGATTACAAGTATTTTCAACTTAAATCCAACGTCGTTAACCGCCGGCCAATATTTGAATAGCCGATAAACAATGATCATTTAACACATTTAAAAGCGGCACGATGTCCAGGCATTCTACTTCTATTAAAGAATGAATTATGCATATAAAGCAAGTGACGTCATGCTGTGTTTGTACTACCATTTAGATTGCTCTACTTATTTTACGAGGAGTGACACATATAAAATATTTGTTATTGTTTATTATCTATGTACGTATACGTTTCGTCCCATTTTTCAATCGAGACTCATCAGCATAGAGATATTACTATTCACTACCGGTCGTACGATTCGAAACCCTGGATTACAAGTATTTATATATATATATATATATATATATATATATATATATATATATATATATATATATAAGTAAATTTCGCGTACAGCAAAATCTTAGGATAAATTTCAGAGGAAACATTTTAAAAAAAAATGTTTCCTCTGAAAAATATATATATATATATATATATATATATATATATATATATATATATATATATATATATATATATATCAACGCACATTAATATACATATTTAAATCGCTCACAACTTCTTCTCACACATTAACACCATCGCATACAGGCGTGTTGCAGCTGCTCCTTCTATTTCTAAAGAACACACATATCAACTCAAGTACATATCAATATGTATTAACACTCCGCCATAAGATTGAAGTTAACTAGTAATCGTCAAAACTTTACAAATATAACTCTTTTTTGTTTGCTTAAGTTTCTTCTTGTATTTTGTTTCATTAATATTTAACCTCTTATACAATTGGTTTACCTTTAATTTTATTCACTAGTGTAGTAATCATATCTACAATATTATCATTTGAGAATATATAATGTTGATATATAATACTTATATGTATATTATTATCACGAATTTGAGATCTTATGTACTGTTATTTCGCATTAAGGTCTTTGATGATGAATAGGATTCTTTAAGAATTCGATACCATTTTGCTTTTCAGCATATACATGCACTGTTACGTCATCGCCTTTTATATCCTTGTAGAGTTGTTTTAGAAATCTTGCTTCCTGCATTATATTACATAAGGCCATATATTCAGCTTTACGTTTCGATAAAGCGATACTCGCTTGTTTTCTAGGTTTCCACGAGATTAATGGATTATCACCTGGCACAGGCTAGGAAGTAAGTGTAGTATCTGTTCCGATGGATACTGCACCCCTATAGACGGGTGTCGTCTTGTCCTTCGGGACTTGATTCCACCTGTCTGTGGGTTTGTCCGGTGCAGTTCTAGGAGGTCCACCCTCCCAGGCTTCGCCTCCCCTCTTTGGGGAGGAGTAAGTTTATTGCTTACTGCTTGAGGCGCCCCTACCGGGGAATGCCGACGGGGCTGTCCAGGCAATTTTTAAATGGCCAGAGTGCTCACCTCTCGAGCGCTGGCTTTTAACCCCACTTACTCGACCCAAGCTGTGGTCACATCTTACTTGTGGGAGTAAGATAAAACTGGCCTTGTGCCTAACTCCTGCAGAGGAGTAAATAAACATTATATAAAATACTTTCTATCTTCTAGATTTGTCGAATCTGAATCAAATTTAAATTGTTAAGTTAAATTATCATCTAGAGTTCCCTCAATGTATTTTTTAAAAATGTACTTGGATCCAAATGTTCATTTGTGGCATTCGACAAATGTTGAGGTAACTTAGCACCTATGTAACAGAGATCAGGTCTGGTGTAAGTCATTGCGTGAATTAAACTGCCAATGATTTCACAGTATAATCTGTTATTTTAGTAATCCTCTTGAATCTGGTTTTTGGATTACAATTGGTAATTCCAAATCCGTTTAAAACTCTTTATATTTTTATTTGACTAATTTTAATAAAATCATTACCAATAAAATCAAATTCTATTCCTAGAAAATAAGATAATTGACGCATCGTTTATGTCTTTTTTACAACTATAGATGAACCTAGCACCACCCCCCCCCCCCAACTTAGACAAAATGATGTTATTTGTTTGAAAACAATAGAGTAAATATTTTTTTTTAATATTTATTTTAAAATTTGGAGTGAGGTTTTAGCTCTCATTTAGAAATATAGGGATGGGAACCTAGCCCCCTCTCCCCCCCCCCCAAAAAAAAAAACTTAGAAAAATCGATTTTATTTGCTTGAAATAAAAAACAGAATAAATTGATAAATATTTATTTTAAAGTATTGAGGGGGGATAACCCTCATTTAAAATTACAGGGTAGCCTAACTCACCAAAATTAAGAGAAATCGATTTTATTTATCTAAAAGAAAACAGACTAAATACTTGGATTATTTGGATTATTTGGACTTCTGTTCTCATCTTGGATGTTATTCTTACGTTTCGGCCGATGTAGCCTCCGACCTTTGCGTCTTGTCAAACTTGGAAATCTTTATATTCGATTTTTTCCTATTTATTCACTTGTGCCATTTTACCTGTGCCATTTATACAAGTGTCATTTTTACCGCCGTGTACCATTATTATAGTAACATCAAAATACGATATAAATTTATTTTACTCGTGTAAAAATATGAAACATTCACTAGGTAACATTTAAAGGTTCCGAAAAATGTTTAAAAATTAAATTGAATATTTTTGTCAAGAAAAAAATGCTGAAAAACATCATTGATAATTGAATTAGAGAAAAGTTAAATATAAAAATGTTTTTATCTTTTATTATTCATTTATTTTATGTTTTTAGGCTTTTGTCAGTTTTTTTATATATGAGCTTTGTCCGCTCCCCCAGCATTGGTAAACCCTACGAGAGGTGAGCAAAAGATGAGAAAAAAATAACTGCAGACATTTTGAAAGGCTTGGTGTGTAGTTCAATTAGGTATAAATAAATAAGTGAATTTAAAGATGTCCATGTCTATGTATGCGAAGTCCACACTTTGGAGTCAGTTCTTCTTTGATTTTGCGTTTCCATGTCTATAAACTGGTTGCAAAAAGAAATGTAAAAAGATATAAAACATATTTGAACTCTTTTATTACTCACAAAGAACTTTTTGACACAAAACAAAATTGAACATTCTTTTTATGCTAAAAGAAACAAATTTCAGTGGAATTTCTAGTCGCTATTTACTTGCTTCTCTGCGAGGACAGTTAGACACAGGAGATATAGCTCCCCAAAAAAGGACACCCTGGAGAGGGACAAAAAATAAATTGGCTCAGTCTTGAAGAATTTCTCATTCACTGACGGAGGACTTAAAAGAGGAAGTGTAGTATCAGAACAGGTATCGATGAGTATTGATTTACTCCTCTCCAGGAGTTAGGCACAAGGCCAGTTTTTATCTTACTCCCACAAGTAAGATGTGACCCAAGGTCGGGTCGGGAAAGTGGGGTTTAAAAATTGCCTGGGCAGCCCCGTCGGCATTACCCGGTAGGGGCACCTCAGGCAGTAAGCAATAAACTTACTCTTCCCCAAAGAGGGGAAGCGAAGCCTGGGAGGGTGGACCTCCTAGAACTGCACAGGACACACCCATAGACCGGCGTAAATCAAGCCCCGAAGGCCAAGACAATACCAGTCTATGGGGTGCAGTATCCATCGGAACAGATACTACACTTTGATCTTAGCCAAAAGGCCAACGAAAGGTTCAATTTTATATGCGTTCAAAAATAAATTAGAATGTTGCACTATAGGACCAAGAAAACGTTTAATGTTGTACAGACGTTTTATTATGTAAAAAATATTTTTAGGGAAAATAAGTGTTTTTGTTTTTTATTAAAGATTTTCCTAGACAAATTTGGCCATCCATCTTGAACTTTAGTCTAAATGAGTTTTATATGGTTTTTCCTTCAAATCAGTAGCAGACTTCCATCTTAAAAACGTCAGGAACAAAACCATCAGTATCCTTTTGTAAATACTAAACAATTACTCGATAAAAGATGAAATAATTTCAGACAGAAATGACTACCGTTATATTACAATATGCAGCGTGTAACCGTTCTCTTCGAAGCGTCTTGTTTATCTGCTTAGCACCAAGCACTGTGACGTCAGCAAGAAAAAAAAACTAAATTCACTGGCATAGTCTTATATTTACGAATGCCACAGTTCGAGCATCTATGGTGTATTTTATCCTAAAGAAACTGCGTATTTCCCGAGAGAATGATGTTCGAACACCTTTCTGTTGTGGATACTTTAACCACTTTACCCAGAATTTCAAAGAAAGTATTAGTACATCTTCCCAGCTAGTGACTTTTTAGTAGTTTAATAGTTTATACACGCATGGTACTACTTTATTCATTTTTGAAATGGAATTCGAATAAAATTATTAATGTGCTTACAGTTGCACTGTAAATCATTTGAATGATTCAATTGCGATCCTCTAATTTATTGTTATCGAATTCGGAATGACTCTACCTTGTCAGAATTCCAAATGGTAAAATTATTTTTTAAAAATTGAAAAACTTCCCGTTTAATATTTAGATGAAGAGATGATGTTAGTTCGCTATGTAAGTTTGGCGTAAATTGACCCCCCAAGTGGTATGAGGTTATATTATCTCGTGTAGATGATCAATTAACGTTAAACTTACATAGAGAACTGGATCCACCTCGTGAACCCTCTAAAAATTATACAAGAAAGTTTTTTGTAGTTTTTTTATAATCTTAAAAGTAGTTGCTGAATCGAGTGTACCGTAAAACCATGTAATGTGCGCACATGTGTAATGTATGTAGGTGATTTGCAACAAAAGATTTGTGTTAAAAAGGCGTCTACCCATGTAAAATTCACACCATAAACATTTCAGAATTGTCAGGAAGAAGTAAATGATTTTTAGTTTAGTTGTAGTTAGCATAATTTCACTTAGTTAAGAACTTAAGCGATTACATTTCTATTAACCGAGTAAATGTCACAGATGCATTTAATTTTGTGAGACATACATAAGTTATGACCTCAGGTCAGATGTGTCTTTAATGTAGACGCCACATCATCCCCACAAGTAGTTTGTGAGAAATAAACCTCAAATCGGTAGACTTTGTAATCTTCGAAGAGAAAAGAAAGAAAAAAGAGGACAGTTTTCTGTCCCCTTTTTTCTTCTTTCTTTTCTCTTTGCAGTATTTTCCTTTTTAAAAGTAACTTGCTTACTAGTCTATTTTTAAAATATATATTTAAAAAGACCCAGGTCGACTATGTTCAATTGTTTATAAACAAATTCAAATAACATTTTGTCAACTTACGACGAACTATTGAAAATCGGCTTTGTTTTCAAAGAGAATTACATTTTTAATTGCCTCGTTATTTTCGATCAATTTACGAGTAAAACATTTGAGACAAAAACAGTTAAGAAAGATCTAATGTAATGCCCTCCCCCCGCACACACTCAAGGGTCATTATATTATTGCGTAGATACATGCACATATTACGCGAGGTTTTACGGTAATTCGAAAATTAATAAAACAACAAATCTATAACTAAATATTTAGAAATTTAAAAAGAATAGGGATCGGTAATTGTATCGGAATCGGAAAAATATTGATTGGAATCGTTTCATCAGTCGTTTCAACAGAAGGAAGGCAACATTCTTTGTCCGTGTTTCTGCTCTTTAGAACAGCCTGCTGGAGAAGGTTGTGATCTGCCTACCCTATCGATGTTTAAAATCGCCTTGGACAAACATTCAGACGGTGTATAGATGCCATATATTTTATGACTTGATGCACTTTGCTATTTTTACCAACAAAATTGATTGATATTTCGATTCGTTCATCGAGGTTGAATCTATTAGACCAGCTAAATCCTAATTGACAAAATCAAGTCTTTTATTTGCCTTTTTATCTGTCTTTTTATTCGTATATTGACACTTTTGCATTTGGTGCAAATTTCAACGAAAAAATTTTATTTTTTATTTTCATGTCTTTAACAGTTCGTTCCAAATTTAAAACGTCTTCTTTGTTACACTGTCCCGAAATATCATACGATTCCTTCAGATAAAATGTTTGGTTGGTTTTAATACGATTGATATTTCCCTCGTCTTTTTTTAATGGTACATTTGCTTCCATCCGGGGCCTTCAATTTAGAGCACTTCTTTTTAAACTTACATAGAGGCTCAGTTTTCAAATGCTGATTGTAGTGCAAACTACTTTTCCTGCATGAAGGAATATATAAAGCATATTTTATTATTGGTTTACGGTTTTTGTCATTATCATCTCTGAGATGATTTTCAAGGTCGCCTTTAGCTTGAACTACTCTCATGATAAAACTTGCATCAGCTAATTTAATGATATCTTTTGACTCATCAAAATGTTTATTGAATCGAATAAATTTAGACTGCTCCGTAATTTTGTGAGCGGTAACGCTATAGTTTACAAGAATCTCTCTCTCTCTCTCTCTCTCTCTCTCTCTATATATATATATATATATATATATATATATATATATATATATATATATATATCTTTCTCTTTTTCTTTCTTTCTCTCTATCTATCTCTCTCTTTCGCTCTCTCTCTATCTCTCTATCTCTCTCTCTACCTCTTTCTCTCTCTCTCTACCTCTTTCTCTCTCTCTCTCTCTCTCTCTTATTCTCTCTCTCTTTCTCTCTATCTCTCTATCTCTCTATCTCTACCTCTTTCTCTCTCTCTCTCTCTACCTCGTTCTCTCTCTCTCTTTTAGTCTCTCTCTCTTTCTCTCTCTATATATATATCTCTATCTCTCTCTCTCTCTACCTCTTTCTCTCTCTCTCTCTCTCTCTCTCTCTCTTTCTCTCTCTCTTTCTCTCTCTCTTTCTCTCTCTCTCTCTCTCTCTCTGCCCAATTAACACCATCGTTACCAATCATCACGGTGTTGTTTCACCGTCCACCTAACACGTATTAACCCTTATCCTCGAGTAACCTTTGGGCCTTGATAAATGGTGACTTTACTGAAAAAATATGTTAGAATAATCCATTTCATGTTTTTAGATATACTGATTTCGAATAAAAATGAGTTTGAATCTTCTGTGTTATGCAGCGATTTTGCTGAGTGTTTTTTTCTACAAAATTCCGTATCATGATTTTCAGTCTTTCAATTTTCACGTAATCGTCTTTTTATTGTAGATATGTCTGTTTCTTACTACACTGAAAAGCTTCGTATCCGGTTTTCCCGCAGTTATAACATCGTACATCCATTTTATTTTAAGGTTACACTGATATTTTCATTGAGTGATCATCACGTGTGTTTATCTCCCGACATTTTTCAGTTTCCTCGCAAATCTTGAGGGGAGATTTAAATTTGCTGAATTTTAATCCCTCTCTTCGTTGGGTTATTACCGTAGAAAAAGCTTTAAAGTCTTTCGGTGAATCTCTTTAAAAGCATTGAAATTAATAGAATGTCTGTTATTGTAACAGCAACTGTTTTAATTGCCGCGTCTGCATTTTCCGTTTTTTATGATGTAGTCTGCCACTGTTTCTCCTGACTTCATTTTAATAATGTATGTTCTGTATAAAATGCGATTTTTCTGGGCTTACTATTTCCAATGTAGTGGCTTTTCAATATGTCTATGTCTAGTACCTTTTCCGCTTTAAACCGACCCTTGTGTGTGTACTCAAGAGAAACTACCACACAAAATAACGACCACCTGTCTGGGAGAGTTATTCAAACACGTCGTCGTTAACAAATTTAGAATATCCGATATTTGTTAGTTTTATAGATTGATTGATTGGAAAACAAATAAACCAATCCTTATGATTTGCTCGGAAGTTTTATCTTCGTCGATTTCTTCGACAAACTGCCTATGTGAATATATATATATATATATATATATATATATATATATATATATATATATATATATATATATATATATATATATATATATATATATATATATGGTGAGTTTAAGGAGCTACAGGTGCTAGTTTTTCTGATAGTGTTCCAGATTACAGTTTGTGATTTATTTTTATTAGTTATATATATATATATATATATATATATATATATATATATATATATATATTTCATTTTACTTCAGGAAGTAAGTTCTCAGAAATCAAGGGCCCCCTTTCTGGGGCTAACATTTGATCTCTATGAGATATATAGATATCTAAGTGTTCCATTAAAGTTATTCTTTACCTGCCAAACGTTAAATTAGTAAAAAGTTAAGAACATTAATTTACTATTATCCAATTGACCAGTTAACTATGTTATATTATATATTTCTTGTGGTGTCTTGATCTTACCGGATTCCAGGACAAGAATTAATCTAGTCTGGTGGAGCATCCAGCTAAGTGCTGTTACTTGAGGTAACATTACTTGGAGAAGGTGCACTATTCCTCGTATAAGCCAGTATGTAACTATACCGAGGTGATTTTATTTGGGCTTCGAATCCTATGTTAGTTTGAATATTTCGTCAGGGTTTACTTGTAGGGTGAAATATCCTCATGTTAGGTTGTCCTGACAAACCTTTGTACAGAGAGACCGAAGATATTCGAGGATGGTTGCGTGAGTGTGTATGTAAATCTTAATTATTTTCTTTTTTACTCTTTGTTAAAACTTTCGTGTGTGTACTCAAAATAGCGTAACACACAAAATGGCGTAACACTCAAAATAGCGTAACACACAAAATGACGTAACACACAAAATGGCGTAACACACAAAATAGCATAACACACAAAATGACGTAACACACAAAATGGCGTAACACACAAAATGGCGTACGCCTGTTTGGAAAGAGATTCTATCAAAAAATGTTAAAGCTACAACATTAAATATTCATTCAGCTTAACAAACGTTTCTACTTATTTGTGAATATTAAAGAACATCCAGTACAAAGAAAAGCAAGGAGATATTAGCTACAACAATAGTTTATATTAAGGAGAAAAAATGTCTTTTAATGAATGAATGATTAAATCTTGCATGTTTATGCGTGTCTACGAAGGTCCTTTGTGTGAATTGAAAACAGTCCAGTATGAGATAATTGGCTTTCTGAATGTGTGAAAGTCTAGATCGGTCCTGGGCAACGTTTCGCGTATAGGGGTGAATTGGTAGCGGTGGCGAAATGAAGTCTAAACTTACGATTGCAAACCTGCCTGGGTTTTTCTTAAACCTTAAATTTCAAGTAAAGTGGTTACGCAACGAGGTCTTTTATATTTATCAGGAATCATAGATTTGATTTTTTTAATCTGAACCGGAAATGTGCACCGAGCCTCTTGTGCACCAGCGAACGAAACGAAGTTAAGCCTTGAAAGCGTTAACCTCCTGGCGGGCTCCCGCACTGTATCGCTACGCTTTTTAAAAATACGATATGAGGATTCAGTTTAGATTAAATTTTCTTAGGAAACAGACCCCCTTCCCTCAAAAAAATAATGGATTTGTGTGAAGGTCAAATTAGTTCAAATCAGTAAAAGAAGCAGAGAAAAAGCATTTTAATGAAATCGAGGCCGTGTAATAGTATAAATGTACCCGCTTATTTTAATTTTTAAGCAAATTAAAGAAACGTGTTGTCTGCTGGATTAGTAACTATATATATATATATATATATATATATATATATATATATATATATATATATATATATATATATATATATTATTTTTACGTACAGACACATGTGTTTTATGCTTACGCCATTTACAGTGTAGGACATGATAGGAATTCGACCCCAGTTGCAAACTCTGTAGTCTTATATTCAACTCCTAGGCAACTATCAATTAACATGGGAAAGAAGAAAATTTAAATACTATATAATGTCGAATCGGCGGGCATATACGGTAAGCTTTTGCTGCTGTTGAACACTATATAAGTGTTCAACAGTAGAGGTCGGAACATCGGATTACGCTTAGATTGACAGCTTATTAATAAATACTCCTAGAGGCTAAATC
>OY744535.1:56948162-56960662 GCA_963556195.1 Sepiola atlantica | reverse complement strand
TGTGAGCTTATGTGCAGGTAGAAATATGAGAGAAATGATCTTTTTATGAAATACTCAATGACATGAATGGATTCCATCCTCTTGATAAGAAATGAAATGTTGTTTATTTATTACAACCTATATTTTTCAGTGTTATTGGGTGGCTGGAATATTTTAAAAGATCCATATTTTCTTTAAAATACGATTAGTCAATTAAATTTTTACTAAAACTGGAAATTTCGTGGTTATTTTGGTGGAGAAAATAGCAACTATATTGTAAATTATTAAAATTGGTTGGTTGGTTGGTTGGTTGGTTGGTTGTTTGTATTTTTGTTTTACGGCATATCAACCCATTTCAAGTTATTTAATGCCGAATACGATCATTTTGGTAAAAGTTTTTATGCTTCAAGTTTTATTTTCCAATATTTATTCATGGTTTGGTTGTTTTGTAAAAGAAAATTGTTGTTTTTTATGTTTTGTATTCATATGTTAGCGTGCTACTCCTATATGAGACAGTCTGTAGCGACCCGAATGTTTCCGATTGCGATTTACGGAACAGACTGGAAATGAATCGTGGCCGAACAGTCACTTAGTACCAACACTAAATGAAACAACCTTTTCATTTTTCCCTAGCCATGAGTCCGTTTTTAATATGAGTTTAATAATTTTCTTCAAGTCAGTAAGTGAATCAATTTTATTTATTTTATTTGTGGAAGAGGGATAAATCATTTCAGTTGTGCATTCGTATTCTTTAGTATCGTCTGCTTTTTACAGTTTTTTGCGGCTTTCAAATCGTAAACAGCTTCGGCCATTTTCGGTGTGTTCCGTAAATCGCAATCAGAAACATTCGGGGCGATATCGTTCCACTCTTATAGGAGCACCGTTAGTTTTTTATGCTTGTTTTGTTTTGTGGTGTGGATCCTGGCTTTGGTAGGGATTCTTTTAGAACGACGTTAACGTCTTTAATATTTACCAAGAACCACGCCGACAATTAATATAAGTGATAAAATGCGGTTATAAATGGCGAAGGAAGAAAATGTAGGATATTAAACGGGCGTGCATGCATATTAAAATGGAAATAAAAGAACGATTGAGAGAATAGAAGGGTCACCAGTCAGCAAGTGCTAACTTAACATAGGAACAGGGTTTGTAAATAAAAAATCAAGGAAAATATGATTAAATAACAAAACATTATATATAACTATAATTTTACATGAATATAAAAGTCATTTTAGTAAAGAAATGTTTATTTGGGAAAGTTCATGCAAACTTTGTATTGGTAGAAAGAGTTCAGTGAATAAGCAGACACAGAGACTAGGATGTGTGTGTCTATATATTTGTAATGAGTAATATGCGTATGTGAGTAATAGTAAGGCAGTGTGGCAGCCAACCCACTGCTTCTCCACCTCCTCCGTTACTCATCTTGGACAAGGTTTGACTACATCGTGAAAGTCCTCAGATGGCAGTTCGAAAGTAGTCATTCTTCTCTTTTCAGTTTTCCCATTTTGGTTGCCATCGGCTTGAGTTCATTTGCGACTTAAGCCCACGAAGGTAGTTTACAGGTAACAGCTATTTCTTCCGTAACGATAAGAGCCGGAATTGACAGGCCCCAAGCTGTTACCAGAACATCTTTCTTTAGAAAAGTTCTAGCGAAAGCACGTATTCGCCACCCCACCCCCTAATTCTGTACCTGCGCTATCTTCTGTTGTATATCGTTCTTTATTCCTTGCCAAAGTAAAATTGTATGATTATGTACACTGTTGTCCTCCTTTCTCTCCAAAATCTGTCGCTACCATTTCAATTTCCTACTTTCTCACGTGCAATAATTGAATTTTCTTTCGGGGATAAAATTTCCCACAAAATATTTGTAATATTACAGTATCCCTGAAAAATACTCTCTAAAATAAAACGTTTTCTTATTTGAGTGAATTTTTAAAGCGACGTCTTTTCTAAACTAGCCATGAAAATTTAAAGTTTAAAAATACTTTCAATTTTGTATTATTATTATTAGTAGTAGTAGTAGTAGTAGTAGTAGTAGTAGTAGTAGTAGTAGTAGTAGTAGTAGTAGTAGTAGATGGGATGTGTTTAGTTTGATTTTTTTTTTTTGAACATCAGGTCAATTCCCTTGACTTTAGATATTCAAACTGTACCTTAACACTTTCGGCGTTCTTAACAGGCAAGCCTTTTGCAGAATGGAAAAAAGAAATTGTCTCGTCAATCTGTTTAATCCATTTATGGCGGCTTTTCGTTATGGTTCCAAGCGTCCCAATTACAACAGGAATCACCTTGACTTCTTTACATTTCCATAGTCTTGTGGCCCCCACCGAATGTCGAAGGTACCAATCATGGCCTCCACGTGGCTTGTTCACATATAATAGAAGGTTGTGAAAAACTAAAGGTGTTAATCCTTATGTTATTTAGATAAACGTTACTATTGACGTCACAAATTATTTTTAAGGAAATACAGTTGAGAAATTAGCTCAAAACAGTATTTTGATTTACTTACTCATTTCTGACCTATTTGCGTTAAAAGATTATATAAGATATGGATAGAAGCGTGGTCCATGTCAATCGATCCCGTGGGTACCAATATGGCGAAGGGTTAAACTTAACATGGGTAGTAAAATAAAACTGGAAATTAAATGAAATGGAATGGGTATATTAGAGGTCAAATGTGTGGGTCACCAGCGAGCAAGTGACCACTCACATGTATGGCGTTTTGTAAATGAACGAAAGAAAAGGAAAGATGACATTATTTTAAGTAACAGATAACATTATTATAACAAGAAAACATTTTATAATCAACAAATAATTTAGTTGAGATAAGGCGTTAGTAAACCTACAGATTACCTGGAATATAAGAGTCCGTTTTTTTAGTGAAAAAGTTCATTGTAAAGTTTATACTTTGTGTTCGTGTTATAAATGTTCATTTAACTCGTGTCCTTTGTTCTGCTACGGTGTGTCTGTGTGTGTGTGTGTGTATGTGTGTGTGTGTGTGTGTGTGTGTGTATTATCGAAAGCTGGTGCGTGACGGTGTGTGTATATAAGGGTTCTTTGTGTGTGCGCGTGCGAGAAAGGAAAAACTTGTACATACTTTTGAAGAGTTGTTCTTTTTGTCTCCCTCGTACTCGGTTGGGAGTACTTCTCGTGTGTGTTCTTTGTAGTCTGTCTGGATGAAAAGAGTTATACAACTCTTACCTACAATAGGAATAGATGACACAAGGTCGGAAAGTGGGATTTGAAAAGCCAGCGCCCGAGAAGGTGAGCACTCTGGCCATTAAAAATTGCCTAGGCAGCCCCGTCGGCATTCCGGTAGGGGCGCTTCAGACAGTAAGCAATAAACTTACTCCTCCCCAAAGAGGGGAGGCAAAGCCTAGGAGGGGGGACCTCCTAGAACTGCACAGGACAGACCCATAGACCGGCGTAAATCAAGCCTCGAAGGCCAAGACAAAACCAGTCTATGGGGTGCAGTATCCATCAGAACAGATACTACACTTTGATCCCGACCAAAAGGCCGAGAAAAAGCTGCGAGCCCTCCTCGTTCCTTTTATAGGGGTCAACGAAGTTCGCGTTGCTTACCGACGTGTAGGTTTCTGATTGGCCGGATTACGATGCTAAAGTGTTTTTGCGAGAACTTTGTTTCTAGAGAGTGATGAAGAAAGCATATCCAAACGACGCAAAGAAAGGGGGTAGACATTTACGCCATTCGCCTTTTAACGTTCGCCTGGATCGCATTTTTGGTTCGTCACACTCTCCCTCCTCGGTCTTTCCATCCTCCTTGACTCTTCACGACTATTTTGTGTGGTATTAGCCGAGGCTGGTTCCATCGCTTTTTTGCGGGGGGGGGCGGGATGGAGGGTATGAAATTTCTTGCAGTTTCTTTTCTTTGGGTGTATGTGGTGGTGTTCTCCTTGTTCTTCTTCTTCTTATTATTATTATTATTATTATTATTATTATTATCTATATATTAATACGCTAAGGTGTACGTACGTGTGTCACGCTTCCGGCAAACGCTCTGCGCATGCGTGCCGCACCTAGATTATTAATAACATTTAATTAGCCTAATTTCTGCATCGTATTTTTATTATTTCTCTTTAGCGCAACGGTAAGCGATGTAGTATTTTTGTCTTTGGCCCGACTGGTTTATAGTTCGATCCCAACCAACCGCTAAGATTGTTTTTTCTACATTTCGAGCGGAAGGGGAAGAAATAATACAGTTTTTTTAATCACCCGGTCAAAAAGTACTTTTTTGTGTTGCTTAAAACTTAAAACTATTTTTTGTTTTTTATTTTGGCGTTTTTAGGGCATGTCTATTATTTTTTGTTGTTGTTGTTGTTTTTGAACGGACGTTAAGCAATGTTTTTTTTTTCAATGATAGTTTGAACTAAGTATTTATTTTTTATTTGCACCACTTCTTAAAGTGTTAAAACATTTATTTATTATTTTTGGATGGTAAGGGACCAGTATTTATTTTTTAAATGTTTTGAACGGACAATAAGCAATGTTTGTTTTGTTTTGTTTTTTTTCTCAGTGAAACACCGAGAGCGCGGTCGAAAGAAAGAGAGAGTGTGTGTTCGTAAGAGAGGGAGGGGGGAATAGAGAAAGAGTGAAAACGCAATAAAAACAAATAAATAAATCGCAAAAAGTAAACTTACAAACAAATAGGTGCTTTGTTACATAAGGACCCGCGCTAACTTTGACCCCGTCGTTAGGGTTAGGGTCAGTGAGGGGTTAGGGTTAGCTATAAAGTTCAGGGTCATTGGGGGTTAGGGTTAAAGTTAGGGTCAGGGCCAAAGTTAGCCCAGGTCCCAATGTAACAAACTACCAAATAGAGACGTAAAAAATAAGACAATGACAATGATATTGTATAGTTAACATCTGAGAAGTTAAGTTTCTTATTTTGTGTCACGATCTGACACTCCCATTTAATAAGATTTAGTATTTACTTTTGCCCCTGACAACGGGGGAGGGGAGTCGCGACCGATAGTGATTGCTGAAGAGACAGCTTTTACCCCGACAACCGAGTAATATAATAAATATATATACTTCCATCCCGTCACGCAAAATTTTGGTGAGTAAGATATGTGCATATTTCTAGCCACCGGATAATATTATTAACAGTAAATTATACAGATTGATGTAGAAAACACTGTGGAATTCCTTTTTTTTTCAGTGAAACACAGAGAGCGCGTACGAAAGAAAGAGAAAGTTTGTGTTCGTAAGAGAGAGATAGAGGGAGAAGATAGAGAAAGAGAGACAGAGAGAGAGAGAATAAACGTAATTGAAAAGTGAAAACGCAATAAAAACAAATAAATAAATCGCAAAAAGTAAAAAAAAATTTAACAAAAACGAAAGTGAGGAAAGTCGTGATTCAAAGCAAAATAAAAAAGAAAATCTAATCGAAAAAAAAAGTAACAAGTATAATTTCGTTTTCTCTCGGAAGCCTACCAGTTTTTACGGTATATCAACCCTTTTTAGTAGAGTGTCCATCGTACACGCGTTATTTGAATGCAAATTATTAATTTTTTTTAATATTTCACTCTTATCCGGGGGGTGCTCATAATAAAACAAGCGTAACTTACTAACAAATAGATGGTGCTTTGTTAGATTGGGACCCGCGCTAACTTTGACCCCGTCGTTAGGGTTAGGGTCAGGGAGGGGGGTAGGGTTACCTATAAAGTTCAGGGTCATTGGGGGTTAGGGTTAAAGTTAGGGTCAGGGTCAAAGTTAGCCCGGGTCCCCATGTAACAAAGTACCAAATAGAGACCTAAAAATAAGACAAGGGCAATGATATTGTATAGTTAACATCTGAGAAATTAATTTTTTTTTTTTTCAAATATTTATTTAGTTATATTGTCAAATTCGTCAAACAAAAATGGCGTTCGCTTATTTTAGGTGAGGTGGTCGCTAATTTCAGACGTTATAAAAGGCTAAATTGTCCGATTACAGTAGAGGATCTCTTTACATTAGCGGCTAACCCGAGATGTAGGGGAGGGCGCCACTCTTTTCCCAGGACTGCTTCATTGTCCTTGATCCTGACCTTATAATACTGAGAGTTTTAGCAATGTTTGTTTTAGTCTTTGCTATGACTCAACCGAGGATAGAACTCTGGTATCCCGTTTCATTAGCGGAAACGCTTACCAAATGGGCCGGTTTCAGGCTTACAGTATTTATTTATTTATTTATTTATTTATTTATTTATTTTATTTTTTAATATTTAAAATTTCTTCTTCTTCTTCTTATTCTTCATCTTATTATTATTATTATTATTATTATTATTATTATTATTATTATTATTATTATTTATATATTAATACGATAGAGTGTGTGTTATTTATTTTGTGTGTCACGATCTGACACTCCTATTTAAGAAGATTTAGTGAAGAGACAGCTTTTGCCCCGGCAACCGAGTAATATAAATAAATATATATACTTCCATTCCGTCACGCAAAATTTTTGTGAGTAAAATATGTGCATATTTCTAGCCACCGGATAATATTATTAACAGTAAATTATACAGATTGATGTAGAAAACACTGTGGAATTTCCACAGGGTCCCGCTAGTTATTATTATTATTATTATTATTATTATTATTATTATTATTATTATTATTATTATTATTATTATTATTATTATTGTTTGTTTGTTTGTTTGTTTGTTTGTTTAAGTATCTCTCAATTCAACGATTAGCAACAAAATGAAACACGTGGCACAACATATCTTCACTATTCATATAACATCAATATGCAGGTTACATTCTGTTAAATATTTCAGCCGATACTTCCCCAAAATTCCCATTTAATTCCATGTTTTTACCATTATTTCTTAATTCACAAAATGTCGTCTTAAAATATTCTACACTATTTCTGTTCTGGTAACTTGTTCCAAAACTATATTACACTATTAGCAAATCGATTCAATTTGTTAATAGATCTAGTTTTTGAAATCTCATTTGATAATAATCTTCCAGATCGATGAGACATATTTCAAAAATGGATACAAATGCAGAATAGTCAGTTAAGAATTTAACGGAGATTCCCGAGTTTCGCAGACAAATTACAGACTTTCCTGAGATATGCAAACGATAAATTGTGGATACAAATATTTGGAAAACACGAAAGTTTAACTTTCGCAGATTTCTGATTTGTATCTGTTAAATAAAATCACTCACCTTCTTTTTCTTCTTTTTCTTCTTCTTCTTCTTTTTTTCTTCTTATTCTTCTTCTTTTTTTCTTTTTCTTCTTCTTCTTCTTCTTCTACTTCTTTTTCTTCTACTTTTTCTTCTTCTTCTTGTTCTTCTTTTTCTTCTTCTTCTTCTTTTTCTTCCTCTTTTTTCTTCTTCTTTTCTCTTCTTTTTCTTTTATCTTTTTCTTCTTTTTCTTCTTTTTTTCTTCTTATTCTTCTTCTTTTTCTTCTTTTTCTTCTTCTTCTTCTTCTTCTACTTCTTTTTCTTCTACTTTTTCTTCTTCTTCTTGTTCTTCTTTTTCTTCTTCTTCTTCTTTTTCTTCCTCTTTTTTCTTCTTCTTTTCTCTTCTTTTTCTTTTATCTTTTTCTTCTTATTCTTCTTCTTTTTCTTCTTCTTCTTTTTCTTCTTTTTCTTCTTCTTCTTCTTCTTCTACTTCTTTTTCTTCTACTTTTTCTTCTTCTTCTTGTTCTTCTTTTTCTTCTTCTTCTTTTTCTTCCTCTTTTTTCTTCTTCTTTTCTCTTCTTTTTCTTTTATCTTTTCTTCTTTTTCTTCTTCTTTTTCTTCTTCTTCTTCTTCTTTATCTTCTTCTTCTTCTTTATCTATGTCGGCAAAATCGTTTCCTAAATATGCCTAATTCCATTTATCGGCCTCCATTCAAAAGCACTGAAACCCTATCACCAACTCTAAGCTAAACCAACCCCTAAGCAAACCCTAAGTCCAGATGAAAACAGACCCCCAACCCCCTCAAGCAAAGACTAAAAGAATATGAACTTAATAAAACAATTCATCGGCCGTCGTTCTCTATTTGCAGCCTTCCTCACCCTACAAAAAAAGACAAATGAAACAAACAGAAAACAAGTAAAAACAACCCCGTCTTTCTTGGCAATCAAAAAAAACACAATAAATTGTTAGCAAAAAAAATCAAAAGTTCTATTTGTCGAACGTTCGACTAGTTTCCATACATCACGACTCAGAAAGCTCCGTAAGTAGTGAAACTCTGAGATAACTATTCTGCACAAGCACCCGAAATGGCCAACATAATTTTAAATAACATTGATTATTTTAAGGTTTCAATTAAATCCCGTTTCATTCTTCTCTCCAATATTGAGTCATTTGTATTACTAGGATTATTCGAAATACGGTTCTCATACTGAGCGTTATTCTCACAACGTTTCGGCTGATGTAACCTCCGACCTTCTTCAGGTGCGTCTTGCCGAACACTGGAATCTATACGCTAATTTCAAACTGAACCATTTATTTAATCAACAGGGTGGATTGTTCTCGTTCCGTCAGTCTTAAGTATTTTTTTATTATTATTCTT
Source organism: Sepiola atlantica (assembly GCA_963556195.1). Taxonomy (NCBI): domain Eukaryota; kingdom Metazoa; phylum Mollusca; class Cephalopoda; order Sepiida; family Sepiolidae; genus Sepiola; species Sepiola atlantica. Next base: position 56,952,175 of record OY744535.1, on the reverse strand, counting down.
AGTTAGTATCGCCTGTAAGGAGGATTGAACCTTTAACCTCCAGAATACTGTCACTTAGAACTGAGTGTCACTTAACACCTTTATCCGTTTCGCCACGTGTCCATAGAGATTGAGTAATAAAAAGAAGTAAAACTTTCTGAACATAATCTCTCTCGGCCGTTTAATAAGTATTGCCGTTCAGTCTTTGGTCTGATATGTAACAGACATTCGACTCTTTAGTGTCAATTAGTCTTGGAGATAATGTTACTTCTACTACTACTGATGTGTAATTAATGCTCCCTACCCCGAGAGGAGTTGTAAAAAAAAAGGCAACACAATAATCTAGCCACTCCTTCCTCCCAACAGCTGAACACCCACATTAAACTGTCTATTTTGACGCTTTAACTCGCCCTTATGAAAACAAACAAGTTACACACCTGGATGCTACTTCCCTTTGGCTGCGCGTTACCAAAAGGGTAGCTTAACAGCCTATTTAACCAATTCACAATTTCGGAATATTTTGCTCATAAATTATAATTGGAAGACTTCATCTGAGTTTTGTTTTAAATGATTCTATGAGACAGTTGGAAAAATCTTTTTGTCAGCTAATGAAGCCAACTTGGCTTAGTTTTACAGTCAATTGTGACCCCCCACCCAGTCATTTTTTTTTGTGAGGGAGGGTAATAAATCCGACATATTCAGCAATGAAGATGTTATCATATTTCTTTCTTTTTTTCCAAATACTCTTATCTCTATAGATTCTTTTGTTGTCATGAATTCATAACATTAATTAGGCTATAAGTAGATCATGGCATATCCGGGGCACAGGGACCCTCTCACTTGGCGAACAAAAGACTACTTGAAAATGCTCATGTAACTCTACAACACATATGGCGCTTGTGCTAGAAAGAGGACTGTTTTGATTATCCTAGTGGTTTAATTCATATATTCGGAACTTTATTTCTCTGGGACGTTGGTTCTAGCTGGAATATTATTTCTTTGACTTCGCTTCTCTATGACGTTTGCTTCTGGGACTTTGCTTCTCAAAGATTTTTCTCTACGGAATTGTTGGGTTTTTTTCTGAAAATGTGGTTCTTTCCACAATTTTGTTTCTCGGTTGTTGGTTCTCTCTAAAACTTCGTTTTGAATTATTTGTTTTTATTTCAGTAACTTTTATTTTTTTCAAAATTTTTTTGGGGGGGGACTTTGTTTCTGAAATTTTTTAACTCTCCAAAACGTAGACTATCTCTCTAAGACAATTGGTTCTCTCAGAAACTTTGGTTCTGGAATCATTACTTTTCTCTGGAAGTTTGTTTCTAAAGTTTGTTTCTGGAACTGTTGTTCTCTCCAAAACTTTGGTTCTATTTGTAACTTTATTTTTTGTAAATTGTTTCTAAAACTTTGGTTGTTTTTGGAACTTTATTTCTGAAACATTTGTTCTCTCCAGACAGTTGTTTCTTTCCAAAACTTCGGTTCTCTATAGAACTTTGGTCTTCTAGAACTTTAGTTCTGCAACTTTGGTTCTTTCTAGAACTTACTTTCTCTCAGTAACTTTGCTTCTCTCTGGAAATTTGTTTCTGGAACTTTGGGTTTTTGCTGAACGTTAGTTCTGTAACTCCTGTTGTGTTCAGAACTTTGGTTCTGGAACTTTACTTTTCTCTGGATCTTCTTGAACTTTTCTGTATCTTTTCTGAAAATTTGATAATCTCTGGAACTTTACTTCTGGAAAGTTCGTCTCTCCAGAACTATGCTTCTAGAATTGGTGGTCTCTCTGGTACATTGCTTATCACTGGAACATTGTTTCTGGAAATGAAGTAACTTTGGTCATATCTGGAACTTTGTGTCTTGAAATTTATTCATTTGTTTATTTATTTATTTATTACGTCTCCCTGCGAGGGGGCATCTCTTGTTTTAATCAATAATCTCATGTCAACGTTTTAAAAAGAAAATATCACAGAATATATACCATGAATATGCAGATCAAATTCTGAATATTTCATCAGATAGACTCCAAAAATGTCCTTGTAGATTTATTTTTTAACATTATTTCTTAATTCATCCAGTTTATTTTTTTAAATTATTAACATTAGAGCTATTGTAAATTTGTTGAGGAAATGTGTTCTAAAAAGAACAGATGTTGCTAGTCTTTCTCTGCTCTATCATTATTTCCATAGTAGGTGCCCGAGTGACCCCAAATCTCTGGTTCGCCTTGTAAAACATTCACAACAAAAACTCGTCTAGCTACAACCACTGTCAATAAGTTCACTTTCTCCCCGTGTGTACCTAAAACTAAACGGAACTTCCATGAGCAAAGTTTATTTGCTAGAACTACCCGTCTGTGGAACACAATACCGCGGGGCTACTTCCTAGATGATTACAACATAGTTGTTTTCAAATCGAATTTAAACAAATTCTTGTTTAACCGTTTACTTAAATAATCAAATTCTGCCCAATTTCAGCCACCGTTACCAATCATCGCGGTGGTGTCTCACCGTCCACACTACAAACTCATTAACCCTTATCCTCGAGTGGCCTTTGGGCCTTGATAAGCGCTCCTGTTTCTTCGTCGTCGTTGTTGTTGTTGTTTAGTATGTCTTTTCCACACCAGATATGTATTGCATGTTCGCCATGTCGGTACGGAGTATTATTTACTCCTCTCCAGGAGTTAGGCACAAGGCCAGTTTTATCCTACTCCCACAAGTAAGATGTGGCCCAAGGTCGGGTCGGAAAGTGGGGGTTGAAAAGCAGCGCCCAAGAGGTGAGCACTCTCCGTGCAAGTCTATCATTTACATTGGTTTCGATGTAGCATTGCTTGAGGTCATTTTTGAATGAGTCACTCCAAGTCGTCTTCGACCTGCCTTTTCCTTCGTTAGCCTAAGATGTGTGTAACCCTATTTATCCAACCAGAGTTTCGTTAAACATGTCCATACTACCGTAGGCAACGGTTGCAACACAGAACTGACTCCAGTCTGGAAACTTTCAGCCTCAATATCAGGGAGTCATAACTGAGTCTGTCGTTAAGATGCACACCACAAATCCACCGAATCACAGCCTTGCGATTCCTCTGCCTCCTCAGAAAGATGGAATTAGTAGGAGCTCAGTATCCACTCACATGTAACATTGCCACATTACACTTGTGCCAGTTGACACGGTTAAGATTCGAATAAAAATTGTTGTTTGGAATAAATACAATTTAGGCGTGCAGAGTGAAAATTGTTGTATTGGCGCGTGACAAATATAAAATAACGCCCACGCAAATTCCGATGTGGCTTTATATATTAAATCAACTCAAAACGAGCGGACGTAATTGGGAGCACACCACGTGATATTTCTGTCCAATGAGATTTCTCCAAAGACATATTTTTCTAAACTTTTCTCCATAAGCTCGCTGGAGCCTATCCAAATAGTATTTAAGCACACACAAACATCAAACTTTCTCTTTCAACTGACTTTTCGTCCGGAGGTTACACGCATCTTACTATCACTCTTCCATTTCACCCTTTCGCGCGCTTCATACAATTTCACAGGCGAACATTACCTATTGCCTCTTTTAACATTTTATAACAAATGAACACTTCAACAAAAGAAAAGACATTCTTCTTTTTACTTACCCTGAAACTAAAGGAAGGACTCAGGAACTCATTACAAAAAGTAATATATTATATTTGTTAATATGTTTATTTCAGTAAATAAACTTCCGTTGATTTTGCATGTTAAATCTTATTATTATTATTTTTATTTGTGGAGGAAGTTATCACCAAAAAAAGGTATGACGACCCCCACACACTACAGACATAATGGGAGGAGAGATATTAAAAAGTGTATTCCATATTTAGAAATCCTATTTATTTATTAAGGTACCTCTCATTTTTCCTCTCTACTTAAGTAGTTAAACCTAAAGATTACAACCTATTCTTATAATTGAGATCCTTTAATCCTTAAATCAAGAAATATCTCTTTCTTAATAATAGGAACTTGTTTGAAAGATGAAGACGAGTTTACCAATCTTGCCAGTAACGTTGCAAAGCAAAATT
>OY744535.1:56778162-56943162 GCA_963556195.1 Sepiola atlantica | reverse complement strand
TACTATTCGAAAATTGGTAAAATCTTAAAGTAAATTCAAACTATTTTAAACTTTTCTAAGAACGAGTTTGTAAGGCAATCATTTTAACTGTGGTACAATATGTTTACATAAAGCAAAACCTAATTTAGGGTCTCAACCACCATATGAATTATAAAGCAAGCCGAATTCAATTTCTCAGCCTAGATCCCGGCATTCTCGATCCTCACCCCAGACTTAGGGTTAGTGTTCGAGTAAATAAAGAACATGTTACCGTCCACATCATTGTCAAGTAAATTACAGAAACTTTCACAGCAAAGTTGTCACCAAGTTGATGACAAGAGAAAATAACTCGGATAATTTCTGTTTCAAAAGTTTTTAGAAATTGAAAATCTTCAATAAAAAAAAATACTCATTCGTTTTCACGTAAACTTCGAATATTACTACTCTACGGAATAACATAACCTTAACCCTAACCCATAACATAAAATTAACATCTTATTTGAATTTAAAGAATGCGGATTGTTACATCAAGAAACGCATAAAACAACAGCAAGAACTCATCTAGCTACAACCACTGAAAATATTTTTCCTTTCTTTCGCTGCGTACCTAAAACTAAACAGAACTTCCATAAGAAAAGTTTATTTCTAAAAACTTCCCGTCCGTGGAACACAATTCCATGAGGCTGTTTCCCAGCTGACTACAACATGGTCGTTTTCAAGTCAAATGTTCACAAATTCTTGTCGAGCCGTCCTCCTAAAAAATCAAACTCTGCCCAGTCCCAACCATCGTTACTAAACCTCTGCACAAACTTATTAACCCTTATCCTTGAGTGGCATGTGGGCCTTGATAAGCGGTTACTCGTTAGTACATTCATTAAATAGATCCACCAGGCATGCGCAGTGTGCGCACACGTCTTTGACATACTATTGTGAGTCCTGTTTAGACCTGCATTGCGTTAGGGTTATGGTTAAATTATGGTTAGAGTTAACAAAATGCAGAAATAAACATCACAGCAGAATGTATCGTAAAATCAATCAACCAACTTCATTGTCAAAAAAAATAGTAAAGTGAAGCAAGCCATGTAAAAAGACAGAAAATATTGTATCTATATAGCGTTTGAATGTTTGTCAAAAACGACTTCAAACCTGGATATGGTAGGCATTATCACCACCTCCTCTGGCAGTCTGTTCCAGAGAGCAGAAACAAAGACTGAAAATAATACATCTTTTGTGGGAGACCACGACTAGTTGTTCGAGTGAAAAACTCCTCTAAAGGTGGATTTACATTTACATTGATGATGATGTATGCCAGAATTAAGTTCCCTCACATCCTTCGCTGCTTAAGTAAAGACAAATTTAGTCTTTGAAGACGTTCTTTGTAGGTAAACGTGCTAATGTTAAAAAGTAAGAATAAACTAAGTGTTACTGATCTGTTAAGAATTGTATTTATAGCCGTGAGATGTTATAATCAATCAATCAATCACTCAATTTCATTGACAAAAAGAAATAGCAATATGCAGCAAGTCATGTAAAAAGACAGATATATTGCATCTATATACCGTCCGAATGTTTGTCCAAGGCGACTTTAAACCGGGATATGGTGGGCATCTCTCTCTCGCATGTTGCCGTTCTTCTGTTGAGATGGTAGACAGTTCTTTGTGTGAGTTTATGTCGAGGCACAAATATAAGGGAAACAACCTTTACTCAATGACACGAATGGATTCCATCCACTTGAGTAAGTAATAATAAGTCTTTTTTTTCGCAAGGGGGGGGGGTATTTTATTTGGCGTTCTCTTCTATAAAACATTCAAAAAATTAAACACATCTGCAATTTGATTGGCATCACCCTTTCTTTTTCTCTGCACTCTCTCTCTCTCTCACAGACGTAATATTGTTAGTCTCAGTCTTTTCTATAAATACTATTATGGCATGTGTTCTTCAGAATTGTCTCATCTATTCTCTGGTTCCTTTGTTCCAGCTCGTTTGACTTGTTGGTCTAGTGATCTCCATCAATTCGCTGTTTTGATACCTTATTATAATACAGCTTCCTATTCCAGTAGCTTCTTTCCAAGAACTGCAGGCTTGTGGAACTCTCTTCCTGGTGATTGTGTTCCTCCTATGGTCCTTTCAATAGGCATCTCCTGTCTTTGCGATAATCATCTTTCGTTCTTGTTAGCTCCTTACATCAAGTGGCTTCATGCCTTGTCTGGGGCGATTTCCATAGCAAAAAAAAAATTGAATTCCTACTTTTAAATAATTTTATTTTCTTGAAAAGAATTTACAACGTCGAAAGAACGAAAGTTTACTAAAGATCAAAGTGTAGTATATGTTCTGATGCTACACCTCATCTTTTCTGTCCTCGGTCAGTGAAGGAGAAATTCTTCTAGACTGAAGCAATTTTTATTTTTGTTCCAATCCAGAGTGCCCCTTTTCGGGGAGCTGGATTTTCCCCACATTAAAAACCGACCTTGAGTCTAACTCTGTCCTCATAGAGAGGTAAGTAAATAAGGATAAGTTTATTTGGTAGAAATTAAGAAACAAACAATTATCGGTAATTTTGTAGATTAATACCTTCAGTTAAATCACGCACACACCTCGAAAAATATGAGATTCTCCTAGTTTGAGACGAATACGTGTTAACACCCTGAAAAACTTGGTGGAAAGAAGAAAACAAAAAATATTTTAGAATTTAGGGTGGGGAATCAGTTTCGTATAAAATTTTAATGTAAAATGATCTGTTATTTCCGTGCCATTCTAACATTTTAGGGCTGTTAACTAAAAATGTTTACCACTAACCCTAAATCCGAGTAGCAAGGTCGTAAAACTACACGTATTAGTCTAAAAAAGTAGATCCCCACCACCATCAAAAAAACGCACGTACGTTATCTCCCATAGCCCTTCAAAAATGGTTCGGAAATGTACGATCATTTTACGTTAGATTTATATGCGAAACTTTTCCACACTTTAAATTCTAAAATAATTGTTTGTTTGTTTGTTTTTCGGTTGTTTTTTTTCTTTCAGGCAAGTTTTTCAGGGTGTTCACGTAATCGCTTAAAAAGGTAGAATCTCATTTTTTTAGAGGGTGATTTAGCTGAGGATGTTCCTATTTACTTACCTCCCCACGAGGGAGGAGTTAAACACAAAGTCTGTTTTTAAAGTAGGGAAAATCCAGCTCTCCCAAAAGAGACGCTCTGGACTGAAACAAAAAATTTAATTGCCTCAGTCTAGAAGGACTTCTTCATTGACCGAAAATAGAAGTGTAGTATCAGAACAGATAGTACACTTTGCTTCCAGCCAAAAGAATGTTAATATACAATAATACCGAATTATCAATAGGTGGTTTTATTAATCAACCCAATTCCAGTGTTCCTGTAGATTCAAAGGAGAAAGATGAAAAAAAGGAAGATGAATAATTAGCTAAACGAATATAAGGGAGATAATTTCGTTAGAAATAGAGGAGTTATTTCCCTTACATTTATCAGTGACGATTTTGTGCAATTAGTTTTTTCGAAGCGCTAAATTAAAACGATCCCATTTATTTGCCTGTTTACCACTACAGCAAAGTTAGACACAAGGTCGGTTTAGTGTGAGGATTCCAGCTTCTCAAAAGAGGGGCCGTCTGGATTGAGTGAAAAATAACCTGGATGGTCCCGTCGGCATTCTCTCACAACGCTTCAGGTAATAAACCCAGACCACACTCGAAAGAAAGAGGTAATGTGTGGAAGGTTGTCCTCCTGAGAAGACTGTGCCCATAAAATGCTATTTAGGAAGAGAATTTATAATGAATATAAGCGTTTTGTTTTTTTTAAGAATAAACTTCTAAAAGTGTCATAAAAATCATATTTCATGATTGCAGAATTACAAGCATAAAACACGGGGATTATCAGAATTTGAGCAATCATACAACTATCAATGTAAAATTGTATACATAGCTAGAAGAATACCCGTCCCAGGACGGGAAAAATTAATTCCAAGAACAGAACAGTTTTGCACCACTTTTAAGCTCCTTTATTGTTACACCGGCCGTTCTTACACAGGAGAAACTACACCGGTTGTCACTATAAATAGTGCGAGTCCCCAGAGACACTGAAGACAAAGCTAGTCACTTTCTTACTTTGTTAATACACTTGTTAAACCAACCCTCGACTTGACTTCCTTTATTTATTATTTACTGTGGAACAACTTCACAACATTTATAAATATTAAAATCAAGGGTACTTATGCAGTTTACGGATCAAGCTGAAATAATAACGTTATTATTTAGAAAGCCATTTTAACATGAAGAAGGGGAGGGTTTTATTAACTATTCTTTACTTTCACCTAACAATTTAATAAACAAAAGATATCGTAAAAATTGAATTTAACTTGAAAATCCTATCTAAAAAAATAGCCCGGTCCATAAACTGCAGAAGTACCAAATCAAGATATAATGCTACTGTAGCGGAAAGAGACAAAGTCGAAAGTAAAGACAAAGTTTTTGCTTGTGTATGTAAACCCGGTTCTGAATTATGGCAGTTAAAAATTAAATGACAAGAAAAATTTATGAAATACTTACTTGTTATTGAAAAATAGTAGTGTACACCGAAAATTATGGAAAATGATCAAGTAGAATTTTAATAAAAAATAAAATGAATGCATATATAAGATTAACGATTTTTAGATAGAGTGACGCCATGTGTCGTCTTTATCTTAGAATATTTACATGAAAATATTTTTAAAATGTTTGATTTCCCTTCCTTGAATGACTAACAATGGCGTCGTTTGAGAACTATAGATAGTAGGTTAATTTCTTAAATAAAAATAAAAATACTTGATCATTTTCCGTAATTTTCGATGTACACTAATATTTTTCAATAACAAGTAAGTATTTCATAAAGGTTTCCTGTCATTTTATTTTTAACTGCCATATTTCACAACCGGGTTTACATATACAACCACCACAAAGTCTATCCATACATAATATATCCACTTGGTTTATGCCTCGTTGAACAACTAAAAGTAAAGTGTTAAGAAGAAAATAGTTAAGAAATGTTGTAAAGTCTACACAAAGAAAGTTTTGTTATGTCCGTGAGTACATGGATTTGTGAGTTGGTGTGTGATACTGATGTTTCAAACATGTCATCTGTGTGGAATAGAATGACAATAGTCTCATTCTAACATTTAAAACAACTTTATTGGTTTGTATAATTTGAATTATTCGGACTACTGTTCTCATCTTGAGTGTTATTCTTACAACGTTTCGACTGATGTAACCTCCGACCTTTTCCACGTGTATCTTGTCAAACTCGAGAATCTGCACGGAATTTCGAACAGAACCCTTTATTTAATCCACGAGGGTAGCATGACCAGGTAGAAGTCTTCAGTAATTCGCAATTCCTAGTATCGCCCGCACTGGGGATTGAACCTTCAACCTTAAACATACTGCACCTAGAACTGAATTTTACTTAGTACTTCATCCGTTATGCCACGGGTCCTTGCAGACAATTCTAGTATGAATTCAGTAGGTGCAGTCTGTCGACGGTTGAAGGTTCAATCCTCAGTGCGGGCAATACTAGGAATTGCGAATTACTGAAGACTTCTACCCGGTCATGGCTGACGGAACAAGAGCATGCTACCCACGTAGATTAAATAAAGGGTTCCGTTCTAAATTCCGTGAAGATTCCAGAGTTCGACAGAAAGATTTCCGAGTTCGACAACATACACGTGAAGAAGGTCGGAGGTTACATCAGCTGAAACGTTATGAGAATAACACTCAAGATGAAAACAGTAGGCTGAATAATCCAAATTATACAAATTATCAATCCTCATCTCAAAAATTAAGAAACATAACCTTATTGGCTGTCTTCATTAACATGCATGTAATTAAAAGGAGAAATGAAAAAGAAAGATGAGCATGGATGAAGACAAAAGGTTAGAAAGTCTATGTAATGTTAAATAAATGTCCCGTTAGTAGGGAAGAGAGAAGAATTCATATATGAAGGAGAGGATGAATGTCTTGTTTGTAAAGAAAGCAAAAGAGTTCATATATGAAGAATGTATATGGAAGTCAAGCCGTGTGTAAATAGTTATGTGTGTGTGTGTGGGTGTGTGTGTGTGTGTGTGTGGGTGGATGTGTGTGTATGTGTGTGTGTTATATTAAGTCCACATGTGTATCGCAGTAGCCATGATGGATCCATGTGTCTTCTTGTCGAAGTCGAACCCAGAGCCAGAAACCCGGGGAAGTTTCTGTTGCATCCAAGGGAGAAGTTTGGGGCCAGGTCTGAGTAACGTGGATGATGTTGTCAGTCCCGTTTTGAGGAAAAAGAAGAGGGCGTAAACAGTGTGATATCCCTTTTATAATCTCCCATCATGTGCTCAGCTCGCATGAGAGATGGCTCTTGATTGGGTAAGCCAGAAAGAAAGTTAAATGTTTTCATCAATCAGCACCGAGCTTAGAAATTAAGCGCAGATTCAAAATCGCAATAGCGGCTCGTTGAAGCCGTGTTCCTGTTGTCACATGCTGCTACTGCTGTTGTTCCTGTTGTCGCATGCTGCTACTGCTGTTGTTCCTGTTGTCGCATGCTGCTACTGCTGTTGTTCCTGTTGTCGCATGCTGCTACTGCTGTTGTTCCTGTTGTCGCATGCTGCTACTGCTGTTGTTCCTGTTGTCGCATGCTGCTACTGCTGTTGTTCCTGTTGTCGCATGCTGCTACTGCTGTTGTTCCTGTTGTCGCATGCTGCTACTGCTGTTGTTCCTGTTGTCGCATGCTGCTACTGCTGTTGTTCCTGTTGTCGCATGCTGCTACTGCTGTTGTTCCTGTTGTCGCATGCTGCTACTACTGTTGTTCCTGTTGTGGTCGTTTGTACCTCTGCTACATCTGCACCAATAAATAGATCCCTGTCCCAAATCTCATAAGACTTAGTCGAATAGTCCAAGTGCAGGCATAAATACATTTGTGTTTCCTTTCGATGCAAATATTTAATATTTTGTGAATGCATGTCTGTATATTTGATTTCTTTAAATACAGATTATTAGATCTGTATGTTAAATTTGTATCCGGATAAAATGTTACAATGACAAGATAACTAAATTAAAGTTTATTGAACTATTATGTTTTCGTTACATGAGATACTTTTTTTTCAATAGAATACTCTCTCTGGAGAGCCTTGCTACATGATTGAGAACAGAACTTCCACCCATGAGGTGGTTGTTACGATATGTCAATACATGTATGAATTAGCAAGTTGTAATGACGTACTGGCTAACGGCATCTTCAGGACTGTGTTTTTTTTGCAGGGAAGTTTCACTGTCCTCCCACATACATTTCCTGATATTCCAAAATGGTCGCCATCTGGTACTGACCAGACTTAACATTGTTTAGCCTTGGTGATCTAATGAGAACCAGCGTGTCAACGTGACTCCCAGGTACACTAAAAATAAACTTTTACTCACTTGTACTATAAATAAAGTGCAAGTGAGAAACTTGCTTGTCGTAGGGAAAACAAAAACGGTTCTGGTGTAGAATGATGAAGAGTTCTGAAAAAGTTGATTGAATAAAAACGCACAACAAACCTCACAGCCAAAAGGATATTTACAGGAAGGCTGGTTGTCAACTAACTCTATTCAGTGCCGATGCTAGAGTCACATCCCCCACCCTCAATCTGTGATCCAGGGTCCTCACAATAACATTACTCAAACAAGACAAACCCGCATGTTCATGTGGGATGGCTCCTAGCTTTAGTCGGGATATTTAGACAACAGTCGCACCTTTGAAGTTTGCCAAGAACCACACTGACAATTAATATATATATATATATATATATATATATATATATATATATATATATATATATATATTTTAAATTATAACGGTTTAAAGATTAGTCACAATGCAGATTTTTTTTTATTATCATAAATTTTCACTACAGATATCGGACATTAAAAAAAAACAATCTCATCAACAACACCCAAAGAAATCGCCGATCTTTGGCTAAGCCATAAGACCTTGTAGCAGACGCTACTACCGGCCAAGTAGATATTTGTTGCTCAACCCTTCTTTGTCTCTGAGATAGAGAAGAAGAGGTTATCTCGTGAAAGCACATTGACCGAAGATTCCGGCGAATCAGGGACCAACAGGTCAGCTTGACCATGCGTGATTTGGCTCCCTATAAAACAAGTCACACACTATATTTTCTCTCTTTTTTCTCTTCCGCTTTCCAGCCGAACGCACGCAGAGGAAATCGTCTACTCCCCCCCCCCCCATCCCCCCACCCTCACCCCACCTGCTCGACCGAGGAGGTGGGGGGAGGCAAAAATCAAAAAGTAGGTAATCTCTTTTAATTCCTACCATGAATAACGAATTATTCTTTCAAGCACACACATTACAATTGCCACAAAAATACATCAAACACGCTCGCATTCATACAAACACGAACTTAAACAAACCGAACATTTCACTCGTACACGTTCGTACAAACGAACTTTTCACTCCTTAAAAATGAACTCTGTAACTGATAGCTCTACAAAATGTCTTAGTCAAATAAATTGTTTTGTTTTAATATAAATGTTTTACCCTAATTGTTGACTTTACAAAATACAATTCTTGTGTGTAGCATTATTATTCCTTCGCTTTCTTTCTAATATAATTTCAGATATTATAATAATGTTCTCTTTCTTCCTTTTGTTTGTTTTATTCTGTTCATTTTATCCACACGTGGTCGGGCCACTTCGAACAGTCGGAATGACATGCCGCTATAAAGGCATCTCTCCCACAACCTTTGGTCGGGGACCCCACATGGGTTTAACCCTTTGTCCAAGAACAACCCCTGGCCATAACCTCGACGATGAGCAAAAAAAAGGGAAAAGAAAGAAAAATATTGTCTACATTACCATGATTAGGGTTTATAAAACCGAAAATTTGGATTTAAAAAAAAAAATGATTTAATAAATATTTCATTTATTTGAAAAAAATCTTTCATCAAATTAATTGGTTTCTCAATTTTCAAAATTTATCATTTAAACGGCGTATCTAACTGTAATAACACCCATCTCATTATATCCATTTATATTTTATGAATATATATATCCACTTATTTAAATTTTGATTTTCGATATAAATAAGATAAAATAGTTATAAATGGCGAAGGTAGGAAATTGGAGATAAACAGCATGGGTGCATATTAAAATGGAAATAAATGAAAGATTGAAGGGTCACGAGTTAGCAAGTGCAAACTAAAAACGAAATTTTATAACAAAACATTTTTATATCTATAATTTTATAAGAATATAAAAGTTATTTTCAGCCAAGAAGTGTTAATTTAGTAAAGTTTATGCAAACTCGTTTTTGATAGAGAATCTTTATGAGTAAGTATTGATTTACTCCTCTCCAGGAGTTAGGCACAAGGCCAGTTTTTATCTTACTCCCACAAGTAAGATGTGACCCAAGGTCGGGTCGGGAAAGTGGGGTTTAAAAATTGCCTGGGCAGTCCCGTCGGCATTCCCCGGTAGGGGCGCCTCAGGCAGTAAGCAATAAACTTACTCCTCCTCAAAGAGGGAAGGCGAAGCCTGGGAGGGTGGACCTCCTAGAACTGCACAGGACAGACCCATAGACAGGCGTAAATCAAGCCCCGAAGGCCAAGAGAATACCAGTCTATGGGGTGCAGTATCCATCGGAACAGATACTACACTTTGATCTTAGCCAAAAGGCCAAGGCGAGTAAGAGATGTGTATGTCATTATATTTGTTAGTATGAGTAATATACGTATGTGAGTAATAGGCAGTGTAGCACTGTGTAAGTATGAGCCTACCTTTGTTCTGTTAGTGTGTTTAGGTGCGTAGCAATTCGTTTCTGTTCGCCTGACTCTTGCTGTTGTGAAGGAATGTGTGCACGAGATGGGGAAAGCTGTAAGTGAGTCTGAGTGTTCTTTTTGTTTCGCCTCCCTCTGGTTAAAGGCCGGTGACATACGTGCTGGTCCTCTTCCGATGTCTGCCAGCCTGGATTTGATTTTGTGTGTTCATTTACCCGTTTTTATCAGGATTTCCAACTTTGTGTCGGTTTGTTACTTTTTGTTTCAGAATCATATTCATCGGTTGAAAAATGTTGAGTACACACTTCCATGTGAAAAGTCTTACATGTCTTTGAAAGTGAAAAGAGCGTATCCAACGAAATGGAAAAGAAAGAAAGTAGCTATTCAAGTCAATAGCTTTTTGACGTCCTTCGAATCGCATTTCACCCAAGTTTTACATTTTTGAATCCAGAAAAATCAGAGAATTATCACATTTCTTATGTGTTAACCTAGATTTTCGTATGTGTAAAATACACAGGAGACTGATTTTCGCACTTCACCGCTTTCTGCTGGAAGTGACAATTCTCGGGCGTTATGCCGTTTCTTTCTAACCAACCTCATAACCTCGTCATCAAAAAAACTATTTAAAAAAATGTAAAAAGCAATGTACACCGAGCATTGAAGGAAGAATTTCCTAGTATAAAAAACTTTTTAGTAGGCCTCCAAAGCACTGGTTGTTAACCGTGGAAAGATTGGGGAAACACAGAAGAAAATGGAAGAATTGTATATCCAGAAAGTGTGCGAAGATCCTTTGAGAATTATGCAATAAAGAATGAAGAAAGATTCCAAATAGTTTAAGAAAGTTTGATTTGTTGTAAAGGAGGTAAATCATGCTTTACTCTTCTACTTCGAGATTTTGACTTTAAATATTTTGATGATCATATATATTAACAATAGAGTAAAATGGAGACTAATGCATCACTTGTAGGTTAACTAAAACCTTACCTTTTAAAGTATGTTTTAAAAATATATGTTTCTATTCAAAATCTCCTATTTCAATTCTAGGATATTTATTGTAAAAATGTTTCAAAGTTCGTAATGAGTTATCTCCCTTTACATTTTGTTAAACTTGAAGTGTAATCTTTCGTTTTTCGTTTTATATAAGAGCTTAAACTTTATTTTTATTTTCTTTGGATCAATATTTGTGCACAAATATTTCGATCAATTTATGAAATTTCTTTCTTTTTTTACTTTTCGTTTATTTGATTAAAGATTACCAAATTAAAATAATGGATATTTTTTTACAATTTATTAAACAAATCTTCAAGAGGACGGCTCGACAAATATTTGTTGACACAAATACTTTTCAAGCCGTCTTCTTTGATAACCAAATTCTGTTTTTGTTTTGTTTTTTCGCCCAGCGCTGCTAATCCTCTCATGGTGTTGTTCATCATCATCTGATAATCCCATTAACCCATATTCTCGAGTGGTCTTGCTAAGTGGTGACTCATAGTATAAAAAAAAATTATACTTCAATGTCTTATTCTCTATTTAAAAAAAAAAATTGAATGAAGATTTTACTTTTAAATAATTAATAAAATAATTAATGAGTTTGTAAAATAAAATTATTTATTGATAAAAAAATCTTTTAGTAACCAGGTAAAAAAAATACTGCAGAAGATCTTTTATATTTACTATGAACAAATGTTAAATATTTTAACACGATGTTAAAAAATATATATTATATCTGATTCAAATAAAAAATGTAATTGTTTAATAAGATACAAAATATAAATTAATTTCAATCAATCTATTATGGTATTTATTTCTAGAAATCAGGCTTCATGTAACAAATAAGTTGAAACGAATTCTCTCCCTTTGACCGTAGACAAGATATGTTTTTAAAAGAGTTAGAGCAGGGTTTGTTTTATTTATTTATTTCAATTCAATTCAATTCAATTCAATTCAATTAATTTGGCAAAAAATATAACAAGCATGTTTTAGTTGCCATGTAGGGAAAGGGTGATAAAAATTGACACAGAAGAGGATAAAGTAGCCCAGCACCTGTCCAAATTCACCTTGAATTGCTGCGTTGTTGGCGCATTTATTACTTCTCTTGGGAGTCCATTCCAAGATCCAGGGATCCTGATTGAGAAGGCGGCCCTCTTCTGATTCTATCAAAATCTTGTGGTGGCTACGTAGACCTCTTTCTGGTACAGGAGTGAATAATAGATTCTGAGGTATGACTATTAAGGAGATTGTAGGCCAAAATGAGATCACCGCTATATATTTATTTTGTTTTTTTAGAGCATTTATGCTTTTTCATAAAGACAGCATCAGATAAAACAGACACTTTTATATCCGGACTTTTATGATGACGATATTCTGTATAAATAAACTAGTTCATAGAGTAAATGTGGTATTGTGGTGATTGCTGAAGTGAAAGCGATGAGGAAATAGTGCGAGAGTGAAAGGAGCAGTACGAATGGGTCAGAATGCGGTTTTTTATTTTGTATTAATGTGTCACTGCTTATCAGGGCCCGAAGGCCACTCAAGAATAAGGGTCAATGGCTTTGTCAAGTGGACGGTGAAGCAAACACCTTGAGGGTTGAAGATCATGGTTGGAACTGGGCAGAATTTGATCATCTGAAAGGACAGGTCAACAAGAATTTGTCAACATTGGACTGGAAAGTAACCATGTTTTAGTCAGCTGGGAAGCAGCTCCATAGTATTGTGTTCCACAGACAGGTAGTTCTTGGAAGCAAACTCTGCTCTAGCTCTAGGTACACATAGGAAGAAAGGAAAAATTAGTTACAATCTTTGCAGCTGTGAATGTTTTACAGGAGGGTGGAGAAAGAGTGGAGCTTAGTTGAGGACCTTACATGGAAATAACGATAGAGTAGGGAAAGATTGGAGCTCAGTTGAGGACCTTACATGGAAATAACGATAGAGTAGGGAAAGATTGGAGCTTAGTTGAGGATCTTACATGGAAATAACAATAGAGTAGGGAAAGATTGGAGCTCAGTTGAGGACCTTTGGAAATAACGATAGAGTAGGGAAAGATTGGAGCTCAGTTGAGGATCTTACATGGAAATAACGATAGAGTAGGGAAAGATTGGAGCTTAGTTGAGGACCTTACATGGAAATAACGATAGAGTAGGGAAAGATTGGAGCTCAGTTGAGGATCTTACATGGAAATAACGATAGAGTAGGGAAAGATTGGAGCTTAGTTGAGGACCTTACATGGAAATAACGATAGAGTAGGGAAAGATTGGAGCTCAGTTGAGGACCTTACATGGAAATAACGATAGAGTAGGGAAAGATTGGAGCTCAGTTGAGGACCTTACATGGAAATAACGATAGAGTAGGGAAAGATTGGAGCTTAGTTGAGGACCTTACATGGAAATAACGATAGAGTAGGGAAAGATTGGAGCTCAGTTGAGGACCTTACATGGAAATAACGATAGAGTAGGGAAAGATTGGAGCTCAGTTGAGGACCTTACATGGAAATAACGATAGAGTAGGGAAAGATTGGAGCTTAGTTGAGGACCTTACATGGAAATAACGATAGAGTAGGGAAAGATTGGAGCTTAGTTGAGGACCTTACATGGAAATAACGATAGAGTAGGGAAAGATTGGAGCTTAGTTGAGGACTTTACATGGAAATAACGATAGAGTAAGGAAAGATGTGAGCTCAGTTGAGGACCTTACATGGAAATAACGATAGAGTAGGGAAAGATTGGAGCTTAGTTGAGGACCTTACATGGAAATAACGATAGAGTAGGGAAAGATTGGAGCTTAGTTGAGGACCTTACATGGAAATAACGATAGAGTAGGGAAAGATTGGAGCTCAGTTGAGGACCTTACATGGAAATAACGATAGAGTAGGGAAAGATTGGAGCTCAGTTGAGGACCTTACATGGAAATAACGATAGAGTAGGGAAAGATTGGAGCTTAGTTGAGGACCTTACATGGAAATAACGATAGAGTAGGGAAAGATTGGAGCTTAGTTGAGGACCTTACATGGAAATAACGATAGAGTAGGGAAAGATTGGAGCTTAGTTGAGGACCTTACATGGAAATAACGATAGAGTAGGGAAAGATTGGAGCTCAGTTGAGGACCTTACATGGAAATAACGATAGAGTAAGGAAAGATGTGAGCTCAGTTGAGGACCTTACATGGAAATAACGATAGAGTAGGGAAAGATTGGAGCTCAGTTGAGGACCTTACATGGAAATAACGATAGAGTAGGGAAAGATTGGAGCTCAGTTGAGGACCTTACATGGAAATAACGATAGAGTAGGGAAAGATTGGAGCTCAGTTGAGGACCTTACATGGAAATAACGATAGAGTAGGGAAAGATTGGAGCTCAGTTGAGGACCTTACATGGAAATAACGATAGAGTAGGGAAAGATTGGAGCTTAGTTGAGGACCTTACATGGAAATAACGATAGAGTAGGGAAAGATTGGAGCTCAGTTGAGGACCTTACATGGAAATAACGATAGAGTAAGGAAAGATGTGAGCTCAGTTGAGGACCTTACATGGAAATAACGATAGAGTAGGGAAAGATTGGAGCTCAGTTGAGGACCTTACATGGAAATAACGATAGAGTAGGGAAAGATTGGAGCTCAGTTGAGGACCTTACATGGAAATAACGATAGAGTAGGGAAAGATTGGAGCTTAGTTGAGGACCTTACATGGAAATAACGATAGAGTAGGGAAAGATTGGAGCTTAGTTGAGGACCTTACATGGAAATAACGATAGAGTAGGGAAAGATTGGAGCTTAGTTGAGGACTTTACATGGAAATAACGATAGAGTAGGGAAAGATTGGAGCTCAGTTGAGGACCTTACATGGAAATAACGATAGAGTAAGGAAAGATGTGAGCTCAGTTGAGGACCTTACATGGAAATAACGATAGAGTAGGGAAAGATTGGAGCTCAGTTGAGGACCTTACATGGAAATAACGATAGAGTAGGGAAAGATTGGAGCTCAGTTGAGGACCTTACATGGAAATAACGATAGAGTAGGGAAAGATTGGAGCTTAGTTGAGGACCTTACATGGAAATAACGATAGAGTAGGGAAAGATTGGAGCTCAGTTGAGGACCTTACATGGAAATAACGATAGAGTAAGGAAAGATGTGAGCTCAGTTGAGGACCTTACATGGAAATAACGATAGAGTAGGGAAAGATTGGAGCTCAGTTGAGGACCTTACATGGAAATAACGATAGAGTAGGGAAAGATTGGAGCTCAGTTGAGGACCTTACATGGAAATAACGATAGAGTAGGGAAAGATTGGAGCTTAGTTGAGGACCTTACATGGAAATAACGATAGAGTAGGGAAAGATTGGAGCTTAGTTGAGGACCTTACATGGAAATAACGATAGAGTAGGGAAAGATTGGAGCTTAGTTGAGGACCTTACATGGAAATAACGATAGAGTAGGGAAAGATTGGAGCTTAGTTGAGGACTTTACATGGAAATAACGATAGAGTAGGGAAAGATTGGAGCTCAGTTGAGGACCTTACATGGAAATAACGATAGAGTAAGGAAAGATGTGAGCTCAGTTGAGGACCTTACATGGAAATAACGATAGAGTAGGGAAAGATTGGAGCTCAGTTGAGGACCTTACATGGAAATAACGATAGAGTAGGGAAAGATTGGAGCTCAGTTGAGGACCTTACATGGAAATAACGATAGAGTAGGGAAAGATTGGAGCTTAGTTGAGGACCTTACATGGAAATAACGATAGAGTAGGGAAAGATTGGAGCTCAGTTGAGGACCTTACATGGAAATAACGATAGAGTAAGGAAAGATGTGAGCTCAGTTGAGGACCTTACATGGAAATAACGATAGAGTAGGGAAAGATTGGAGCTCAGTTGAGGACCTTACATGGAAATAACGATAGAGTAGGGAAAGATTGGAGCTCAGTTGAGGACCTTACATGGAAATAACGATAGAGTAGGGAAAGATTGGAGCTTAGTTGAGGACCTTACATGGAAATAACGATAGAGTAGGGAAAGATTGGAGCTTAGTTGAGGACCTTACATGGAAATAACGATAGAGTAGGGAAAGATTGGAGCTTAGTTGAGGACTTTACATGGAAATAACGATAGAGTAGGGAAAGATTGGAGCTCAGTTGAGGACCTTACATGGAAATAACGATAGAGTAAGGAAAGATGTGAGCTCAGTTGAGGACCTTACATGGAAATAACGATAGAGTAGGGAAAGATTGGAGCTCAGTTGAGGACCTTACATGGAAATAACGATAGAGTAGGGAAAGATTGGAGCTTAGTTGAGGACCTTACATGGAAATAACGATAGAGTAGGGAAAGATTGGAGCTCAGTTGAGGACCTTACATGGAAATAACGATAGAGTAAGGAAAGATGTGAGCTCAGTTGAGGACCTTACATGGAAATAACGATAGAGTAGGGAAAGATGTGAGCTCAGTTGAGGACCTTACATGGAAATAACGATAGAGTAGGGAAAGATTGGAGCTCAGTTGAGGACCTTACATGGAAATAACGATAGAGTAGGGAAAGATTGGAGCTCAGTTGAGGACCTTACATGGAAATAACGATAGAGTAGGGAAAGATTGGAGCTTAGTTGAGGATCTTACATGGAAATAACAATAGAGTAGGGAAAGATTGGAGCTCAGTTGAGGACCTTTGGAAATAACGATAGAGTAGGGAAAGATTGGAGCTCAGTTGAGGATCTTACATGGAAATAACGATAGAGTAAGGAAAGATTGGAGCTTAGTTGAGGACCTTACATGGAAATAACGATAGAGTAGGGAAAGATTGGAGCTCAGTTGAGGATCTTACATGGAAATAACGATAGAGTAGGGAAAGATTGGAGCTTAGTTGAGGACCTTACATGGAAATAACGATAGAGTAGGGAAAGATTGGAGCTCAGTTGAGGACCTTACATGGAAATAACGATAGAGTAGGGAAAGATTGGAGCTCAGTTGAGGACCTTACATGGAAATAACGATAGAGTAGGGAAAGATTGGAGCTTAGTTGAGGACCTTACATGGAAATAACGATAGAGTAGGGAAAGATTGGAGCTCAGTTGAGGACCTTACATGGAAATAACGATAGAGTAGGGAAAGATTGGAGCTCAGTTGAGGACCTTACATGGAAATAACGATAGAGTAGGGAAAGATTGGAGCTTAGTTGAGGACCTTACATGGAAATAACGATAGAGTAGGGAAAGATTGGAGCTTAGTTGAGGACCTTACATGGAAATAACGATAGAGTAGGGAAAGATTGGAGCTTAGTTGAGGACTTTACATGGAAATA
Organism: Sepiola atlantica; assembly: GCA_963556195.1. Taxonomy (NCBI): domain Eukaryota; kingdom Metazoa; phylum Mollusca; class Cephalopoda; order Sepiida; family Sepiolidae; genus Sepiola; species Sepiola atlantica. The sequence goes on along the minus strand of OY744535.1, from coordinate 56,926,113 downwards.
ACGATAGAGTAAGGAAAGATGTGAGCTCAGTTGAGGACCTTACATGGAAATAACGATAGAGTAGGGAAAGATTGGAGCTTAGTTGAGGACCTTACATGGAAATAACGATAGAGTAGGGAAAGATTGGAGCTTAGTTGAGGACCTTACATGGAAATAACGATAGAGTAGGGAAAGATTGGAGCTCAGTTGAGGACCTTACATGGAAATAACGATAGAGTAGGGAAAGATTGGAGCTCAGTTGAGGACCTTACATGGAAATAACGATAGAGTAGGGAAAGATTGGAGCTTAGTTGAGGACCTTACATGGAAATAACGATAGAGTAGGGAAAGATTGGAGCTTAGTTGAGGACCTTACATGGAAATAACGATAGAGTAGGGAAAGATTGGAGCTTAGTTGAGGACCTTACATGGAAATAACGATAGAGTAGGGAAAGATTGGAGCTCAGTTGAGGACCTTACATGGAAATAACGATAGAGTAAGGAAAGATGTGAGCTCAGTTGAGGACCTTACATGGAAATAACGATAGAGTAGGGAAAGATTGGAGCTCAGTTGAGGACCTTACATGGAAATAACGATAGAGTAGGGAAAGATTGGAGCTCAGTTGAGGACCTTACATGGAAATAACGATAGAGTAGGGAAAGATTGGAGCTCAGTTGAGGACCTTACATGGAAATAACGATAGAGTAGGGAAAGATTGGAGCTCAGTTGAGGACCTTACATGGAAATAACGATAGAGTAGGGAAAGATTGGAGCTTAGTTGAGGACCTTACATGGAAATAACGATAGAGTAGGGAAAGATTGGAGCTCAGTTGAGGACCTTACATGGAAATAACGATAGAGTAAGGAAAGATGTGAGCTCAGTTGAGGACCTTACATGGAAATAACGATAGAGTAGGGAAAGATTGGAGCTCAGTTGAGGACCTTACATGGAAATAACGATAGAGTAGGGAAAGATTGGAGCTCAGTTGAGGACCTTACATGGAAATAACGATAGAGTAGGGAAAGATTGGAGCTTAGTTGAGGACCTTACATGGAAATAACGATAGAGTAGGGAAAGATTGGAGCTTAGTTGAGGACCTTACATGGAAATAACGATAGAGTAGGGAAAGATTGGAGCTTAGTTGAGGACTTTACATGGAAATAACGATAGAGTAGGGAAAGATTGGAGCTCAGTTGAGGACCTTACATGGAAATAACGATAGAGTAAGGAAAGATGTGAGCTCAGTTGAGGACCTTACATGGAAATAACGATAGAGTAGGGAAAGATTGGAGCTCAGTTGAGGACCTTACATGGAAATAACGATAGAGTAGGGAAAGATTGGAGCTCAGTTGAGGACCTTACATGGAAATAACGATAGAGTAGGGAAAGATTGGAGCTTAGTTGAGGACCTTACATGGAAATAACGATAGAGTAGGGAAAGATTGGAGCTCAGTTGAGGACCTTACATGGAAATAACGATAGAGTAAGGAAAGATGTGAGCTCAGTTGAGGACCTTACATGGAAATAACGATAGAGTAGGGAAAGATTGGAGCTCAGTTGAGGACCTTACATGGAAATAACGATAGAGTAGGGAAAGATTGGAGCTCAGTTGAGGACCTTACATGGAAATAACGATAGAGTAGGGAAAGATTGGAGCTTAGTTGAGGACCTTACATGGAAATAACGATAGAGTAGGGAAAGATTGGAGCTTAGTTGAGGACCTTACATGGAAATAACGATAGAGTAGGGAAAGATTGGAGCTTAGTTGAGGACCTTACATGGAAATAACGATAGAGTAGGGAAAGATTGGAGCTTAGTTGAGGACTTTACATGGAAATAACGATAGAGTAGGGAAAGATTGGAGCTCAGTTGAGGACCTTACATGGAAATAACGATAGAGTAAGGAAAGATGTGAGCTCAGTTGAGGACCTTACATGGAAATAACGATAGAGTAGGGAAAGATTGGAGCTCAGTTGAGGACCTTACATGGAAATAACGATAGAGTAGGGAAAGATTGGAGCTCAGTTGAGGACCTTACATGGAAATAACGATAGAGTAGGGAAAGATTGGAGCTTAGTTGAGGACCTTACATGGAAATAACGATAGAGTAGGGAAAGATTGGAGCTCAGTTGAGGACCTTACATGGAAATAACGATAGAGTAAGGAAAGATGTGAGCTCAGTTGAGGACCTTACATGGAAATAACGATAGAGTAGGGAAAGATTGGAGCTCAGTTGAGGACCTTACATGGAAATAACGATAGAGTAGGGAAAGATTGGAGCTCAGTTGAGGACCTTACATGGAAATAACGATAGAGTAGGGAAAGATTGGAGCTTAGTTGAGGACCTTACATGGAAATAACGATAGAGTAGGGAAAGATTGGAGCTTAGTTGAGGACCTTACATGGAAATAACGATAGAGTAGGGAAAGATTGGAGCTTAGTTGAGGACTTTACATGGAAATAACGATAGAGTAGGGAAAGATTGGAGCTCAGTTGAGGACCTTACATGGAAATAACGATAGAGTAAGGAAAGATGTGAGCTCAGTTGAGGACCTTACATGGAAATAACGATAGAGTAGGGAAAGATTGGAGCTCAGTTGAGGACCTTACATGGAAATAACGATAGAGTAGGGAAAGATTGGAGCTCAGTTGAGGACCTTACATGGAAATAACGATAGAGTAGGGAAAGATTGGAGCTCAGTTGAGGACCTTACATGGAAATAACGATAGAGTAGGGAAAGATTGGAGCTTAGTTGAGGACCTTACATGGAAATAACGATAGAGTAGGGAAAGATTGGAGCTTAGTTGAGGACCTTACATGGAAATAACGATAGAGTAAGGAAAGATTAGGAAAAAAAGGCTGTAGAGAAGAGAAGAAGACATCCCCACTAGATTTCAAAGTCAATTTTGTACTCTGTCAAGGAAGGAAAGACTGCTCTGACAGGAATCTCCACAGATGTGGCAACAATATTCCTGTATCTGGCTCTTATAAATGTAGAAGATTACGTCAGGAGTGAGATACTTTCTGTAGTAGTAGAATGATCCAACCATTTTTCCAGCAGATCAATGTCACTTTCTTCTACACAACGTGCTACACAGCTTGACATGAAAAAAAATGCACAAAGCTCAGCCAATCAGAATACTCTGTGTATCCCCTCTTCCCTATATAATGGGATTTTCGGTCTATTTTACGAAATATTTATGTCCACATTACTTGGAACAGGTATTCTAGCATCATGCATTGGTGGCAGTTCTTACTATAGTGGATATTTCGTTATATTTCCCCTCGATCTGAAAGGTTATTTTATACGCAAATTTCGCAAACAAGATCTATTAACAAATTGAATGTGTTTGCTAATAGTGTAACGTATTTTCGAAACAGGTTGCCACTTCAGATTAAGAAAATGATGTAATTAGATGAATTGATAAATAATGGTAAAGAAAAGGAATAAAGATTAAATACACATTTATAAACATAGAGAATATATATATATATATATATATATATATATATATATATATATATATATATATATAGTAAGCTATGAAAATATATTTATGGCAATTAAGCTACACAGAGGCTCCCGCGTTTCATCCCCGAGGGGAATCTTCAGGCTAAAATGCATGCATTTTAGCCTGAAGATTCCCCCCTGGGGATGAAACGCGTGAGCCTCTTTTAGCCTGAAGATTCCCCCGGGGATGAAACGCAGGAGCCTCTGTGTAGCTTAATTGCCATAAATATATTTTCATAGCTTACTACCTAGCTCTACTTACGTATCGAGCACTGTTGAAGTAAATACTGAAAATTGATACATAAAAAATTATATCTCCTTATATAATTTTATGTGGATACATGAAATAGTAATAATTATATATATATATATATATATATATATATATATATATAGATATATATATATATATATATATATATGTATTTATGCAAACAAAAGCTGGAGAAAGAAGAGAATTTTTAAAAAGACATCGGAGAAAATCATAGAGAACGTTTTTGCATTGTTCCAGAAAAGACGTTGATGCTTTAAATTCAATGGTTGAGTTCTCTGCGCGTTTCTCCGCTGTCTTTTTAAAAATTCTCTTCTTTCTTCAGCTTTTTTGTTCATTCGCTTTTGATACCTGCGGATGATTCGACGAAGAATCGAAAATGTTCATGAACCTATGGAACATTTATTTATTTTTTATTTATTTTAATACAAAAAAAAAACATCAGAAAAATTGAAAAAATAATAAAAGGTATTGTAAACCCCACTCGTGGGGATCGTGGGGATCGTGGTCAACCGCACACACAAGTGTATGATATCCTGGTTGCGGTGCCAAATTGAGAACCCCACTCGTGCGCACCGTCTTGCCAGACCGTGAACACACTTCAGCCAATCGTCGTAATGGCAATAAAAAAAATATGTCGATCGAAATTCCTCTAGGATGGTGACGCTGATGATGATGACGTCGCGTCGCCGATCTTGTCGTCTTGTCCAGTTACAAATACACTCCCACGTTGAAACTGTTTATATCAGCGAGCGATCACTGGGCGAACAGCAATCGGTTGGCTCTGTGAGGGCGAAAGATTATTCAAAGCAGAACAAAAGGAAAAGAACAATGTTCAACAACTCGGTCGGGGTGTTTTGTATGGAAGAGTAATTATTAATAAAATAAAAGAATTGATTTTACATTAGATTAATATCTACCGTACTCGTAAAAGTTGTTTTCTCTAAGTTATCTCATTGATTCTCTGTGTGTGTGAAAATTCATATACACTAAATGTACCTGGTGATACCAGATCAGGCTGCCCTGTGGCTCCCTGAGACGAAATTCACCTACATTGACGTTTTTTTTTTTTGTTTTTTTTTGTAAAACTTAATTATGTTCTACAAAACCAAAACCAAAACTAAAAACAAAAACAACAGCCCCTCTCCCTTTCTCCCTCCCCTTTTTTATTTTTATTTTTCCTACCCTACTCCCGGTCCTGGATATGACCTTAAACTACATCCGATGGTGAGATCCGGCTTACGGACTTTGGGGAATGTGGAGCCTCCTCTTAATTACCATTGCTCCCAGGTCCACCCTGACCCGGAGTGGTAGTACCTGTTAGGGTCCCAACTATGGGTTAAATAGAAACAGATATTAAAAGGGGAAAGAAACAAAAAAGAGAAGAAAACAAGACCAGATTCGGCATTAAATAACCCAAAAAGGGTTGATATGCCGTAAAACAAAACTACCAAACCAAAAACATTTGAAGATATAAAGAACTTGAAGCATAAAAACTTAAATAACCCAAAAAGGGTTGATAACAAAACTACCAAACCAAACTAAATGTACAAAAGCAAGGAAATTCCCAAATTTTTACACTTTTATTGTCATTAAGAGTATGACTACATATCAACCAAACCATTTCATTATCACATCACTACAGTATAAATCTCTATGCATGAGTGGATGAAGTGTGTGAGGTGCGCTGAAGAAAAATTCCTACCAGTAAAATACATAGCCCTGTTGTGCTCGCATACCCTTAATGACAATAAAAGTGTAAAAATTTGGGAATTTCCTTGCTTTTGTACATTTAGTGTATATGAATTTTCATCTTAACCCTATTAAGGGCATATGATTTCAGTATACTGGCATTTTTCATGGAATGTCACTACTTTTGTAAAGGCTATGCCTCAATACAATGGTCATTTTTAAGTTTTTTTGGAATTTTCTGGAAAACTAAGGTATATGGTTAACTGAAATTAAAATGCCATCAACTAGACCCTAGAACCTCTATATCTGCCAAAAATCAGCTGAATCCATCAAATAGTTGATGAGATACAGGGTACACACAAATAACATGATTTCATGATTGAACTTTCTGGATCTCTGGGTTGCCTTGACTAATGATGCTGAAATTCTACACACTTATAGAACCTATCAAATAAAAATTTTGTGCAAAGTTTTAACTAATTTAGTTTATTAGTTTTTGAGTTATGATTGATCAAAGAAATGAGATTTCCAGCATAGGCCATTCGTAAAATCTATTAAGGGATAGAGCGCTCTCGCGCCTCCCTTGATTTTTTATCCTATTAGAATTATAGTTGGTCCTATATTTTAAAATTCTACACTAATTATTTAAAATAAAGACCATAGAATTTTAAAGTATAGGACCAACTATAATTCTAAAAGGATAAAAAATAATGATTAAAGATACAGTATTTATCTAAACTTGTCTAAAGCCATGAGGATAGAGTGAAAGCATGCAAAGTCAAAGATGGCTCTGTGAACCGGGTTCACGCCTTACGACTGTCTGAAATTATCACTTCCCTACACTGATGAGAGTAAAAAGTTTGATACGATGTCGTCTGTATAGAAATATAATTTAATATTTATTTATAAATATTATTATTAATGCCCGTTTAAGGAAATTAATCTTGTTAGAAGATATTTAAAATAGACATTCACTTAGCGGCAAAGCAATACTCCGAGTAAGTTCGTTGAGTTCTCTAGTTTGTCTTGATGTTTATGCTTTAATCGGCATAAATATAACTTAAATTTTTCGTATCACGTGATAATTTCCTATGGCCGTATGGATAGAGTGAAAGCATACGAAGTCAAAGGTGGCTCTGTGAACTAGGTTTGCGCCTTATGACCATCTGAAATTATGACTTCCCTACACTGATGAGAGTAAAAAGCTCAAAACGACGTCGTCTGTAGGTAAATATAATTTAATATTTATTTATAAATATTAATATATATATATATATATATACATATATATATATACATATATATCTATATATATATATATATATACATATATATATATATACATATATATATATATATATATATATACATATACATACATATATATATATATATACATATATATATACATATATATATATATATACTTATACATACATATATATATATATATATATATATATATATATATATATATATATATTGTGTGTGTGTATTTAGGCAGCATTTTCTCATTTATGCAAACATTGTTAAAAATATTGAGGATGATTCGCCAAAGAATCGAAAACGTTCATGAAACCTATGGAATATTTATTAATTTTTTTGATTTTAATACAAAAAAGACCATCAGAAAAATTGAAAAAATAAAAAAGGTATAATTAAACAGACGAATTCTGTTATTTTTAACAATGTTTGCATAAATATATATAAATATATCGGTTTAATTATACTTTTTTTTATTTTGTCAATTTTCTGATGGTCTTTTTTGTATTAAAATCAAAAAAATTAATGGATCGTTCCTTTCATTAATTTGAACGCTCTTATGACGTCAAGCCGCCGAAATAAGTGTTAAAATTACCACTGTTTATTTAGCTATCCAGCTGTGGCCGAGTTGTTCTAGATGTCGGGATTTGAGTTGTAAAATACTCGGGTTTCGAATCAGTAGTGAATAGTTATATCTCTATGCTTCTTCTTCTTTCGTGTGAACCAGATGATTCTGGTGTTGGCATTAGTTTCCCCAATGTTTTTCTAGTTAGAAATCTTTCTGGAAAGACATTGGGTACTTACGGGAAGGATCACGAGAAGGTTGCCAACATCCCTAAGTGAAAGTAGTACTGTGGAACCGACTGGATTCGAACTTGGAACACCCAGGTCTTCAGTCTGTGTCGTTATCCACTTAACCACCGGCACCTCCCATCTCTATGCTGATGAGTCTCGATTAAGAAGGACGAAATGTATACGTACATAGATAATAAACAAAAAACAAATAATATATATATATATATATAGTCTCGGAAGTTTCTCAACCATTAAAACTATATAAAAAAAAAAATTTAAAAAAACTTATAGTCTCAAGTCTTCCAGTGGAAAATCACTCATGTAAGTCAATTTATTTTTTACAGTTATTATATTAGTTAGTTTCTAACACTATTTTAAGGGATCATCAGTTGTTTACCATGAAAAACTGTTTCGGGAATTTAAATATATATATATATATATATATATATATATATATATATATATATATATATATATATGTATGTATATATATGTTTTTTTATGGTGTCATCTATTTTAAGATATGAAAATGTATTTTAATTGTAATTTTCTCAAAATATATTTTCATTTTATTTCAGTAGAAGTTCTCAGACATCAAGGGGGCTAACACTTGATCTCTATATGAGATACATAGATATCCGTGTGTTCCATTAAAGTTCTCCTTTACCTCTCAAACGTTGAGTTAATAAAGTTAAGAACATTAATTTTCCTCTTCCTAATTCACCAGTTAACTATGTTATAGTGTGTCTTTCTTATGGTCTCTTGGTCTTACAGGATTCTAGGACAAGAATTCATCTTGTCTGGTGTAGTATCCAGCTAAGTGTTGTTACTTGAGGTAACATCACCAGGAGAAGGTGCACCATTCCTCGTATAAGCCATTGTATAGCTGTCAGATTTTTTTTGGGGGGGGGGAAGGGATGAATACTATGTTATTTTTAATATTTGGTCAGAGTTTACCTGTAGGAGAAAATATCCTCATGTCAGGTTGTCCCTGACAAACCCTTGTACAGAAAGACCGAACACACTCGAGGATGGTGTCTAATAGGTAATTCAAACTCTTCAGTAGGTAATTCAAACTCTCTAGTATGTAATTCAAACTCTTATATATATATATATGTATGTATATGCGTGTATATATATATATATATATATATATATATATATATATATATATATATATATATATATATATATATATATGTATGTGTGTGTGCATATGTGCATATGTTTCTATCTGTGAATTGAGTCATCTTCCTTTGATTGTAAAATTTAATCTTAATAGAAGATTTAATTAAACTGGAGTTCATTTTCTTTAATAAGAGCCGTTAATTTCAATTTATTTCATTTTGAATTTGAATTTCCTCTAAGAAAGTCTTTGTCAGTTGGATTCTGACATGTTTGTATTGAATTAAGCACTTTTTGACCTATTTGCAGGGCTTTACAGAGTCAAGTGGAAAAAGAAGCACTGGCACTGATTTTTGCTGTGAAGAAATTCCATAAGATGTTGTTCGGGCGTCACTTTACACTTCTGACAGACCATAAGCCACTACTGTCAATATTTGGCTCAAAAAAGGGTATTTCGGTATATTCAGCCAGCCGATTACAACGGTGGGCAATCATTCTACTGGGGTACAATTTCGCTATACGGTACCGCCGGACAACAGAATTCGGCCAAGCTGATGCCTTGTCATGACTCATTAGTGCACAATCAGTTACAGATGACGACACTTTCATCGCTGCCATCAACATCGAGGACGATTTTCAGATTGTATCCGGACAATTCCAGTGACAAGGAATGATATAAAGCAAGAATCACAACAAGATCCAACGATACAAAAAGTGTGCAGATTTCTTCACCATACATGGCCTCCTAACCTCACAGGAGACCTCCAACAGTTCAAACGGCGCAGTGGCTCTCTATCTGTCATGGATGGTTGTTTGATGTTTGCAGATCGTGTTGCTATTCCCACTAAACTCAGACAAGCAGTCCTTAAGCAACTACATTCGGGCCATCCAGGCAGTAACCGAATGAAATCACTAGCCCGCAGCGTGGTCTATTGGCCTAACATAGACACAAACATTGAGCATACCGTTAAACGTTGTATCCAGTGTATAGAAGCGCAGAAGAATCCACCTCAGATTGTTGATTCTTGCTGGACATACCCAGAGCGACCATGGTCCAGAATACACATAGACTTTGCTGGCCCTATCAATGGCCTTAGTTTTCTGGTGGTTGTGGATGCCCATTCCAAATGGCCAGAAGTTTTTCCAATGCAACAGACTGACACTCAGTCTACAATAACAGTACTTAGGCAGCTATTTAGTCAACACGGCTTACCCGAAACTTTAGTCTCAGACAATAGAACACAATTTACGTCTGAGTCATTCCAACTATTCTGCAAATCGTGTTGCATAACACACGTTCCGTCGCCATTGTATCATCTAACGGACAAGCTGAATGCTTTGTAGACACATTCAAAAGGGCACTACTAAAAGCAAGAGGGGAGGGAACAACAGAGGAGATACTACATGCTTTCCCCCTTTCATATAGAATCACACCAAATGGAGCTGTGAAGAATGGTCTATCACCAGCAGAGGCACTTATGGGACGAAAACTCCGTACCACACTGGACGCTTTACGTCCACAGCCACAAAGGCAACAACCAAGCTCTAACAAAACAAAAGCTTTTTCAGTTGGCATACCAGTGTTTGCTCGGAATTACAGACCTGGCCGGCCAAACTGGGTATCAGGCATCATCCGCAAAATAATGGACAATTCCTGTATGATGTTCAAGTCGGGAGTCAATTCTGGGCATGGCACAAAAACCAGTTGCGTCTCAGATACTTTGTAGACAACTTAGTGGACAACAGAACAACCATTCCGTTTGATTTGTTAATGGACACATTTGAACTGCCATCTCCATCACCTCCCATGCAGACAAATACAAATGAGAATTATCAAAGACCTCACAGGAGTTGGCCAAAGCACAGTCGCACTAGGGTAAAGCACCTCCAAGTTGACCCCAGGTGCGCTCGATACAGTTAAAGACTAAAACGGGGAGATGTTAGGACACCTAACGAAAAGGAATTATCTCCCTTGAACCATTTCGGCAGTTAAGAGTTATCGCCCTTTGGAAAAGGGTAGTATGCCCGGAGAGAAAGTAAACACAGATCACGGCTTCAGACTGTTAATATGTCAATCACGTTCAGCGGCAAATTAACTCATTAATTCATTCTGTGTTCAGTTTTAATAAATCTGTTAAACGTTTCTCTTGATAGTTCATCCATTTATATTACAAGTTATTATTTATTATAACCTAAATTATGAGGTTATAAAAATATTCCTTGCTTTAATATATAGATATATATTATATATATATAACCCTAAATAAAACATCCGGTTGATTCTATAAAATTATTCTTTTGCAAATATAATTATCATAGAATTAAACATGGCAATTATTTTTTTTAAATAATAACTTTTTAAAAGACAGTTTTTTTTATTGAAAACGATTTTGTTAAAAATGTAATATAAGGTGCCCCCCCCTCCCCCAAAAAAAGAAACAAATGTCATCCACGGAATCGTTAATAAAGTTTACAATCCTTTCTGCAATCCAACCATATTTGGTACAAATAAACCTCAGTCTACGCCTGACTTGTCCACCAAATTTCAGTCATGAATGTCCAACAGTCTTGTTTTATAACCTTTCAATTATATGCTCCAAATGTGTATTGGTATTATAACAATTTTTGGCATTTTTATAGAATCACTCACATCTCTAAACCGGGCTACAAACCCCGACTTAGAGTTAATGGTAGAGTTACAGGAGTTTATTTTTTCACCAAGTTTTTCAAAGTGTTCGCATATAATTCCCTAAAATAAGAAATAAAATTTCGGAGGCGAGGGGGTCTCCTCCTTCACCACCACCAAAACACCCGATTGGAGATGGGAATGATTCTATAAAATTACCTAATTTTCTTCATGTTCCATATTCCTTTCAGCTTTCAGGCAAGTTTCATGTATTTGCTTAGTGTGTCTGCCTCCTTGATCTTCACCCTGTGAACTGCTGGGAGGGCGAAGTCTATGATTTGGCAATTGTTTTTCCTTTTTGTTGACTATTATCATATCCGATCTCCTTCCATGGATGCATTTGTCCGTTTGTACTTCCATGTCCTAAAGGATTTTATACCTTTCATCTTCCACGACTGTCTCCATTAGCTTGCATGTTCAAAATGCAGAAGTTTGCATATTTTTTAATGAACTACCTTCCTACACACATGTGCTTGGGTTTTTTATTCCTTTTGTGCTAATTTGCTACATTCGCTTATGATGTGATTTACCGTTTCGTCTCTTTGTCTAGAAACTCTACATTTACTGTTTTCCTAGGTTTTATTTATTTTGACTTTTATGTAGTTCATTCTGATTGCATTGTTTTGTGCGGCTGTCAGTAGCGATTCAGCTTATTTGTTCAAGTGTCCTTTTCGTAGCTATGTCCATGTGTTTTCCTTCATCTCTTTAGTCAGTCTTATAAATTGTCAATGTAGCTACTTCTTTTCTTATTTTGCTTTTCTCACCTTTGTGTTTTTAGTTTCTCTTTGTATTAGTTATTTTTGCGGTACTTCATGCAGCGATAATCAGCCTTTCTCTACTTTGGGTTATGTATGTGTTCTTTCATCGGATCAGCCTCCTCTTCACTCTTCCCTTCTTTTTTACGGGTGCAGTTCATTCTGCATGGCCATTAGTTTCCTTGTTCTTTGGTCCAGGTATTATTATTATTATTATTTACTCACTAGGAGTTTACACACAAGTTATTATCAGTGATAACTCACTGACAATAACCAGTGGTGTTCCCTGGAGTCTGAGTGACAACGTCTCCCCAAATTTTCAGCACTCTCCGCCTCTTTCGATAACCGATTTTTTGTTCTATTTCTAATTATGCTTTTAAATTTTTTTAGATGAGGATCGATAATTTGTATTATTCGGATTATTCAGACTACTGTTCTCATCTTGGGTGTTATTCGATACTACCTAATAATAAAATAAAAATGACTTAAGAATTCTACCCGGTCATGGCTGATCAAATTAGAACAATCTATCACCGTGGATTAAATAAAGAGTTCAGTAAGAAATTCTGTACAGATTCCTAAGTTCAATATAAAGATTCCTGAGTTCGACCAGACATACTTAAAGAAGGTTACGCCGGCTGAAACGTTGTGAGAACAGTAGTCCGAATAATCCAAATAATACAAATCCAATGTTAGGAGCAGAATAGTTAACAAAGCTCCCTCCCCCACGACCTCTTTATGTAAAGAATTGTTTTTTGAGTTATTATTTAGAAACTCATTCTTAATATGGGGAGGGCAGGGTGGCTTTGTAAACTATTCTGTACCTGTTATTTATCGACCTCCCACAGCGGTAAGATGTGACACAAGGTCGGGAAAGTGGGATTTGAAAAACCAGCGCCCGAGAAGTTGAGCACTCTGGCCATTAAAAATTGCCTGAGCAGCCCCGTCGGCATTTCCCGGTAGGGGCGTCTCAGGCAGTAAGCAATAAACTTACTCCTCCCCAAAGAGGGGAGGCAAAGCCTGGGAAGGTGGACCTCCTAGAACTGCACATGACCGACCCATAAATCGGCATAAATCAAGCCCCGAAGGCCAAGACAATACCGGTATATGGGGTGTAGTATCCATCGGAACAGATACTACACTTTGATCCCGGCCAAAAGGGAAATTCTAATAATAATGATAATTATTATTATTATTCCAAGTTCTTGGCGATGTTGTGGACATGTTCGTCTTCAACTAGTAAATTAATGACTAAATCAAAATATAGCATTTATCTTCTTTCCCCATTTAAGTAGAACAATAATACTTATTGATCTGATGAAAAAAACAAAAGATTTCATCTTTCATTTCTACCCAATGATAACACAAATTGAACAGATGTCCCGTGGCAACCATTAATCTCCTCTTTCTACTCCTCAATAGCACTTTCACTTTTTTTTTTATTAAACAATGTCAAACCCAGTAGCAGCAGGTGCAATCGGTGTCTTCTTTTCTGTCCTTTTTTTTCTTCTCGTCTTTCGTAATATTCACAGCCAGGCTACATGTGTGCTCCAGTCAGAGCTGGTTTGCTTACACTCTCTCTTGCATTTCTCTTTTGGCTACTAAGATTTCGATCGGATATACTCGGCCAAGTTGAGAGACCCCCCCACGGCTAAAGCATGGGCCCGTGCTCCTTCCTGAATATTGAGCACCATGTTTTGACCATTCTGCTGAAGGTGCTCGTATCCCTGCTTCTGATTAACTGTGTTGGCAAAACGAATGCCCACAATCGAAGGTAAGTGTGTGTGGGGTGTCGGTCTTTTTCACAAATTGAAATTGAAACTAGGTTCAATTACAGATGATTCAGTTCTTAGCGACTCCATTGAAAAACTCACCAATTGTTGGTTTGCGAGCACATTTTTAACATAATTGTTGGCTGTTGGATCCAAAAATGCATCTAAAGTCATCAAATGAGTATAATAAAATTAGAAAGTTGACCTTCGGTTTACTTTCGGCAGCCTCGTAACTCTTGCTTCCCTTATTTTGTCTTTTAGTCCTTACATTCCATGAGCGATGTTTCTGACCAAGGGGGAAGAATTGCTGCTTTCTGGGTCCTAATCTATCCATATAACACTTATTGTTGGCTAGTTTTTTACCTTGAAGTAGTATTTTTTTTAGCTCCTTACATCAAGTGGCTTCATGCCTTGTCTGGAGCGATTTTCATGAAACAAAATTCAGTAATCAGGTTTCGATTTTGCCAATTTCTGTCTAATTTGCAAAAAAAAACGCAATTTTAAATCAATCATCATCATCATCATCATCATCATCATCATCATCATCATCATCATCATCATCATCATCATCATCACATGTTGGCATGTATTGTCCGGCTATTAGAAATAGACTTCCAAACTAACCTAAGGTCTTTATTTATCCCTCTTTCTCTCAAATCCATTTTTATCATTTGCTTCTATGTTTTCCTTGGCTTTCCCCTGTCAACTGACCCTGATATCTCAACTGTTCTACATCTACTAACACAGGCACTCTCATCCATTCTGTTTTACGTGTTGGTATGTGTTGGGCGGCTTTTAGAAATTGACTTCCAAACTAACCTATCTCTGGACAGATTTTTATTATCCCTCTATTTCATTTCAATTCATCTTTATCACTTTCTCTCATGTTTTTCTTGTCAAATGGCCATGCTACCTCAACTGTTCTACATCTCATCGATTCTTTCAATGTGACCAAACCAACGAAGTCGCCTGTTCTGCACACATCTCGCTATACTGTCCAGATTAAATCTTCCTCTGAGATAATCAGATGTAAGCCTGTTTTTAAGACTCACATTACACTCCCATCATATCATTGTCTAAACATTTCTCCCTGTGCTTCACATATCCTTAACCCTCACTGGTCAGGTTTTACTTCCATACATCATCACACTGCGCATGCATGCCTGATAGATTCTTTCCTTGGTCGACAGTAGTTTTGCTACTGTTAATTAATGGAAAGAATTATGGCTGCAGGTTCAATGTTTCTGGTGGTGGGAAAAATTGTCTTTTTATGATCAATATGTAATTTTGAGTAAAAAGTAACTTATATTTTTATTAATCCACTTTTTTTTTTATTTACTAATGATCACCACTCAGCAAGGCCAAAAGTCACTCGAGGATAAAGATTAATGAGATAGAATGATTGTTAGTTGAAAGATGAAGAACATTATGGGAGTATTCAAAATTACTAATTGAATGAACTGAGTTTGATTACTAACTTATGGGGACGGTTGTTGGTTTGAAGATGGCCGTGTTGTAATTTGCAGGGAACCACTTCAACGGTGGTTTAAAAACTGATATTTATCTTTTCTAAATATTTTAATTTTTATTTTTCAGTCATGAAATTTTTTGTTTATTTATACATCTAAAATATTGTCGAAAAAAAGTTTCATTAAAAATACTCGCCATTAATTCAACATTTTTCAAAACAAAAATTGAATAAATAAAAATCGATGATAAACTGACAATTAATCAAAATGTGCTTAAAAAACAAAAAATAACATCATGAGGTTTTTGTGGTTTTATGGCATATTTTTTTGTTTGTTTTTTGTTTTGTTTGCTTTTTATTTTGTTTTTCCTCCACAATAAGAGTGTGGATTGCTAGAAAATATCTGAAGAAGGCGGGAGATTACAATGGCCGAAACGTAAATATGGACAAATTAGAACAACCGTGCTAGTAAACTCCTCACACCTGACATTATCCTGTATCTCTACAAAGCCACCATCCGCCCATGCATGGAGTATTGTTGCCACATCTGGGGTGGTGCATCATCTACTAGTCTCTCCCTCCTTGACAAGGTCCAAAAAAGAGTCGCCAACCTAATAGGTCCCTAACTGTCAACCAAGCTCCAGTCCCTGTCCCATCGCCGCAATGTAGCATCCTTATGTTTGTTTTACAAATACTTCAAATCCATTATGCTCCGATGAATTGGCTACTCTGGTGCCCCCTCGACGTAAATTCACTAGACTAACTCAACAATCAACTAAATCTCATTCATTCACTGTGGAGGTCCCCAGATGCCGGAGAGCCTTCTACTCAAATAGCTTCTTTCTTCGTGCTGCTGGCCTCTGGAACTCCCTCCCTGCCGCCTGTTTCCCCGACAGTACTGACATGTAGAAATTTAAAACTAATGTAAACAGACATCTTGCTGCGCAGATCCCAATTTAGGTTGACCCCCCCCCCCCCCAATCTTCTCCCCTTTTTTTTTCTCAGTAGCCCCTTAAGTCTACAGTGGCGGCCTGCCTTGTTTGGGGTGAACTATGTTAAAAAAAATAAAAATAGATAAAAATATTTAACCATTCATTTTTTTTTTTTTTTTGGTCTTAAACTTATACAATAAGCAAACATTTACAAAACGTCATTATATAAAAGTAGTAAAAGTACGCTGGGTTTTTCCTCCTCTACGTGCTAACTGAACCGGAAACGATATGTTTTGTATGCATAATAAAAGCAATAAATTTGTTAAAATCATCATCATCATCATCATCATCATCATCATCATGTTGTTGTTGCTATTGTTAACGTCCGTTTTATATTCTGCACTGCATTGGACGGCTATGAGAAATTGGCTTCCAAACTAACCTATCTCCAGTCAAGTATTCATTTGTAACTATGTCGTTACTTATATTTAAATTCTTTCCATAATTCGTTTTGCCTTTTCTTTTTCAAATCCATTATGGATACGCGTCAAAATGTTCCTCATAATTATGTGTCTGGTGTTGACCGCGCGTAATCTCTTAGTTTCTTCATCGTTTCTTTCCCCCCTTGACACTTGTTGTCACTTGTTCCCTCAACTCGTGCCGTCTACCTATTCTTTTCTATGGCCGATGATCTAAGAATCCCCGTGCCAATAGAACCTTTTTATCTCGTACAGAAAGGAATAATTTATCCAAGGCAGATCCGAGAGATTTCAAGTTTATTATAGAGAGAAATATTAACGTTTGATAGATTAAACATTACTTCGAGAGAGAGAAAGACAACAATTCTTATTCTAAATTACTAAATAGCTAACTCGTCAGATGGACAGACATAACGAACAGACAGAGATCTGGGGGGGGGGGGGGGAATACATTTCGTCTTTGGCGATTGCAACTTTTTTTAAGTATTACATTTTCTTAGCGATCCGTTCTGATTGGGTTTCTATTTTCTAGAATCAAAATCATGTAATGGATTTTGATCAAAATTAGAATAAGGACATAGGGTTTTATTTACTCCTCCCCAGGAGTTAGGCACAAGGCCAGTTTTATCTTACTCCCACAAGTAAGATGTGACCCAAGATCGGGTCGGGAAAGTGGGGTTTGAAAAGCCAGCGCCCGAGAAAGTGAGCACTCTGGCCATTTCAAAATTGCCTGGGCAGCCCCGTCGGAATTCCCCGGTAGGGGCGCCTCAGGCAGTAAGCAATAAACTTACTCCTCCCCAAAGAGGAGAGGCGAAGCCTGGGAGGGTGGACCTAAGGACATAGGGTTTAGTATCGTTATATCTTGATTTTATTATTTTTAATAGGACATACAAATGGTGCAAAAATGTTCTGTTTGGAGAATTCATTTTACCCATCGTTGGAGAGGTATTCTCCTATTATACACACACACACACACACACACACACATATATATATATATATATATATATATATATATATATATATATATATATATATATATATATATATTCAGTAGAATACAAAATTTATGATAACATCATTAATATTTTATAATCATGCTCCAAAAATTTAAAAACTCAACAATATTTATTTATAGGTATTCTTCTATTATACACACACACACACACACACACACACACACACACACACACACACAAACACACAAATTTCAACATTCAACAATATTTCTTTATGTGTACACACATTTCAGAAATTCAATTTTGTTATCACTTTTACACCAGGGTAAAAACTTGACAATTTAATAACTTTCCTCCTCAGCACATATTATTTATCAAGGTTTACCCGGTGTAAAAATGATAATAAAATTGAATTTCTGAAACGTGTGTACACATGAAGAAATATTGTTGAGTGTTAAAATTTTTGGAGTATGATTACAAAATATTAATGATGAGTAATGCGGTCTATGTTTACTTTAATTTACCTTTATGCAAAGCCCCTGTCCCATCGCCGCAATGTCACATCTTTGTGCTTGTTTTATAAGTACTCCAATGGAATGTGCTCCGATGAACTTGCTGCTCTGGTGCCCCCTCGATGTAAATACACTCGACCAACCCTACAATCAGCTAAATCTCATCCATTAACTGTGGAGGTCCCCAAATGCCAGAAAGCCTTCTACTCCAATAGCTTCTTCCTCGAGCAACCAGCCTTTCTTTCCCCGACTGTACCGACATGCCAAAATTTAAAACTAATGTGAACAAGCATCTCACTGCACAGCTCCTAATTTAGGATTACCCCCTAAACTTTCACCCTAATTCTCAGTAACCCCTTACCTCTATAGTGACAACTTACCTTGTTTGGGGTGAACTAAGTTAAATAAAAAATAAAAAATTTTAAGGGGGCAAAGAGAGGATTGACATAAATTTTGTATTCTACTGAATTAAAATATACATATTGTTTCTTTCTATTTTTTACTAATGGGTCACGGCTTATCAAGGCCGGGAGGGTGGGGTCACTCGAGGATAAGGGTTAAAGAGATTTTCAGTTTGATGATGAGTGTTATCACGTGAGGATTAGAATCAAATTGGTGGGATGGGCAGCAGATTACTTAGGAGGAATTTATTTTCCAAGAGGACGACTCAACAAGTATTTGTTTACATTAGACTTGAAGACAACCATGTTGTAGTTGGTTGGGAAGTAGACTCGTGCTATTCTGTTTCACAGATGAGATGTTCTAGGAAAGAAGTTTGGTTTTGAGAGGGAGAAAAAAAATGTTCATTTCTGTGGTTGTAGCGAGACGAGTTTTTGCTGTGAATGTTTTTCGGGTTGGAGCGCGGATGAAATTGGAGCTCAGTCGAGTACCTACTTTTTCCCCCACTGTACCATGTGCTCCAAGTCAAAGGAATGAGAGAGAGTCAGAAAAGATCGTGATCATCAATGCTCTTCGAAGTGCTGCAATAGACAGTTGTCGTCAGTAAAGATGTCAACGAATGATCTCAGAATATGAATTGAAAGATAATTGATGAAGATCAGGAAGAGGGTTGGGTCAGCATTGATTGAAATGTTCTCTGGACTAAATAAACAACTACTTCTATCGACCTATCAGAGAGAAAGGATTTGATGGAGGCTTTTTCCAGATATGCCAGAGTTAAAAAACTTGTGAAGCAAACTTTGGTACAAAAGCATATCGAAGGTCTTTGGTATATCAAGAGCTATCACCCTAGAGACGAAGCCACTGTCAATATAGTTTCACATGGATTTCATTTCTGTATTCCTCCTATAGTTACAAAACGTGAATAAATCAAGGGAGGCGTGAGAGCGCTCTATCCCTTAATAGACTGCACAAATGGCCTATGCTGGAAATCTCATTTCTTTGATCAATCATAACTCAAAAATCAATAAACCAAATTAGTTAAAACTTTGCACAAAATTTTTATTTGATAGATTCTATAAGTGTGTAGAATTTTCAGCATCATTAGTCAAGGCAACCCAGAGATCCAGAAAGTTCAATCATGAAATCATGTTATCTGTGTGTACGTACGTACGTACGTACGTACGTATGTTCCACCCTGTATCTCATCAACTATTTGATGGATTCAGCTGATTTTTGGCAGAGATAGAGGTTCTAGGGTCTAGTTGATGGCATTTTAATTTCAGTTTACCATATACCTTAGTTTTCTAGAAAATTCAAAAAAACCTTATGAGAAGGCATTTTATTGAGGCATAGCCTTTACAAAAGTAGTGACATTCCATGAAAAATGCCAGTATACTGAAATCATATGCCCTTAATAGGGTTTAGATGAAAATTCATATTCACTAAATGTTAAAAAGCAAGGAAATTCCCAAATTTTTACATTTTTATTTTCATTAAGGGTATGACTACATATCAACCAAACCATTTCATTATCACATCACTACAGTATAAATCTCTATGCATGAATGGATGAAGTGTGTGAGGTGCGCTAAAGAAAAATTCCTACCAGTAAAATACATAGCCCTGTTGTGCTCGCATACTATTTTGGAACCAGTTTTTAAAACATTGTTGGAGTATTTTCCATGAACTATAACGCTCATGTTTTTATCAAACTTTTGATAAATTGGTTATAGTTTTTTCCTTTTAAAAGGATGTGTTTTTTTCAAATAATGCTCCAATAGTGTACATTATTTCAAAAAAATAGTTGAAGCTAATTTTTATCATTCAAAAATTGACTTCACTTTCTGAAGAGAAAAATATTTTTTCTTTGAAAAATATATATTTAAAGGACACATATGGACTTACTTTGTTGCACATTAAGAAAATTTTATAAATTTGTTTAGTATGTAATAATAGTTTTGGTTATTTTCGCTCTTATATATATATATATATATATGTATATATATATATATATATATATATATATATATATATATATATATATATATATATAACAAATATTTATTATTTGTAGTCCCTAGGAAACCCCCTGGATGGGCACTGTAAGTGTAGTATTAACACAGCATGACGTTGCTAGCTATAAATACATCGTTCCTTTCATTAAGTTGAACGCTCTTATGACGTCAAGCCGCCGAAATAAGTGTTAAAATTATCACCGTTTATCTGGCTATTCAGCGGTTCTAGATGTGGTTCTAGATGTTGTTCTAGATGTGGGGATTTGAGTTGTAAAATACTCGGAGCCCGGGGTTTAGAATTGCGCGACCAGTAGTGAATAGTTATATCTCTATGCTGACGAGTCCCGATTAAAAAGGAGGAAACGTATACGTAGATAGATAATAAACAATTAATATAAGAACATAATATTTATTTATTAATTGTTACAGAAGATCAGATCAAATCTACATGATACCATCGGTTTCAAGCTAGGTGCGATCTCAGAAAACGGAACATAATATAGTGTCATCGGCTTTTAGCATATATATATATATATATATATATATATATATATATATATATATATATATATATATATGAGAGAGAGAGAGAGAGAGAGAGAGAGAGAGAGAGAGAGAGAGAGAGAATGAATATGATATAATAACATTTTTTTATATAAAATCTCCAATAAAAACTTAACGAGATTTGGTGTGTCGGTTCAGGTTGAAAGGTCAGAGTTCTCCTTAAAACGAATAAAAACTGAGAATAGTAAATAAGAGGTTATTCTTACGATAATGTCGATTTCGTGTGTGTCTGTTTTTAACCAAAACTCAGAATAATATTTCAAAGAAACATGATGTTTAAATAACGCTTATATACGACTTCAGTTAAATATAATGAATGGTCATTTTTAGAAATCATGTTTTTCTACAACAATACTAGTGTTACGTTTTCACTTACCGAGGCGTGTATAAACCATTATACACACATGTCGTCGTCGTCGGGAACCCAGGTTCTTTCTTGTCTGTTGATACAATCACTCGGACGCCGATGTTTAGTTTTTGATAAAGGTTTATTACAAAGAGAAAAACAGTCACAGAAAACATCAGAGGGTCAGGTTACTTGCGTACACGTGGGAGAGAGAGAAAGGCAGACAGATAGATAGACGGATAGATTTTCCCGCTACACCCAGTTACATTGTGTGCGCCCTCCACCATTGGGGACGGGTCACTGGACACATCTTTGCTGCTTGATGTCTCGCCAACCAAGAGACAGAAAATCTCTGTCCGGAAGTCACGTGGTTTTATCAACTTCTGTCAACTTTGACCTTTGAGGTGTTACTCAAACTTTGACCTTTGAGGTGTCACTCAAACTTTGACCTTTGAGGTGTCACTCAAACTTTTCCATTCAAACAGCGGCTCTCCTTATGTAACACTTTCATGGCTACCTGGCGTTGCCTGGGAACATGGACAACAAAATAGAAGAGGCAAAAAGTGTGTGTAACAACTTTCTTTTAAGACTTGTCTCTCTTTCTCTTTCTACCTCTCTATATATCTCTCTATCTAGGTCTCTCTATCACCCTCTCTTAACCCTCTCCCCTCCTTCACCATTATCAACACCTCTCTCTATATATCATAAATACAATTTCACACCAGATGTCAATGTGAAAAATAGCTCTAACTGTCGACCCCCCCCCCCCCCCGACTAATTTTGTTCCTGATGACCCCCCCCCCCAAACAGCAATAAAGTTGACTGAAAAGAGGTAAGGTGAAGGTGGTATTCGTTTTTATACCCTTCCCCTTCCACTACATACGGGTATTAATTCGTTGCACGTATGCAAATTAACTCACTAGATCCCACTGTTTGATAACTGTCTCCTGCTAAAACAATCCTCCCCCTTTTTTCCACAAAAGAAAATGTCAGTGAAGAATGTATTTAAAAAGGTTTAAACGTTTAAATAATTATTTTCATTGGTAGTTTTAAAATTTTAAATAATTAAATTCGTTTCATTTCGTGAAGCCATTTGCCGTTTTACAGTAACGCAGCTCAACAAGTCGTTTTTTTTTTACGTTTTCAACGTCCCAAGTTCTATTTTCAAAAGACAATCATTCTATACGATTATTAGTGTTGTAGTTTTTAAATTACGGTACTTATGCCGTTTACGGCTCGGGCTATGTTTTAGATAGGATTTTCAAGTTAAATTCAATTTTCACGGTATCTTTTGTGTTAATACACAAATTGTTAGGTGAAAGTACAGAATAGTTAATAAAGCCCCCCCCCTCCTCATGTTAAGAATGGCTTTCTAAATAATAATGTTATTATTTCGGCCCGGTCCGTAAACTGCCCAAATTACCAAACTGTTCCAAAACTACATTGAAATGTAAGATGTAGTAATAAGGTAAAAAAAGATTTAATTTAATATCGATTCTTTTTTTTCCAGAGAACTTAGTATTTTGTTTTGATAACTTTAATATTAGAAAAAAAATACAAGATGGGACGATATTCAAATTTAAAACTGAGTAAATAAATATATCAAAACTACGTTCGCTTAAGTTAAGTCTTTATTATTACACCAAATGTAATTTTAAAACTGAGTAAATAAATATATCAAAACTACGTTCGCTTAAGTTAAGTCTTTATTATTACACCCAATGTAATTTTAAAACTGAGTAAATACATATATCAAAACTACGTTCGCTTAAGTTAAGTCTTTATTATTACACCCAATGTAATTTTAAAACTGAGTAAATAAATATATCAAAACTACGTTCGCTTAAGTTAAGTCTTTATTATTACACCCAATGTAATTTTAAAACTGAGTAAATAAATATATCAAAACTACGTTCGCTTAAGTTAAGTCTTTATTATTACACTCAATGTAATTTTAAAACTGAGTAAATAAATATATCAAAACTACGTTCGCTTAAGTTAAGTCTTTATTATTACACCCAATGTAATTTTAAAACTGAGTAAATAAATATATCAAAACTACGGTCGCTTAAGTTAAGTCTTTATTATTACACCCAATGTAATTTTAAAACTGAGTAAATAAATATATCAAAACTACGTTCGCTTAAGTTAAGTCTTTATTATTACACTCAATGTAATTTTAAAACTGAGTAAATAAATATATCAAAACTACGTTCGCTTAAGTTAAGTCTTTATTATTACACCCAATGTAATTTTAAAACTGAGTAAATACATATATCAAAACTACGTTCGCTTAAGTTAAGTCTTTATTATTACACCCAATGTAATTTTAAAACTGAGTAAATAAATATATCAAAACTACGTTCGCTTAAGTTAAGTCTTTATTATTACACCCAATGTAATTTTAAAACTGAGTAAATAAATATATCAAAACTACGTTCGCTTAAGTTAAGTCTTTATTATTACACTCAATGTAATTTTAAAACTGAGTAAATAAATATATCAAAACTACGTTCGCTTAAGTTAAGTCTTTATTATTACACCCAATGTAATTTTAAAACTGAGTAAATAAATATATCAAAACTACGGTCGCTTAAGTTAAGTCTTTATTATTACACCCAATGTAATTTTAAAACTGAGTAAATAAATATATCAAAACTACGTTCGCTTAAGTTAAGTCTTTATTATTACACTCAATGTAATTTTAAAACTGAGTAAATAAATATATCAAAACTACGTTCGCTTAAGTTAAGTCTTTATTATTACACCCAATGTAATTTTAAAACTGAGTAAATAAATATATCAAAACTACGTTCGCTTAAGTTGAGTCTTTATTATTACACCCAATGTAATTTTAAAACTGAGTAAATAAATATATCAAAACTACGTTCGCTTAAGTTAAGTCTTTATTATTACACTCAATGTAATTTTAAAACTGAGTAAATAAATATATCAAAACTACGTTCGCTTAAGTTAAGTCTTTATTATTACACCCAATGTAATTTTAAAACTGAGTAAATAAATATATCAAAACTACGTTCGCTTAAGTTAAGTCTTTATTATTACACCCAATGTAATTTTAAAACTGAGTAAATAAATATATCAAAACTACGTTCGCTTAAGTTAAGTCTTTATTATTACACCCAATGTAATTTTAAAACTGAGTAAATAAATATATCAAAACTACGTTCGCTTAAGTTAAGTCTTTATTATTACACCCAATGTAATTTTAAAACTGAGTAAATAAATATATCAAAACTACGTTCGCTTAAGTTAAGTCTTTATTATTACACCCAATGTAATTTTAAAACTGAGTAAATAAATATATCAAAACTACGTTCGCTTAAGTTAAGTCTTTATTATTACACCCAATGTAATTTTAAAACTACAAATCGAATAATCATACAGAATGATGTTTTATTTTAAAACTTTGAAGAAATTAGGTAGGTTTTTGTTAAGAAAACAACACCAACCTCACTGACAGTTTTTTTATTACTTGACCTCATATTCCTAATTTTATTTTTAGCTTTTCCTTCAAGGTAAAAATTGTATATATGACGATATTTTAAATTATTTTTCTTAGAAAACGAATTAAAGACTTGGAAGAATGCTATGGAAATTAAAGATCTGAGAGTGAATGTTACAAAGACTAAAGTGGTGATCAGTGGCTGTAGTGTTAGAAAGGTCCCAAAATGAGGAAAGTTTCCCTGCTCAGTTTGTGGAAAAGGGGGTCGAGTGCAATTCAATCTTTTGGGTTACTTATAAGCATTGGGTGCACAAGAAGTGCAGTGGGAAAACTGGTAGGTTTAGAGAGGATAACCAGTTTATATGCAAGAAGTGTAAGACAATGGAAATGGATGAGAACTCAGATGTGGAGAAAGTATATTTGGATGGTGAAGCTATTGAGGTTGTTGAGAAGTTTTACTACCTTTGTGATACCATTAGAGCACAGGGTGGAGCAGGTGCTAGTGTGATTGCTAGAGTTAGGGCGGATGGAGTAAGTTCAGGGACTTTTTGCCTTTACTAACCAGAAGAGCGCTACCACTGTCAACCAATGGAAGATCTATCAGGCACGTGTACACAGTGTGATGATGTATAGAAGTGAAACCTGGCCAGTGAGGGTTGAGGACATACGTTGCATGGAGAGAAATGATATGAGAATGATGCAATTGATGTGTAATGTGAGTCTTAAAGACAGGCTTAGTTCTGACGACCTCAGAGGAAGATTAGATCTAGACAGTATATGGAGATGTGCGCAGAACAGGAATAACCCAAGCAACTCCTGTAAACAACCTTGAATGATTGAATTTTTTTCTGTGTATGGTTGACCGGCGTGAATGCAGACACTACGATATAAATGTAAAACAGCAACCAAAAAGTAAAAAAAAAATAGAAGTATGAAATTTGCAAATCGCATAACTTTGGTGTGTAATTGGCTAAAAAAGCTAAAAAAGTTTTAAAAAGCTAAAAAAGCTGAAAAAGCTAAAAAAAGCTTAAAATAAGCTTAAAAAAGCTAAAAAAGCTTAAAAAAGCTAAAACAGGTGAAAAAAACTTAAAAAAGCTAAAAAAGCTGAAAAAGCTTAAAAAAGCTAAAAAAGCTAAAAAAGCTTAAAAAAGCTAAAAAAAGCTTAAAAAAGCTAAAAAAAGGTAAAAAAACTTTAAAAAGCTAAAAAAGCTGAAAAAGCTAAAAAACGCTAAACTCTAGTAATTAATCGTTTTGGAATGATTGTTCATAATTTATGTATAATAAAACGAAAATGGTAGTTTCTTTCCAAGAAATGTCCGTCTGTGAAACGCAATACCACAGAGCTGCTTCCCAGTTGATTACAGCATGGTCGTTTTCAAGTTCTTTTCTTGTTGATCCGTTCCATTAAGTAATCAATTTCAGCCCAGATCCAACAATTGTCTGCAATCCTTAAGGTGTTTGTCTCACCATCCATATGACACAAACCATTAACCCTTGTCCTCGAGTGGCATTTGATGAGCGGTTACTCGTAGTCTTTCTTTACTTTCATGTTATTGTCATTGTAGTACTCGATTGAACTCCAATCTCTGGTCCCGCCAGTAAAACATTTACAGCAAAAACACGCATTGTATTAACAACCAGATATAACTAGTAAATAAATATCCTTTCTTCCTGTGTACCGAAAAAAAACAGAATTTCTATTGGCAGAGTTTACTTACAAGAACCTTTCTATCTGTGGAACACAATTCAATGGGACTGCTTCCCAACTGACTAGAACATGGTCGTTTTTAAGTTCAATGTTAACAAATTATTGTTTAGCAGTCCTATTAATTAATCAAATTCAACCCATATCTAACCATTGGCTGCAATTGTTAAGGTGTTTGTCTCACTATCCACATGACACAAACCATTAACCCTTGTCCTCGAGTGGCGTTAAGTCCTTGACAATAACAACAACAAAAATTCAAGTATATATACAGTTAATATTATAAAGTAATATAATAAATTACTTGAACGGTTACTCGTTAGTAACCAAAAAACGTAAAACTTATTTAATTTCGTAAATATATTATTATACTAAAGATGAGTTAATAAACGTTTGTTTCTGTAATGCTTTTTTGCCTAGATATATTTCGGAGTAGGGGGAGGATTTGGTTTTAATGTACAATATATCAAAAGAATGAAATGGCTTACTTGTGTACAGATAAATCGAAATGCATTATGGTGGAATTTAATTTCGTAAAGAAATAAATTTCCGGGTAGCAGGGATACTCACTCACCGACTCAGCTGCAGTGTGATTCAGATAGAAGCTTTGTTTGTAATGTACAATTTAGCAAAAGAATGAAATGATTTGTATACAACTGAACCGAAATGCATTATGGTGAAATTAAATGTCGTAACAAAATTAATGTGAGGGGTGCGATACTCACTTACTTGTTTGTTTGTCTGTGGTTTATGTGTATATGAGTCTTTGTTGCTCAGCAGGGAGGGGGTAGGCTTTGTTTACCTGAATTGCAACCACAGAAGTAAAATGGCCTGAAAATGATCGGGCAAAATCCATGGCGTAAACGATATGCGTAAATAGAACTTATTATTGAATTAGAAAACATTAATAACAAATAGAAAAAGAAATATCGAACACTGTAGTGCGTCATACCCAGCAGCTCCACTCTTGGATCTAGGCCAATGGCATCATTAGGAGGATACCATACCAGCCAGCTTTGGCGCCTTATCCTCGATTGATAACATTGGTACGATACCCTCCCCCCCCGCTCCACGCTGGAGTTACGAATAGTGTTGACTATTGCTCTTTCGTTGAATCTATTTTGTCCATGTGATCTTATGTTGACGCTTTTATGGTTTCTATAATGGACATCAGATTTCTCTTTCGTTCCAGCTAGGATCATCCCTTTTCAGCCACAACCAAAGTGAGACCTTTTCCAATGCTGTCTGTATTTCTGTTGTCATTCTCCTTGTTTCTTTTTCTTTGAATCCAACTCGGTTTTTGACTAGGTACAGAGAACTGTTTTCAATCTACCCTCTTGCTCCTATTCCAATATGGTAATATTCCACGTCCCACCCGTTGTCTTCGCAATCTTCAATGAGCTTTCTGTACCTTATTTATTTCCTGTTTTCTGCACCTTTGATGTTATCTTCCCAACTTACTGTTTGCTCCATTATAATAACTTTCCTCCGATCTTCACTCCATATTATCATATCTGGCCTTTGAAAATCACAGGGAAAACTAGAAGCTTTCCTATATCAACATCGATTTTCCATTCTCCCTCACAATTTATGTCTGTCTTTGTCACCTTTCTATTCGTTGTATTTATTACTTTCCCTTTTCATACAAAATGTATCTTCTCTAATTTTTCAATCTTTGGTTTTTTCCCATCATTTATTTCATCCACTTTCTATCTGAAAATGTTTCCTATGATTTTCAGCACTTGGTTCTGTCACCAGTTTCGCTTATCTAGTCCTAGTGGACAATGTGACAAAATGTGCTTCACTGTGACTTTTTTCCCATCATTTATTTCATCCACTTTCTATCTGAAAATTTTCCTATGATCTTCAGCACTTTGTTTTGTCACCAGTTTCGCTTATCTAGTCCTAGTGGACAATGTGATAAAATGTGCTTCACTGTGACTTTTTTTCCAGCATTTACATTTAGCATCCTGGCTCTGTTCCCACCATGTTAAATTTGCATTGTAAACACTGTCCTTGTACACTACTCTGTACCAGCTTTACTTTCTGTTCATACTCAACAGCTTTTCTTTTCTCCACATCGCTACTTGAATAAAATATTTCAAAACCTCTTGCTCCAAATCCTTCCCGGTGTATTTGTACTGATCCGATGATATCTCTATGTTCTAATTGGCTGATAGCTTCGTCGACAGCATGTTCGGCATTCCACTTTTTTCCATCCGCACTTCCGGGGGATTAATTGATTAATTAATTAATTAGATGTCATTTTGTAAGTAAATATGGAAATTGGGTAAGCCTCGTATTTAGATCGCATGGACATGCTAAGAATATTAGAAATCTGAAGTTCAGAATATTTTGTATATTAAAAAAGGGTTTTAATGTCGCTGTCATAGCGATAAACGGCCGAACTTTATAAATACAGATAACCAATAATAACTAACATCCGATAATAAACACCAATGTGTATTTATTTGTATATAACTAAATATAAATCCGTCCCGTCACACAAGAGTTAGCGAGTAAAAACGTGCCCTTTTCTAGCACCTGGACATCATTTTTCACGAAGGGTGTACACTAGTATGAATATATTTTATCTTAAAGTAAATTTAGTTTTAGTCTGCAATTTATACAAACCTAACTTCTACGATTTAATAATTTCCTCCCGTCTTTTCAGTACAACCTAGTCTACACGAAACAGTCACATGTAAACAAACTGCGACACATTATACTATTTTTCACTTTACTATTGGTATTTATTTCTATTTGTTCTAAGAAATAACGGGATAATGATGCATTACTTTTTAATACTATCTGTTATTTAACGAAGATCTGTGGTTATAAACCCTAGTTTTTAACACCGTATTCGTACTACCGATATTGTAGTTTTACATTAGGATTCACAATGTAATAGTGTTTGCTGGTAAATTATGCTTCTTGTTAGACAATTATTTTGTAAAGGACAAGTATCGATTTCTGTGCAGTTTCTAGTTCTATCTCAATCCTAATTTTTTTATAAACGAATCACCACTTATCAAGGCGCACAGGCCACTCGAGAATAAGGGTTATTGAATTTGACTTTTTAAGAGAACGGCTCAACAAGAATTTGTTTACATTGAACTTGAAAATGACAATGTTATAGTCAGCCCCGTGGTATTGTGTATAGGCAGAGAGAGAGAGAGAAAGAGAGACAGGGAAATTATTGACAGTGGATGTAGCTAGACGAGTTTTTGTTGTGAATGTTTTACGGGGGAGGGTCATAAATTGGAGCTCAGTCGAGCCTCTGCCATAAAAGTAACAATAGAGTAGAGAAAGACTAGCAACGTCTCTTCTGTGCGAAAGAGGCAGTAGGGTGGAGAATAGGACATTGCCCACCAGATTTCGATATTGGTTTTGTATTCTGTCAAGTCAAGAAAATGTGCTATGAGCAGCACCTCTCCAGATGTGGCAACAATACTCCATCTTGCGACTTATTTGACACTTATACAGGTAGATAATTGCGTCAGAAATGAGATAATGTTTAAAGTGGTAGAATGATTCAACTATTTTTCACAGCAACCATGGCAACGGATTTGATGTAAGTCTTCCATTTTAGATCTGGAGTGAAGGTCAGTCCTAGAAGCTTATCAAAGCAGGGGGCTTTCTCAAGGTGAGCGTGATTCATTACAATTCGGTCAATGTGAGGATCAGAGCGTTGGTGGTGAAAGGAGAGAAGCTTGGTTTAAACGTAATAAAAGTAACCAGCCATCCTTTTGTCCATTGGACGACGTGCTCTAGGACGGAAGAGAGAGAATTTGTTCATTATTTCTGTACTGAACTCATCTATAATTATGTTTTTGCATTCTCCTAGAAAAAGTAATCGACCATCTCTATAAAGTTGTATATCTGTTTTTATTGATTAGTAGTAATGATAATTTATTCATTTATGTAAATCTAATTATGCACTGTCATAAATACGCATATTGACATCGAAGGTCTTTCTCATCCATATTTGTTTTTCTTTTCTGATAATATTGATTTTCTAAAATGTGCAATTGCAATGTGCAATTATTTCCGTTTCATCTTCGGGTATATTCATAGTGCATAGTGATTCGTTCAGAATATTTACTTTTATAAGATGAATAAGTATTTCATATTGAATTGAATGAATGGGTTTTTTTTTTCGTGTTCATATTATTGAGCCAATATCGATTGTGCTGATATTGTTTGAGCTCTGTCATGATATTGAATAACTTTCTCTAACACTATTGTTCAATCTTTTTTGTCTCAGTGATGTTTCCCTTCTTGTTGGAAGGAGACCTCTGTTGTCACTATTATTAAAAATGCTGGTAATCGGTTTGACCTAACAAAGTATTGTCTTGTTAGTCTCCTCTTTGTTATGAGCAAAGTTTTTGAAAAGTTGATCAACAGCAAGCTTGTTCATTTTCTGGAAAGTCTGGGTCTCTTTAGTGGTGTTCAGTATGGATTTTGTGGTTTTCGTTCAACTGCTGATCTTTTTACTGTTTCAACTGAGCGGATCTGTCGGTTTATGCATAATTCAGGAGAGGGTAGAGTCATTGTGCTTGACATTTCGAAGGCGTTTGACAGAGTGTGACATTCTGGTCTTCTGCACCAACTTCAAGGTTATGGTATTGGTGATAATGCTTGACATTATTGGGTCTTTTCTTTCTGATCGAAGCTTGCGAGTAACTTTGGATGGTGTCTCTTCATTCTCTTTTCCTATCAACGCTGGTGTTTCTCAGACCTCTATTCTAAGTCAAACACTGTTTCTTCTCTATATCAATGATCTTCCAGGCAATATTATTCAGAAAGTTAACATCTATGTTGATGATACCACTCTCTATTCTGGTGTTGCTTCTCGCCCATCTCCCTCATATCGGTTGAAATATGCAGCTGATCTAGAAGTTGACCTGGGTTCAGTTGTGGATTGGGGTACGAAATGTCTTGTTTCATTTAATCCTGTTAAAACAGCTCGTGTCTTTCAATCTCCAGCTTGCCCTTTTCTTCCTGAGATTCTCTGCTCTTGAGGAGAAGTCGACTCTGAAACTTCTAGGTATTTATTTCTCATCAAATCTTTCTTGGAGTTCATACATTAGATCCATTGCTCTTTCTGCTTCTCGTAAAGTCGGTTCTCTCTATCGCTCCAAACACTTTCTCACACCTGAGGCTATTCTCTATCTCTACAAATCTACTATCAGATCATGTATGGAGTACTGTTGTCATATTTGGGCTGATGAATCTCTGTCCCATTTGAGGGTACTTGATAAGGTGCAGAAACGTATCTGTAATTTGATTGGCCACACCCTTTCTTCTTCTCTGCACCCTCTCTCTCACAGATGTGATGTTGCTAGTCTCAGTCTTTTCTATAAATACTATTATGGCATGTGTTCTTCAGAGTTATGTGATCTATTCCCTGCTTCCTTTGTTCCAACTCTTTTGACTCGTTGATTTAGTGGTCTCCATCAATTTGCTGTTTTGATACCTCATTGTAATACAGCTTCCTATTCCAGTAGCTTCTTTCCAAAAACTGCAGGCTTGTGGAACTCTCTTTCTGCTGACTGTTTTCCTCCTATCTATAGACTTTGTATTTTCAAGACTAAGACTAATAGGCATCTTCTGTCTTTGCGATAATCATCTTTTGTTCTTGTTAGCGCCTTACATCAAGTGGCTTCGTGCCTTGTCTGGAGCGATTTCCATTAAAAAAATATATATGAATCTATCTCTCTTCACACCAGCTATAGATAAAATAGTAGAGTACACTAGATTCTCAAGCCTTGTTAGAGCAACTAGTTTAGTAAAACAAAAATTCTGAAAAAAAAAGATGTATGATCAGCTAAGTCTCTGACATATATCACACTGTACACCTGTAAATACAATACTTACCTGGTGGAGAGAGTGGGCAATGTTCTGCACAATGCATTATCCACTTAAAACAAATTCATGTGTTGATTAGTCTGATAATTTGGAACTGTCATATAACTGACCGAGGAACTGATTGTCATGTTTAATTTATTCTTATATTTTTTCTTAAGTTTTCCTACATTAGTTGTAAGTTTATTAGCATATAGTAAGGGTCTCAAATTCAATGAGATGAAAAGGGCCATTAGATGAAGAAAATAGATGCAGAACGCCAAGAAGCAGGTGATGTCATAAGGGAATTACAAACGGTTTAATGGTATTGTCGCGATTTAATAAAATCAGTAGAAAACACGACAAATATAAAGAAAAGAAAAAGGATAATGATCACCATTAACGTAATGAACAATATTTATTTACGAGAAGAAAAGTGTTGTAATTTGCTGTTGTTGCAGGTTCGTGCTTATATGACATGTCAAAGGTTAAGCAAAGGGGAATAAAGTAGTAATACGTTCGAGAAGGTTATCCAGTTTGGTAGGAATTATGTTAAATGTCTTTCGCGTGAGGAAAGTAGAACAGTCCTGTTGAGGTGTTGTTGGCATGCTGGTGCTGCTGCTGATGATGATGATCGAGTTTGTTTTCAACAGTTTTTATATATTAATGAGTCACCGCTTACCAAAGCAAAAAGCCACTCTGGGATAAGGGTCAATGAGATTGTCAGTTGAATGATGATTAATACAATGAGAGGATTGGATACAATGGGTGCAATGAGCAAAATTTGATTACTTAAGACAACGGCGTGACAAGTATTTGTTGAAATTGGGCTTGAAGACGGCTATTTTGAAGTCGGCTGGAAAGTAGCCCTGTGGTATTGTGTTCCATATATGGGGAGTTCTTGTAAAGAAACTCTGTTTATGGAAGTTACGTTTCGTTTTAGTTGCCCAGAGGAGCACTTACCATGAAAATCAAGATAACGTAGAGAAAGACTAGCAACATCCTTTCTGTGAGACAGAGGATGTAGGGAAAAGAAGAAGAAGAAGAAGAAGAAGAAGAGATTATCCCCTACTAGATTGTGAAGTTTTTGTGGTGACGTCATTGATAGTGGTTAGTAAGAACCACGACCTTCGTTACAAAGGTCACAGCCTTTTGGCCAAGATCAAAGTGTAGTATCTGTTCCAATGGATACTGCCCCCCATAGACTGGTATTGTCTTGGCCTTCGGGGCTTGATTTATGCCGGTCTATGGGACAGTCCTGTGCAGTTCTAGGAGGTCCACCCTCCCAGCCTTTGTCTCCCCTCTTTGGGGAGGAGTAAGTTTATTGCTTACTGCCTGAGGCGCTCCTACCGGGGAATGCCAACGGGGCTGCCCAGGCAATTTTTAAATGACCAGAGTGCTCACCTCTCTGGCGCTGGCTTTTCTAATCCCACTTTCCCGACCTTGTGTCACATCTTACCTTGTGGGGATAGATAAATCTCTTCCGTTTTCTTCTGTCATTTCCCAAAGATAAAGATACTTTCTGCTTGTGTCGTTCCATATTGCCAGGGGAATTGTAAAAATGGTCCCAAAGAACTATTTCGGACTTAGATACATTTTATTAAGTAAAAAAACTACAGTCCTACGAAATATAGCAAAGTATGTGAAATAATGTTTTTCAAACTTAATCAACTAGTAAATAACTGCTCCCTCTGGTCGCATATTTATTACGTTTAAAAAATGTGATTGACGGACAGAAAAAATCTGTATTTATATAATAATTTTTCAAAAAGTTTTTATAAATAAAATAAAAGCAAAGTACCTTATTTATGAATGTCTATTTCGTTTATAAATAAAATTAACTCAAACGTATTTCCTTTTTATAGATGTCAAGCATGAAAGAAAATAATATGAAATTACAACATGGCCGCCAGCGATTAAGGCATTACATTAAAGTTCGATTTTCAAGTCTTTAAAAAATAAATTAGAATTTTATTTCGGGATAAAAAATACAATGTAAGACTAATTAATACATGTCTAAACTAAGCGAGATATTCAAATAATAATATATTGTAAATAAACTTCGTTTTGAAAAAAACACATATTCAAAGAAACTATTTGTTTTTTTAAATTTTAATATCTTAAAAACATTGTCCGTTTGGAAAAAATAATTACCCCCTCAAAAAAAAAAATGACCGTTTTAATTTATTACTAATGGTTACTATATTGTAAATAAACTGTTCGTTTGACAAAAAAACAACATTTTAATTCATTTCAATAAATGTTCTATTAATTAATTCTTTTGAATCATTAATTTTGTGTTACTTTATTGAATTCGTAATCTTTCATGTTTGATTTACTTTTCATGTTTGATTTACTTTTAAGTAAAAAATAATTTAGGATTGTCTGCCGTTGACGTTACTGTAACTCTTCACAAATGAAAACAAAAATCTCTATTCTGCACAAGTGTCTTAATTTTAACTATTTTATCATTTGAATTTGTAGGTGCTTATTTGTAATACTCCACCACCCGTTTTTCTTAACTTTTTTACTGACCAAATTTTACCTATCATATCGCGAGAGAATTCTGTGTTTTTTAGAAACACAGGAGTTTACGAGGTGATATCAGTTACATATATAAATTTAACATAAACTGATCTACAACTTTTTGACCAACACAAATTTTAAAAATTCTTTCTACTGTATACAATTACCTATCATGTCGCTAGAGAATTCCGTATTTTGGGGAATTTTATTTTTTCAAATATTTTAGATTTTAGGAGGGGGGTCAGTTTCCTATATAAATTTAGAATGTTGGAATAGCATTCCTGGAAGAACTGGAAAATTAACGAAAGAAACATACATTGCTTTACATCATACCACATATGCAATTCTTGAACTGACTAAGTATTGCATAAAAGAAATGAACATGACGTATATATTACCTAGCAAGTTTCAAACAGATAACCTTGAGGCAAGGTTTGGCTAGTACCGGCAACTTAGTGGAATCAGTATAATATCTCTATACGTCAAGTGTTTAAATGTAGGAAAAAACTCAAAATGTTGTCAGTATTAAAATTGAGTCTGCTACTTAATAACGAACTATTGATTTGAAGAATTTACAAGTTAACTGGGATGAAATGACAAGGGAGCAACAGTTAGATGTTTACAAATTTAACATAGATGTAACAGATGATGATGTTAATCAGTGCAGATATATTATACTTAGCAGGTTATTGCTGTTATGCAGTTTTTAAGAAAATGAAATGCAATAGTTGCAAGAATTTATTATCTGGAAGAGATGATGTTGAAGAAATACCTGAAAGAAACAGCAATTTTCAAGGAATTAATAGAGGTTCTCTATCATATCCTAATGATGTGACAACAAATTTTGATCTCTACAATTATGTAGTTACTTGTAAATTGGTAAAAAAATCTTCTTTTCTTCATTCCATACATCAAAGACAATCAGCCATGTACATAACATTGAATGTTTTGGCAGATGCTAATCTTCTTTTTCATGTTGACTCTTGTGGTGAGGGTCACACTATTTTTCTTTTAAATAGAAAGAATGCTTATCTAGAGCTCTTCAAATTCTCTGCTAAATAATTTTTGTGGTAAGGAAAATGATCTCTAAGAAAAAATTAAGCAGAAAATAAATTTCAAATATTCAGTTAAAATATCCAACAGATTTTTATATAAGTTTGATGAAAAAAAATATTTCTGTACGAATAACTTTATTATTTGTTTGTATTTAAATTATTTTTTTGAATTTAATTTGTTTTATTTTTTGTAATTTATCGTTTGTTTTTATTTTTAAACTAACTTATCGTTTGTTTTTATTTAAACTTATTTATTGTAGTTTAGATTTTTAAAATTATTTATAATTTGTTTGTTTATTTAATTGTTTGTTCCCTAAATTCATAATTCAGTTTTTGCAGTATTTGATTGTATTCTGCTTAATAATATATTAAGAAAATATTTAAGAAAATATGTTTGGTTAAAACGTATGTTATACGTTCTAATCAACAATATTTTCTACACAATAAATAATAGGTTGATATTATTATTGTAACTTTAAACAATTAGCTATTCATTGTGAATTATTGTTTTTTTTTCCAATTTATATTGAATTAAGATCAGTTTCAGTATAAATCGAATCGTGTTCCTTTCTAATGCTGTTTTTTTAAAGCTCTCATTCATTAGCTATGTGCAAATATTAGAAAACCGCGTTGTATTATTTCTGCAAAATTTGAGAAATTAATTTTCTTCGAGTTATATTGATTTTATTCATACGGAATTTAGGGACTTTTTTCGGAATATATGAGAACTATATTTGAACAGAGTTTTTTTTTATTGTTAACCTCTGCGATGCTTTATTTTAATTAAAAAATAATTCTATTTTTTTTAGTATGCTGTGATATAACTTTAGTAAAGGTGTTTTTGTGTTTAAACGAAATAATACATTTGAACTAAGCTTTCTAATAAAGTAATGCGTTAATTATATTTCGTGATTGTTAATTAATAAATACTGAAAATTTCATTAAAATTAGTTGATTTCCTGAATTTTGATGAATTTTTAAAGGAAGGGGGGGGGTAAAAATGCCCATAGTCTGACTGTTCGATAGATCTCGTTTGCTACTTAATAGCATGACGTTATTTTCCAGTGGTTATTACGACGGCCACATCTGAGCGGCACCTCCCCAGATGTGGCAGCAGTACTCCATCTTAGGACGTATCTGACTCTAACATGAGTAGAGGATTACATAAGAAGTCAATTATTAAAGATGTTAAAAGTAACAAAACCACTTTTTTCTCTATTGCACTACATGTTCCAAGTCAGAGAGAGAGAATCAGCAAGACCTCAATGACCAATACTCTTCGAAGTGCTGCCATAGACGGTTGTGTCGTCTGCATAGATGTCAACGAATGATCTCAGAATATGATTTTGAAGATCATTGATGAAGAGAAGGAAGAGGGTTGGGCCCAGAATAGATCCTTGGTGCTATGTGCTTCAGACGAATGCCGATCAACAACAATTTTATAGACCTATCAGAGAGAAAAGATTTGATTGTTGAGAGGACATTTCCTGCTAGAAAGTGTGTGAAACAAGACTTTTGATGTGTCAAGAGCTATTTCAGTTCTTCAATTTTAGAAGAAAATCGCCCAGACGCTCTAACCTAAATAACTGAGTTGCGTTTGACACAACATACATACGTACACACCTGGAAAATGCAGCAGTCAAACCGGACATAGTCATATTAAATAAGGCAGAAAGAGAGGCAACACTGATTGAGGTGAGTGTTCCAAATGACAGTGGCTTAAACAGAGCAGAGAGGGAGAAGGTGACAAAATACCAAGGCCTAATGTATGATATGAAGAGAAACTGGAACCTCAAAAACATCAGCATTATCCCAGTTATAATAGGAGCTAAAGGCCTCATGAAGAAAAATTTCAAAAAGTATCTGGAAAGTATTCCGGGAAAACCAAGTGCAAAAGAAATCCAAATAATTGCACTTAAGGGAACGGCCAAAATCCTTAAAAGAGCACTCGGTTGGAGCCTCTAAATAGCTGGTGATAGTCTGGCATTTGGAAGAATGCCCCATCTCTATGCTAACGCAAAACAGGAATAAGAAAATTAAAAATTTAAAAAAGTGTATACATACAGCTGCAATACTTAACGGCTATAGAATCATGACATGTAAGTTAATGCAAACATACACTTAAAACAGGCGTTTCCTATAAATGCATGCACATGTATAAATATATATTATTTACCTCCTCTCCAGGAGGTTTTTGACGAAAGTGTTTCTGTGGAATGAACTGGATTCGAACCCGGCACACCCAGATCCTCAGTCCGCATTGTTAACCCCATGTATAAATGTATAAATATATAAATATATATTACCACTCAGATAAAGGTAAAAAAAATTAATAATGAAATGAAAGTTAAGATTTAAAATTCAATATATAATTTAAAACCGGATAAGAGTAAGTTCAACTACATATAAGGTTACACACAGTTGCATACATGTGTGTGCATATATACATGTACATACACAGAATATGCAAACCGACAAGCATATATATATATATATATATATATACACACACAACATTTTTTTTCACTTACCTTATCTTTTTGTTTTGCTGGGGATTGAGCATCTCACCCAATGCCAGACATTCACCCGCTATTTCAGACACTCCAACCAAGAAATCTTTTTAAGATTCTAACCGCACCTTAAGCGCAATAGTTTGTACCTATCTTGCACTTAGTTCACCGGGTATATTCGCCAAGTAGTTTATGAAATTCTTTTTTATACGTCCAGTTGCTCCTATAATTACTAGAATGATTGAGATCTTCCTAAGATTCCAGTTTCTTTTCGTGTCGTACATAAGACCTTGGTATTTCGTTACTTTCTCCCCCTCAGCTCTGTGTTTAAGCCAGCATCATTGATTTCAATTAGGGTTGCAACTTTCTTCCTCATGTCCCATATCACTATGTCAGGTTTAACAGTTCCGTTTTCTAAGTATGTAGCTGTAGAAATTGCATAGTCATAGTGGATGGTGTATGACTTATTTCCAACTGTTCTTTCTGGTTAATTCTCCCAAGACTTGCTGCTACACTGGATATTCATCTTTTTACAGAGGGTCCAGTGGAGATATTTACACACTCCATTGTGTCGCATTGTATAGTAGCCGTCCCCCAGCAGAACCTTATAACTGGAGATCAGGTGGCTCACACTCTCCACTTCTGTGTGGTAGAACCTGCACTTGTTGTCGTTGCTGAGACCACTCACCTTAAAAGCATTGGTCATCAGTCCTTGATTTGGGGCAGCCATTATCGTCCTCTCCTGATCATAGTGAAGCGATCCTCTTTTGACCCAGTTTATATATATACACACATATGTATACACAAAAATACACATAAACCTACACACGTTCGTGTGAAACACATAGTACACATACATAAAACTATACACACACACACAAAGCCTACACACATAGATACATTCTCTGTAATGTATACCTGCATATCCGTTCATATAAATCCTGAAAAAAAAAACTTACACTACCAAATGCAAAACTTAAGTTTAGTTCAGTTCACACAGAGACAAAGACAAAACCAGTATGCCTGCATGTGCATATACACACATATCCAAGAATATATTAATATACAGCTATGTATGTACACACACACCTACATATATGGATAAGAAACATATATAAGCATACATACGCATAAGCACATACATGCCCATTTTGCGACAAACAAACACATACATGCCTGCAAACAAGGCACAAGTAAGATTACTTAAACACAAACCGATCAATGCATATGACCATATCTACATAAACAAATACATCTAACACTTGCATGCAAACATGTACAAGCATAAACTTATACGTACCCATTCAAACAAATATATACTGATATATACACACACACACAAACTTATATATATATATATATATATATATATATATATATATATATATATATATATATATATATATATATGTATATATATATATATACATTTTATCTCTATTTATCTCTACCTATCTATCTATCCATCTATCTATCTATCTCTTTATTCATCTATCTACCTTTTTTTATTATTTCTCTCTCTTTTCACTTTATTTTATTTTATTTATTTTATATATTTTATATATTATATTTTATATATATATATATATTTTTTGACATTATTATTTTTTATTTTTTGATTTTGATTTTGATTTTTTGTTTTTGATTTTGATTCTTAACGGTCCCAACCACGTGACTTTCCAAAATTTAAATTTTAAATTTCTTTTC
The DNA here is from genome assembly GCA_963556195.1 of Sepiola atlantica. Classification (NCBI taxonomy): domain Eukaryota; kingdom Metazoa; phylum Mollusca; class Cephalopoda; order Sepiida; family Sepiolidae; genus Sepiola; species Sepiola atlantica. The sequence goes on along the minus strand of OY744535.1, from coordinate 56,885,768 downwards.
GTTTTTCTCCATTTCATTCTTTCCAAATATGATCTTAGGTTAAGATCGGATTCAAACTGCCTGATGAGATCCCAGTTATAATAGCTGTTGATCGATAACATCGACATGCCAGTGTCGCAGATTTTGTACATGTCTGTGTAAATAAAAATAATCATATATATATATATATATATATATATATATATATATATATATATATATATATATATATAAACTAACATATACATATCATACACAAGCATAGAGACAAGTAAATTTACATACATACTTAAACTCGTATACAGATGGACATAAAACATTATTTCAACAATAATTCTCTTTATATTTCTTAATTTTTGAGATGAGGATTGATAATTTGCATAATTTTGGTTATTCAGACTACATTTCTCATCTTGAGTGTTATCAGCACAATGTTTCGGCCGCTGTAACCTCCGGCTTTCTTCAGGTGTATCTCTTCAAACTCGGGAATATTTCTGTCGAACTTGGGAATCTACAAAGGGTAACCAGTCACATGGAATTTACGACAGGAAGAAAACAAAACCACACGAAGATCACCACACCATGAACCAAAGAATAGAAACTGCAAGAAACATCACTTTATAAGCTATTTCCCCCCCCCCCCGCCAATAAATTACACCAGCCTCAGCTGACACCACACAATAATGAATGAATGAACAGAAATTGCAAGAAACACCATAAGCTCTCCCCTTCCCTTTCCCCCTTCTATCCCCCTCTTCCCCCCCCCCCAAAAAAAAATAATAAATAAAAAATGGTGCCGGCCTAGGCTGACATCAGACAAAATATTTGTAGAGGGTCGAGGAGGATGAGAAGACCGAGGAGGGACAGCACAAACCAGACCTCCACTGGAAGAGTGCAGAGAATGCTAGAACCTTTGGGGAGGCTTATTGCCACCCAAATCCCAGAGAAGACCGATGGTCCTTACCAGCGAGAAATCAATGGTAAACGTCTGTTGCGATACCGCAATGCTATTTGTGGTGGTTATCAAAAAAAGGTGGAGAATACTAGAAATCTGGGGAAGCTTGTTGTCACTCAGACTCCAGGAAATACCACTGGTTGTTGTCGGTAAGCAATCACTGACGGGGTTAGGCTAAAAAAACACTGTCAACCGGCATCTCAGTATAATAGAACAGATATATAAATAAATAAACAAATAAATGAACACTTATACCAAAGACAATAGAATATAATATAGTGGAGGAAGGGTTTACATGGGGGGTGCAAGGACCATCCATAATAGAAGGTAAGATAGAGATTATAGGTTAAAATATTAGATTAAAATTTATAGTTATCATTAGCTAGTTTAAGTAGAAGTACTATAAGTTCAAGAAGTTATATATATAAGAAAGTGTGACTTACTATGCCTACAATTAATCATTTTTTTATTAAGAAGTTTACCCTCGTCACTAAATCTAATTATCTCAAGCTTTTCGTTTAGGCAGAGGCAACATGATGTAAATACATGTACTAGTTTTTCTAATGATATTCCATTTAACTATTGATGTTTTATTATTTTTAATTAGATCCCAGAAGTGTTGAGCAAGTGAGGGTTTTCCTCTATAATTGGTATTATTAAAAGAACATTTATGGTTGTTAAATCTTTCTCGGTGATACCTATATAGAATTTGTTTTCAGTTGGATTTTCTCTTGTTGTAATAGTTGCTTGATAAACTATAGAAGTTGATAAACATTTCTTTTGTAGCGGGCAGTTTATTTTATTATTACAGTTACCGTGTTTTTTATTGGCTTTATTATTTGAATCGGAGTTAGTATTCATCGTATTATCATTTAATATCTTATTGTTGTTTTTTTTATTAGTTTGTCTAAATTATCACTAAAAATGTAACTTTATTTAAGGATATTTTTATTAAATATTTTATTGAGGTATATTGTTAGGAGGGAACTGGAGTTGATTAAGTTTAAAACATTTTTAATTAAATGAAGGCGTAAACCAAATAATTTCCTATGTTTTACTTTATTAAGTGTATTATTAGGTGATGTTGGTTTAATATATTTGATTTAAGTTATAACTGCTATCTTTTAATGTTTTGTTATAAAAAGCCTTATGTGTATTAAAGTTTTTCTCATCAGAGGAGTTGTTATTAATACTTTTTCAATTGATTTGGCTATATGTTTAGTTATTATTTTGGGATGGTTGGGCGTCAATTGGGTTAGCATTATCCTTAGTATATGTTTCGTAAGTTCCTTTATTCAATTTAATCGTTACGTCTAACAAATTGAATTGTTTTGTGTTAGATGTAACTTCTACTTTAAGTCCTAATCCGTTAATTTCTTTAAAAATAATATTTTTTTGTTTTTCACATTTAGGTCCGATGGATATTTTTACGATTTGGGGGCCGTCATCTCTATACAATCCTATAGTTTCTACATCAATGTCTTTAGTGAGATTGTATAGGTGTAAAGGCCAAACAAATCAGTTACACTAACTGAATCTGAGGGGCCCATTAAGATGTCAAAAGATCCAGTTTGATTATTCTTGGTCCATTATACTTGTTTGTTAATTAGGACGATTGTTCTACATTTTCTAATAATGTTAATTTCATCCTCAGAAATGTTGGAGAGAAGAACAGCGAAATCCATAGCATATAATCGACCCCCATATATATATATATATATGGGAAGAGAAGGATGAAAGTAATCCGACGTGATGGTAAAATGAAAAAGGAAAAACAAAAAATGGATGTTTTTTATGTGTACATCAACGTTTCGTCTTTATTTATAAGACTTCATCAGGATGATAAAATAGAGAAAAAATGTCATGCAAGTACAGATACATGTAGGGTAGACATATTGGGAAAAATAGAACGAAATAGTGGCCAACTGCTGGGTGGACGTCCGTATTTGTTGGAGAAATAGAAATGAATGTAGAAAAGAATGAGTGGGGAAAAAATGGAAGGATGGGGTGAGCCAGGACTACTGTGGCTGGTGGTAAGAGAAAGAGGTGGGGGATGAGCAGGGGTAAAGTGGATGGCAGAGAGGGAGGTGAGGAAGAGGGGGGAGGGGGTGTTTGACCAGATGGCTGCGGTTCAAGATTGAAGGGGAAAAAGTAAGTTGGAATGTTTGTGTATGGGGGGTGTATGCAGGGAAAGGAGGATGGGTAGAGAGGAAGGGGGGCTGAGATTTTGGTGGATGGACGAAAGTTATGGTCTTAGAGAGCGTTTTGAGAAAATGAGGGAATTTAAGAAGGGGTATGGGAGAAAATAGTTGAGTGGGGGAGAGGGAGGATTTGTTGTGATAGGGTGTGAAATATTTGAAATATTTGGAAAATGATAGCAATGAGTGAGGGATTGGGGGGTGGAGGAGGGCGGTGATTGAAAGGGTGGGTATGGAATATTTGAAATATTTGGAACATGAGAAAGTTTATTTGGACTGCAGTATTAAAAGTGTGAGGAAAAAGTAAGGAGAAAATGAAGATTCAAGGAGAAAAAGAAAGGGAAAAGTAAATGGGAGAGTGTTATAGAGGTTGGAGATGAAAAAAGTTAACCATGATCAGGCAAGAGTCTTTGTTCTGTGAGGATGATCTTGCTTATTAAGGGTGATAGGTTAAAGAAACCATTACGTTATATATATATAATCTTGTGACATAGATATCTTGTAACATGGCATTGAAAAGTTACAAATATTTTATATTTTAAGTTCTACAGTTTTTAGCGACCACGTGTTCGGGTATATCTTTTTGACGCACGAGGTCGTCATTTTGTGTGTTGTGTTATCATGGATAACACAGATGTGTGTCAGAAGAAAGAGGAAAGGGCCATAGTGAAGAAATAATTTGTTATACATACATACTCTAACTGTATCCCATCTATTCGCAGATAAACAGTTTGCCGAAGCCGAACGTAAAAAAGGGATGCAAAACGTGTAATATATAACAACAGACATAAGTACTTAAGAAGGAATTCATTAAGGTTCCAAATACAATAAAAAGAACACATGTTGTCGGGGTTAAATATAGAGAAATATGCGTAAACAATTAATAATTAAATGTAACTTAGTCTGTGTTGTGTCTTCCTCAGTGTCTATGCGACTGCTATCAGTAGGGGTAATCTAGCAACAAGCCTTCTAGGGTTTTGTAATGAATGCACCTCGGAAAAGCTGAATGAAATGCCCGTTTATTTTGAAGGATGCAAGAAGCTAAGGACTCGTCTTAAATTACGCATGTGAGTAGAAAGAAATTAGAAAATCACGCGTTAAGAAAGTGCATTCTCTAACATTGGTAAAAAAATAATCTAAGAGAGATAACTCAGATAATTATGGCCCAACATAGTCCGTTCCATAAATTTTTTTGCCGAAAATGAAGTAAACTATGTTAAGAAAAGGTTGCAAAAGGGAGATAACGTATGCTTTTAAAAATTATAAAAAGGCATATATAGAAACTAAGTTTCATTCGCCAGTGGTGGACGAAAGGAAATCAATTATGTAACGAGCAAAACATTTGAAAAAAAAAAACATTTAAAAGAGTCATATTATTTCGACGAAAATGTTTTGGTTTGCCTCTTTCAATGTTTTTAGAGTTTCTAGGAAGGGTTTATTTGTGGGAAGTTGTAAAGTTGCTTGTTGTTCTTTTCCTTTTATTTTAAACGTGTTTACATTTCTGTATGCGTTTAGTCACAATATAGGTCTCTGTTTCGTCTTTTTTTTATGAACAACAGAAATTGTCAGGAATATCTTCATAATAATAGATTGTTTCCAAATGCCAATAAAATAGATGAATATTGTCACACACAATGTTTTCTTCTGAAATAAAATGTGTTAATGAAACTGCATGGGAAAATATGTAGACTTATTTAATGCATGCAGCTTTGTGCAGAAAATCAGACAATGTTTGTTATATTTTTTGCTATACTGGTAGGCATCTACTAGGACCAGTGTAAGCGTAATGGCGTAACATTCTGCTTGGCACAGCGATCAGACAAACATCTTTTATCCGTTTCACCATCTACACGTATAGAGGATGCTTATGATGTAAAAAACATTAATAATTAAATCAAAAAAGAGTCCCCAGCTTTTTCGTTTTTTCAGATGTCGAGAATTCGTGAAATTGCTTGTATTTCTAGACAAGGAAAAATAATGTAAGCATATAAGTAACATAAGGAAATTCGACGAACAAAGCAATACATGTGAGAAATAAATATAAAAATTAACTATTTCTTTTCCTGACGTGTTTAAGTGCCACAAAACAAAAGTATGCTTAAACACTTAATTAGTGTTTAGCACTCACACCACTTTTTAAATGTTTTCTTTTACAAGTGAGATTCGTAAAAAGTTGCAGTATTTTCTTGTACCAAACTATATTCTGCACATTAAGGAGTCCAAAAATAAAGTATTAATTTTTTTAGGTCGCCAATTTCATCGTGCGCATTGTAACAAAGGACCCGTCGCTGAAAAATACGAATATTAGATGGCATTTTTGCGTATTCTTAGACAGGGGTCACCAGTGAAAAACTATGTTTTCGATGGAATTCCTTCTGTTCTGCACGTTCCAAACAATAGATTACTAGTGAAGACCTAGAAATATTTTATATTCTAAATTATACGTTTTTAGTGATCACGTGTTCAGGAAAATCTTTCTCATGCACGAGGTCGACATGTTGCGCGTTGTGTCATCGTGGATAACACACGTGCGTCTGAAGAATGGGGGAAAGGGCGATAGTGAAGAAACAGTTGGATATATATACATAAACATTTATTTGTAGATAAATAATTTGTCCACGACAAACGTAAAAATAGAATACGAAACATGTAAGGGAATACACAATATAATACACAAAGAGGAGAACGACAGGAATACGTACTAAAGAAGACATACATTAAAGTCTCAAATATTATGAGAAAGAGGACATGCTGTGTAGAAGAAGTGTCAGACAATGGAGGCAGATGAGAACTTAGATGTAAAGAAAGTATATTTTGATAGCGAAGATATTGCGTTTTTTTTTTAAGTTTTGTTACCTTGGTGATATCATTGAAGCACAGAGATGGGCTGGTGCTAGTGTGATTGCAAGAGTTAAGAGTGGATGAAGGAAGTTCAGGGATCTTCTGCCATTACTAACCAGCAGAGCGTTACCACTGTCGACCAAGAGAAAGGTCTATCAAGTATGTGTACGCAGTGTTATGAGGTATGGAAGTTAAACCTGGTCAGTGAGGGTTGCAGACATGCGTTGCATGGAGAGAAATGATATAGGAATAATACAATGGATTGTAATGTGAGACTTACAGAGATGCTTAGATCTGATGACCTAAGAGAAAGATTAAATCTGGACCATACAAGGAGATGTGTGCAAAACAGGAGATTTCGATGGTATGGCTATGTTGAAAAGAATAAACGAGAGTGTGTGAACTAGCACATGTAGAACAATTGAGGTAGCAAGATCAATTGTTTAAAGGAGAGGTCAAGGAAAACATGTGAGGAAGTAATAAGGATGGAATTGAGAGAAAGAGGAACAAATAAAAGTGTGGTCAGAAATAGGTTAGTTTGGAAGTTAATTTCTGAAAACTGTCCAACACATGCCAGCATGTAAAACGGACGTTAAACCGAAAATGACAATAATTATTATCGTCATATTTTGACTACTTGATGTGTAGCGAAATTGAAAGCCCTAAAGATGTTTTCTCCACAAACATTGCGCATGGATCAAGGATCAATTTCATCTCATTTCTGTATTCGAATATTGCGAAAAGTTTTTATACATGTGTGTACCATAATAATCCGAACGTGTTCAATTTATATTTATATACGAATATTCTAAACGTTTTTTATTAATTCAAGTATTCGAATATTCCTAAGGTTTTCCATTCATTTTGTAGTAAAATTTTCCGAACGTTTTCTATTCATTTGTGTATTCGAATATTCCGAACGTCTTCCATTAATTGATGTATTTGAAAATACCAAAGGTTTTCCATTCCTTTGTGTATACGAATATTCCAACCGTTTTATTATTAATTTGTGTATTCCAATATTTCAAACGTTTTCCATTAATTTATGTATTCAAACATTCTAAACGTTTTAAATTAATTTGTGTATTCGTACATTCCAAAGGTTTCCATTTATTTATGTATTCGAACATTTCAAAAGTTTTCCATTCATTGGAGTATTCGAATATTTCATATATTTTTAATTCATTTGTGTACTCAAAAATTCCGAAGGTTTTCCATACATTTGTGTATTCGAATATTCTAAACGTTTTTCCTTTCTTTGTATATTAAAATATTCCGAAAGTTTTTTCTTCATTTGTGTATTCGAATATTCCAAACGTTTTCTATTAATTTATGTATCCGAATATTCCAAACGTTTTTAATTCACTTGTGTATTCAAATATACCAAAGATTTTCCATTCTTTTATGTATTCGAATATTCTAAATGTTTTCCATTCATTCATGCATTCGAATATTTCAAAGGTTTTCCATTTCTTTGTATATCAGAATATTCCAAAGTTTTTCCAGTCATTTGTGTATTCGAATATTTCAAACGAGTTTTTTATCAATTTATGTATTCGAATATTCCAAACGTTTTTAATTGATTTGCGTATTTTAATATTTCAAAGGTTTTTCATTCATTTGTGTATTGGAATATTCCAAAAGTTTTCTATTCGAATATGTATTCTAACCTTCCAAAGATTTTCTATTCATTTATGTATTCGAATATTCCGAACGTTTTCAATTTCTTTGTTTATTAAAATATGCCGAATAGTTTGCATTAATTTGTGTATTCGAATATGCTAAACATTTTCAATTAATTCATGTATTCGAACATTCCTAAGGTTTTCTATTTCTTTGTATATTCGAATATTACGAATGTTTCCATTCCTTTGTGTATTCGAATATTCCAAACGTTTTCCATTCATTTGTGTATTCGAATATTCAAAAAACTTTCCGCTCACTTGTGTATTTGAATGTTCCATACGTTTTCCATTTTATTGTATATTATAATATATTCCGAAAGTTATGCATTCCTTTGTATATTTGAATATTCCAAAAGTTTTCATTCATTTGTGTATTCGAATATTGAAAAGGTTTTTCATTCATATGTTTATTCAAATATTCTAAAGGTTTATATTATTTTTTGTATTCGAATGTTCTGAAGGTTTTCCATTCATTTGTTTATTCGAATATTCAAAACATTTCCCATTTCTTTGTATATTACAATATTTCGAACGTGTTCTATTCATTTGTGTATTCGAATATTACAAATGTTGTCCATTTATTTATGTATTCGAACCTTCCGAAGTTTTAAAATTATTTTGTGTATTTTAATATTCGAAAAGTTTTCCATTCTTTTATGTATTCGAACCTTCCGAAGTTTTTCTATTTATTACTGTATTCGAATATTTCAAACGTTTACTATTCATTTATATATTCGAATATTCCGAATGTTTTCCATTTATTTATATATTAGAATATTCCGAATGTTTTCCATTCATTTTTTTATTAGAATATTCCAAAGGTTCTCCATTCATTTGTGTATTCGAATATTCTAAAGGTTTTACATTAATTTGTGTATTCGAATATTCTAAAGGTTTTACATTAATTTGTGTATTTGAATATTCTAAAAATCTTCCATTCATTTGTGTATTCGAATATTCTAAAGGTTTTCCATTCATTTGAGCATTTGAATATTCTAAAGGTCTTCCATTCATTTGTGTATTCGAATATTCTAAAGGGTTTACATTAATTTGTGTATTTGATTATTCTAAAGGTCTTCCATTCATTTGTGTATTCGAATATTCTAAAGGTTTTACATTCATTTGTTTATTAGAATATTCCAAAGGTTCTCCATTCATTTGTGTATTCAAATATTTAAAACGTTTTCCATTCATTTGTGTATTCGAATATTCTAAAGGTTTTACATTAATTTATGTATTAGAATATTCTAAAGGTTTTACATTAATTTGTGTATTCGAATATTCTAAAGGTTTTCCATTCATTTGTTTATTAGAATATTCCAAAGGTTCTCCATTCCTTTGTGTATTCAAATATTTAAAACGTTTTCCATTCATTTGTGTATTCGAATATTCTAAAGGTTTTACATTAATTTGTGTATTTGAATATTCTAAAGGTTTTACATTAATTTGCGTATTAGAATATTCTAAAGGTTTTACATTAATTTGTGTATTCGAATATTTTAAAGGCTTTACATTAATTTGTGTATTAGAATATTTTAAAGGTTTTACATTAATTTGTGTATTTGAATATTCTAAAGGTTTTACATTCATTTGTGTATTTTAATATTCTAAAGGTCTTCTATTAATTTGTGTATTAGAATATTCTAAAGGTTTTACATTAATTTGTGTATTAGAATATTTTAAAGGTTTTACATTCATTTGTGTATTTGAATATTCTAAAGGTTTTACATTCATTTGTGTATTTTAATATTCTAACGGTCTTCTATTAATTTGTGTATTAGAATATTCTAAAGGTTTTACATTAATTTGTGTATTAGAATATATTAAAGGTTTTACATTAATTTGTGTATTTGAATATTCTAAAAGTTTTACATTAATTTGTGTATTAGAATATTTTAAAGGTTTTACATTAATTTGTGTATTAGAATATTCTAAAGGTTTTACATTAATTTGTGTATTTGAATATTCTAAAGGTCTTCCATTCATTTGTGTATTCGAATATTCTAAAGGTTTTACATTAATTTGTGTATTAGAATATTTTAAAGGTTTTACATTAATTTGTGTATTAGAATATTCTAAAGGTTTTACATTCATTTGTGTATTTGAATATTCTAAAGGTCTTCCATTAATTTGTGTATAAGAATATTTTAAAGGTTTTACATTAATTTGTGTATTTGAATATTCTAAAGGTCTTCCATTCATTTGTGCATTAGAATATTCTAAAGGTTTTACATTAATTTGTGTATTAGAATATTTTAAAGGTTTTACATTAATTTGTGTATTTGAATATTCTAAAGGTTTTACATTAATTTGTGTATTAGAATATTGTAAAGGTTTTACATTAATTTGTGTATTTGAATATTCTAAAGGTCTTCCATTCATTTGTGTATTCGAATATTCTAAAGGTTTTACATTAATTTGTGTATTAGAATATTTTAAAGGTTTTACATTAATTTGTGTATTAGAATATTTTAAAGGTTTTACATTAATTTGTGTATTCGAATATTCCGAGGTTTTTCCATTCATTTGTGTTTACGAATATTCCAAACGTTTTCCATTCATTTATGTATTTGAATATTCCTAAGGTTTTCTATTCATTTGTGCATTCAAACATTCTAGATTATGTCCATCCAAAATAATGTATTTGAACATTCCATCATAATTCGAGATAATCGGAGTGATTTCCAATATCGGATAATTGATGATTTCACACCTGCTGTTCGTTTCTATTTCTAAGGATGATCTTTTGTAAAGCTGTTTATGAAGCCGTCATTCTGTGTACGTTGTTCTATCACATGGATTCTATCTTTAAATATTCTTTTGTTTTGTAACCTGGTGTTCATATTCGCATAATGAAACTTGAATAACCAGTAAAATGTACACACTACAACTTAAAAGTTGTTAGTCTCCTTCAAAAATGTTTATTTCTGATTCTAAATGTATTCCATGATAAATGCCAGTATACTGAAATCATATGCCCTTAATAGGGTTAAGATGAAAATTCATATACACTAAATGTACAAAAGCAAGGAAATTCCCAAATTTTTACACTTTTATTGTCATTAAGGGTATGCGAGCACAACAGGGCTATGTATTTTACTGGTAGGAATTTTTATCAGCGCACCTCACACACTTCATCCACTCATGCATAGAGATTTATACTGTAGTGATGTGATAATGAAATGGTTTGGTTGATATGTAGTCATACCCTTAATGACAATAAAAGTGTAAAAATTTGGGAATTTCCTTGCTTTTGTACATTTAGTGTATATGAATTTTCATCTTAACCCTATTAAGGGCATATGATTTCAGTATACTGACATTTTTCATGGAATTTCTCTACTTTTGTAAAGGCTATGCCTCAATACAATGCCTTCTCATAAGGTTTTTTGGAATTTTCTGGAAAACTAAGGTATATGGTAAACTGAAATCAAAATGCCATCAACTAGACCCTAGAACCTCTATCTCTGCCAAAAATCAGCTGAATCCATCAAATAGTTGATGAGATACAGGGTGGCACATACGTCGTACGTACGTACGTACACACAGATAACATGATTTCATGATTGAACTTTCTGGATCTCTGGGTTGCCTTGACTAATGATGCTGAAATTCTACACACTTATAGAACCTATCAAAAAAAAATTTTGTGCAAAGTTTTAACTAATTTGGTTTATTGGTTTTTGAGTTATGATTGATCAAAGAAATGAAATTTCCAGCATAGGCCATTCTTGAAGTCTATTAAGGGATAGAGTGCTTTCGCGCCTCCCTTGATTATTTGTAATGAAACATGTAATGGTTTTACTTAGTTTACTAAATACAAATATTTCCCAGTAACTTTGACCTTTATATAATCAGATTTATTTGAAGAATTGATTTAAATTCTCAATTGTTTATAATAGACTGTTCTAATCTTCTGTTTTTTTAGTTAGATGGTTTATTACATTCGCTTGTTAATGAACTGAGAAAGAAACTGTACAATGTAGAGTGAGAGAGATGGGAGTAATAGACAGAAATTTGGCAAGCGATGGATGACTTGTATAGTAAATTTTAAATTACAGCAAATTAGGCCAAGTAAAATAGATTTTTTTAAACATAACTCAATCCCAAAGCTATGGAATATTTAAATATGTATTTTGTGTGATTAAAAATATATCGGAAAAAGCCTTAGAGAAAACAAAGTTGATTAACCCAGCGATAGTATAATAATACTACTACTACTACTACTACTACTACTACTACTACTACTACTACTAATAATAATAATAATAATAATAATAATAATAGTTAAGGTCGAATCGTGCGACTGGCTTGAACGGTTATCTCTACACTGACGATTCCGCAAAGTTGAAACGTATACATATGTAGATAATAATTAAATATTTATTATTAAATAATTATATATATACATATATATATATATATATATATACATATATATATATATATATATATATATATATATATATATATATATATATATATATATATATATATATATATATTATATTGATTAAATTCAAAAACACATGTAAAATTCAATCCAAAAACATGATTCACATCAGTTCCTTCAATTCTTTATTTCCGCACTTCAGTGGAGATTTATCATTTATATTTCCATCTTACATAGAAAAAACATATTTTTATTTTGGTAGAAAACGAGTTCTTGCTGTAAATGTCTTACAAGGATGGAAACAGAGATTGGAGCTAAGCTAGCACCTTCCATGGAAATAGCGATAGAGTAGAGAGAGACTAGCAATGTATCTTCTGTAAGGAACAGAAGAGATTACACCCCACTAGATTTCGAAATCAATTTTGAACTTTGTCTTGCATGTAGAAATATATTTTGTGATAAGTTTAAGGAAAATTAAATGAAAAACTTCTTTAGCAATATTTTTGTTTAAATTTAAAGTTTATATTTATATTCATAATATATAATATACATAAGATATTCATAGAAATATAAATTTCGTAAATGGTTATGTCGTGTCTCTTATAAATTCAATTACTCAACGCTTGAAAATCATCATTATCATGGGTGTTATGTGTGGTTTTACATACTGCCATATGTTAGACGGCTTTTAGAAATTAACTTCCGAACAAACTAATCTCTGTTCAGGTCTTTATTTATCCCTCTTTCTCTCAAATCAATCTTTATCATTTACTCCCATACTTTCCGCTGCCAACTGATCCTGTCATTTAAACTGTTCTACATCTACAAACCTAAGCACTCTCATCCATTCTTTCAGTGTGACCAAACCAACGAAGTCTCCAGTTTTTAACACATCTCCCTAACTTAGTTTATTAACCTTAATTTTCAAACTATCCTAATATCTATATAATCTACATGAAATTTGAATGGAGAGAAATGACATGAGAATGATACGATGTCTGTGTATTTGATATGTATTGCACGAAGAGAATATACAAAACAAATATTGGGATGTATTTGCGACGGGAGGATTTCTTGATATATCGAAGAAGATACCAATTAAAATCTGATGGGAAACAGATTAGCAGAAGTTTTTTTTCTTCAAATAATGAATGCTTAAAAGAGATGTTTGATCATACCATTACATTAATCTGATCATGCATATATTGAAATCAAAGAGAAATTTCTAGTCTTTCTCTACTCTATCATTATTCGCATAAAAACTGCTCGACTGAGCTCCAATCTCGCGCTTATCCTTGTAAAACATTCACAGCAAGAACTCGTTTTCCTACAACGTTGTAAAAGAACTTTTCTTTCTTCCTCCATGTGCCTAGCATTAGACAGAATTTCAACAAACATGGTTTCTTTTCAAGGACTTCACATTTGTAGCACACTATTACCATGAGACTGCTTCCCTGAAGACCACAACATGGTCGTCTTCAATTCCAATTTTTTAAAAATACTTGTCATAAACATAAATAAGTAATCAAATTATGTTCATTTAACTCATATTTTTCGGTCTGCTCATAATATTCTCCATCATTCAACTGACAATTCATCCATCTATCTCATTAATCGAGTGGCTTTTGGCCTTGATAAGTTGTGACTCTTCAGTAGAAACAAAAGTTTACGTCATGGCAGATTTTGAGTACATAAACATGAAACAGAGAAACTGGTCTAATATTTCAGAAAATATTGATTGGAATTATAGTTCGAATACATTTGATGTTAATGAAATGTGGGAAGACTTAAATGGAAAAATAAAATCTATGTTAGAAAATATTCCTAAAAGTATTGCAAAATTTTCAAAACATGAGAACTATTACAAAGAATGATCTATTAGAAAATTACCTTAGGATGGTAATCGGTTTTCTGATTAAAAAGGGTCATGATAGTTTGAAATTTTTTAAATCATCCCAAGTATAAAAAATTATCGAAAGGCTTTCAGTAAATAAAATTAAGTTGGAAGTAAAATTGTAAATCTTTATTAAAATATGGAAATGTGAAAAAATAAAATTCATAAAAACGTGAGTGTATTAAAAGATAATTCAGATTTTACGGGAACGCTTGACAGCGCCGCTACCCTAATATATATATATATATATATATATATATATATATATATATATATATATATATATTTCTTATATTTCTGTTTTTGCTAGAGATGGGGCATCCTTCCGGATGCCAGACATTCACTGGCTATTTCAGACACTCCAGCCTAGAGATCGTTTTAAGATTCTAACAGTCCCTTTAAGTGCAGTTGTTTGTATTTCTCTTGCACTCGGTTCACCGGGTATACTCGCCAGATAGCTCTTGAAATTCTTCTTCATTAGTCCTGTTGCTCCTATAATTACTGGTATGATGGAAATTTTCCTAAGATTCCAGTTTCTTTTCATGTCGTACATAAGACGTGTGTGTGTGCATGTGTGTGTATTCAGAATACAAGCATGCCAATGGAAGCAAAGAAACAATTGGAAAACAAAGAAGTATACAGTTATTTTTTGCGAACCAAACTGAGTCCGCTATGAAGTTGTCCTTGAGCATGTGTACAAAGAGAGTCTGTAAGTGATGTGTGTGTACGTAGAGAGACAAAGTGTATGTAACGTGTGAATACAGTAAATTAGATAGGATGATGGGAGTAGAGGTATGGATAAAGCAAAACAGTACAGACAGAGTGCAATACAGTTCATACGGATATACAACGAAACCCCGGATATATATATATATATATATATATATATATATATATATAGTGTTATAGTGAAATAAATTCCAGAAGGAAATCCGGGTATGAGAGCTCAATGTAATAAACAGAGCAAGAATAAAATTAAAATAAAAATAACATGGAATCACATAATCACCGGTGCAATAATTCATTTCGACCCTGTGGCCCTTCCCAGCATCCAAGCGAGGTAATCACATTTTTGAAAATGAAAAAAGAGAAATTCACACTCACCATTTCAATAGACATATAGAGAGAGCGACAGCATATTTAATACATATCTTGAGAGAGGGGGAAATAAGCTATTTAAGACGTAAATCCGTGGTAAATCATACAATTGCTTCCTTCTCTCTATATATATATTGCTTTCTTTTTCTCTCATTGCCTTCCGTTATAAATCGTGCAATCTCCCCCTCTCTAGATATATATATATTAAATATGTTGTCACTCTCCTCCACCTAGATTTACGTCTTAAATAGCTCATTTCCCGCTCTCTCAAGATATGTATTAAATATGTTGTCGCTCTCTCTATGCAAAATCTAATTACTCAACATGGCGTTCATTATTTGTTGAAATATTCCTCTCGCTACTTTTATACCAAAATCTGTATAAACCTTCGTGTGTGTTTATAGTTGACAATTATGTAAATTCTTCTTCCAGTGGTATTTGCAGGTATGCGGCCGATTAATCAAGTTTGAGAATGTTTTACTTCCACTTAATTTTAGAAAATATATCTTCAGGACAAGGTAATGAGTACTTGTAAGATTTTAAACAATCCAATCGAATAATCGTCACAAATACGAATTTTGCGTTCAATTTTTTGCATAAACTATATGTTTTTTGTGTTTTTTTTATGGAAATCGCTCCAGGCAAGGCATGAATCCATTTGATGCAATGGGCTAAAAAAATACTACTTCAAACTCAAAAACTAGTCAACAATGAGTATAAGATTGATATATTCCGACCCAGAAAACAGCAATTCTTCCCTCTTTGTCAGAAACATCGCTCATGCAATGTGATGGACTAAAAGACAAAATAAGAAAAGCGAGGGTTACGAAGTTGCTTAAAGTATACCCACGATAAATTCTCTACTCTCCTTGAACTATCCACTCCTATTTTTTCTAACCGGTTCAGTTATTTTTCAATTATTTGTCGAGCTGCCAAAAGTATTTGTCTTTTTAGCCTAAAAATCGCTGGTGCGTTATTGTTTAAATTCAAATGTCGTTTTACACTTGAGCAGATTTCAAAACCTTCATAAAAAATGTCAGGGAAACTGGATTAAGTTTGTAGCGACCGGGGTCACTATTTAAGTAGCGACCGGGGTCGCCATTTATGTAGCAGCGCAAACCTTAGCTTGTTACGAGGTCGTATCTTAGAGAAAATACTAAAACCACACTTACATTAAATTTGTTGTAAGGAATGATTAAAACAGAAAAAAAAAACAGATAAAAAAACACATGCATGAAAGTTAAATGAAGGAAGAATGGAAAAGGGAATATTTAAACAAACACTATTTATATATATACAAAATACAAGACATTAATTGTTCATTTAAAATGTTCAGTTAGGGAAGTATTAATATGTTTGTACTTGTAATTTATGAGTAAGAATTGATAGGCGTGTAGGCATTTGTGTGCGTGTGTTTTTGTCAGCAGTGCGTGGTTGTACGAATGTGTGTGCGTGCACGTGAGTTGAGATTTGTCGGGGTGCCTAAGTGTACGACTGTGTATGGGTGCGTGCATGATTGAGAATTGATATGTCGTGTGTGTGTGTGTGTGTGTGTGTGTGTGTGTGTGTGTGTGTGTGTGTGTGTGTGCCTTTGTCAGCAGTGTTGGTAAGCATGTGTGTGCAAGTTTAATGGTGAATGGTGAATGGTAGTCATCTGAGGACGAGGAAAAGTCTTGAAACGTGTCCTCTGTTAACTGTCAAAGGAAAGACAGAGAGAGATTTTTTCGCAGCGTGATACTTTTATATTTTGTCACGCATGGTCGCACAGACATAGTAGCTAGCAGGCCACGTGACATACATTTTTGTTGTTTGTTTTTTTTTGTAAAAAATGCTAAGTTGGTTTTGGGAGCTGATTTTTGGAAACAAAATTCTGATTTTGTTTTTAACTGGAATTTGGGGACATGGCTTGCGTTTTCGCCCATGCAGTCGGGCAGTAAACTTTATAGGATTGGGATGAACCTCAATCATATAAGTTCCCTTTTAAAATTTCTGTTCTATTGGAAGCTGTTTTTACGCCATTACAAAACGTATGTATTCGTAAGTCGATATATCAAATGACAATCCAGCCCACTGTAATAGGTTTCATGACTGATCCATGACGAATGCTTACAGGTTAAATAGGTGGATTTTTCCGTATTTGGCTGTAATTTGTTGCCGGCAACAATGTTCTTGAAACGTTACATAGATTCATCTAAATTAATTTTTACTTTTTATCTCTGTTAGTTATCTTAAGTAATAATTTTCAGAGGTTAAGTCATTGAATGTTCCGGCCGATTGGATTTCTACGCTCTATTAATCCAAGTATCTTGTATCACCCCCGATCATTTTGCTAAGGATTTATGTATCCCTCTCGTATCTATGCGCCAATGAAATGTAGTATCCTCACAAAAATATGTTTATGCATGCCCATATGATATATATATATATATATATATATATATATAAGACTTTTTAGAATCATTTAAAATATGATACAAAATAAAATTCTCAAATTGTTTTAGAAAATATTCGTTGTTTGAATCCTTAGAACTGATATAAATAATGTTCCAATTTTATTTAACTCAACTTACCTTCTTCGAGCCCATGTGACCGCTTGCAACCGCCACTCCTGTACTGATGAGAGTAGAAACCCCGAAACGACGCCGTTTGTAGGTATAAAAGCACTTAAATATAATATATATATATATACATATATATATATATATATATATATATATATATATATATATATATATATATATATATATATATATATCAAGTGGATTAGCAAACACAGCTTATCTTAATAAACATAACTTAATTCACGAGCTGGAAAACTAGACAACGGATATGTAACAAAAACCAAAATAAAAGAATAATAAATAAATATTTAAACAATTAAATAGAATACTTTTTAAAAACACAACATAAATTATACCACCAAACAAACAAAATAAGCCAAAATAAAATAAATAATTGTAGTCTTTAGATAAATACTTAAAACCTAATAAACTTAGGCTGAAAATATTTACTTTGTAATAATAATAATTTAAATTAGACTGAACAATATTCGCAATATAGGACTAATACTCACTTCAATATTGAATGCCGAATAAAGAAAAATAAAATAAAATAATTAATTAATAATTTAATAAATATTGAGGCTATCCCTGGCTCCTTTAAAAACAAAACATTAGGCCGAGAATACTCATTTTGTAATAATAATAATTAGGATTTAGCCACAACAATATTCGCTATATAGGAATAATACAAACTTCAACATTGAACGCCGAATAAGATTTTTAAAAACAAATAAAATAAAAGGAAATATTAAATGAATAAATATTGAGGCTATCCCCAATGCCATTTACGTATAAACAAAACATAATTCATTTTTAACGTTAAACTACGGATCTTTGCGAACTTACGAAGTCGCTTCCTTTGCCTAAATTAAAAGAAATACGAGAACATTCGCTCTGTAACAATAATAAGATACGATAAAACAATAACTAAATAAATAAATGGATGATATTCAGGCCTTTAAAAACTAGTAATATAAACGAACACAGTCGACTACTCTAACAAATTTAAACTAATTAACCAAATTGAAACTGAATGCAAGAATGGGCAAATGAATAAATAAAATAACATTTTAAATTTTTTTAAATTATAAAATATACGCAATAGAAAAAATAAATATTTTAAAAATATTAATATCGAAATATACACTAATAAAATTAAAGATAAACAATACATTTGAAAGAAATTTGAAAAATAAAATATTAAAATTGATAATTTCAAATTCATCTCATATTCTGCCGAATAGTACCCACCGGCAACGGTCTTCCTATGCACGTTAAGGTTGAACGCACATCTGAAGAAGGGGCATTTTCTTCCCGAAATATCATATTATACGGAACTTCCACCGTACATCACTGATAAAGTAAGATTGATTGTAATATAATATATACATATATATATATATATATATATATATATATATATATATATATATATATATATAGAGAGAGAGAGAGAGAGAGAGAGATGAGTGCGAAAATACATGTTCTAGCATATACCTTCTATTCTTTATGCATACCAACCTCTTCCAATTGAAAGCTCGATGATTGTCAACATTTAACAACAGAGCATATATAAGTAAACAAGATTTTGTTACATTCCAAAGGCCAAGATTTTATTTATCTTACGAAACAGTTTTTTAATACCATCACTTTTGGTACAATTTACGGTTCTGTTTTCTTCAACAGGGGACAAACCAACATTTGTATGTCAATATAAAATCTTTTTCACTCTAAACTCATCAGTTTTTGTCTCTCTGATGGGTTCGGAGAGGAAAAATCCGATATTGAAATATCAGGTTGGAAAGAAAGTAATGTCGTATTTTTTACTTCATCACTTTGCAGCCTCCTAAGTTGTACATAGTTCTAGATTTCTTTGGTGAATAGATTTCTTAATATTTTGCTTTGCCTTTCAGATATAATAATTAGCTGGAAAATATTAGTTTAACGGTCTCAGCAGTCAAAAAATGGATATTAGTGAGGAGCATCTGAGACATGCTCTATGAATTCAAAAAAGGAAATCAGCTGCAGAAGCTACAAGGAATATTGGAACTGTCTATGTGATATGTGTTCTGAATGATCGAAAATGTCAACGGTGGTTTGCTAAATTTTCTTCTGGAGACTTTAACCTGTCAGATCGGCGACGTTCGGGAAGGCCAAAATCAATTGATAAAAATGCCATTAAAGACGCTGTGGAGGCCAATCTAAAGTGACCCAGCAGAGAATTAACTAAACAATTCAATACAACCCATATCACAATTATTTCATGCTTTCACGAGTTAGGAAAAATTTCAAAACTTGGACGCTGGGTTCCCCACGATTTGACCGACGCTCAACGAAATCAAAGATTGACTGTTTGCACATCTTTGCTTTCCAGGAACCATCGAGAACCATTTTTGCAAAGAATTGTGACTGGAGATGAAAAATGGGTTCTTTACAAGAATATCCAATGCAAAAGACAGTGGTTAGACCGAAACCAAAGTCCACAGCCTGTTCCAAAAGAAGGACTACACCCAAATACTGTTATGCTCTCTTTATGGTGGAACATGAGAGGACTTATTCATTATGAGTTACTAGAGCCTAATCAAACAATCGCAGCAGTAAAATATTGTTCGCAGCTGGATGATCTAAGAATTGCTCTATCAAAAATACGACCAGCCTTACTCAATATGAAGGGTGTAGTGCTTCAGCATGATAACGCAAAACCTCACACAGCAAAACTCACTCAGGTAAAGGTCAAGAGTTTTTCCTCACGCGCATTATCAACCTAACATTGCTCCATCCGACTCCATCTTTTCCGGTCGTTGCAGCATCACTTAAACAATAAAATTTATGAAAATGACGACCAACTTAAAAATGACCTAAATTTGTTTTTCTCTAAAAAATCAGAAATATTTTGAAGAAGGCATCAAGAAGCTAGTTGATCGTTAGAAAGAAATCATAGAAAATGAGGGAAATTATTGTAAAGATTAAAAATGCCCTAATGTGAATGTTTCAGATGAAATAAATGTGTTGGACAAAAACGACATTACTTTCTTTACGACCTGATACAAATGTAAATTGTACCAAAAGTGATTATTTTGAAAAATGTTTCATATGATGAATAAAATCTTGGTCTTTGGAATGTAAAAAAATCTTGTTCATATATATATATATATATATATATATATATATATATATATATATATATATATATATATATATATATATATATATATATATGAATGCAGCAACATTTTTGTGAGTAACGGATAAATTTTATTAGACAGACGAACAACACAGGTAAGGAGGACTGTTTTCTTTTTTTAATAACTAATATAAGTTAGCAAAACATTTATACGGAGCAAAACTTAGGTTTACTATACGGAACGTTTATGTTTTTGTCTTTTAAGGGAAGTGGGGTCTGATCAACTCTGCTGGGAAGCCATGAAATTAAATACTGTCTTGTTTTTAAATTCCCAGAAACAGATTTTCCTGGTAAACAACTGATGATCCCTTAAATAATGTTAGAAGCAAACTAATATAATAACTGAAAAAGTTAAATTGACTTACATGAGTGATTTTCCACTGAACGACTTGGGACTTAAGGGTTTTTTGGGTTTTTTTTTAAAATATAGTTTTAATGGTTGAGAAACTTTCAAGACTATATATATATATATATATATATATATATATATATATTGTATTAATAAAAAGGTGAAAACTGAAAAACTCATTTTACCGTTATATGTCCAAATTTGCTTCAGTTCCTGTTTATACGTTGCACCTCTGCGTTATATTGCCTTCTATAAATTACCTTATATATATATATATATATATATATATATATATATATATATATATATATATATATATATATATATATATATGTGTGTGTGTGTGTGTCTGTGTGTGTGTGTGTATGTATATATATTTAAATGAATAAATGCGAAAGGTTTTTTTCATTTATCAATTCTATCTAATAATAAAAACGGGTTACTGTTATTTTAATCAATTATACATCATACAGACTTGATACTCTGTATATATAGTGCAGATAAACGATTAAGAACCTTTTGACTGCCGAATAAGCATAACTATTTTTAACCGTTCAATAATTAATTAAGATTTGGTATTATTAATTTGGAATTGCATTTGCTTATGTTTGTTATCTATATGCAATTGTTTCGTCCATATTAACAGTAATTACTTAAAGTTATTTAATGAATAAATCGGAAAAATAACTAAAATACCTTAAGTTTAAACAACTACCGCTCGTCACGACCTTACTGAAGGTGAACGAGGCATAAGCGATAATAGAAGGTCAGGGGAGAGAGCGTGTGGCTGTCTCGCTCACTTTCTCTCTGATCCCTTTCTATCGCCCTCTTTTTTTCAGTTTTTACATTTTCCCTGAAAGATAAATAAATATGCTTAATTAGTTTAGTTAATGCCTTTATTGTGAAGTTTAACAACAAAATTATTGTTTAATGTTTACAAAGAGCTTATCACTATTCTGATTGACAAATTAAAACAATAGTTTAGTAACACTATACGAAAAAATATTGATTCATATTAACATCCTCTGCGAAATTACCCCCCATCCAGTTTTAGGCGATCACGTGTGAACACCCTGAAAAACTTCACGGAAAGATGAAAAGAAAAAAGTATTATTTTGGAATTTAATGGGGGGGGGGCGGGGAATTTTTTGTATATAAATTTAATGTAAAATGATCCCTATTTTGGGCGCCAGTTTTAGGGCAGTTAACTAGATTCTTTTTTATATGGGAATTAAATCAGCTGCATTCTTTTTTTGGGGGGAAGGGGTAACTACTTTTGTAGGCTATTACATGTGGTTTTATGATCTTACCACTCGGACTTAGGGTTAGTAGTAAAAACTTTTGGTAAGTTCCCTAAAACGATAGAATGGCCCGGAAATTGGGAACATAGTACGTTTGATATATATATACAACTCATCTCCCACTGAATTCTAAAATATTTGTTTTTCTTTATCTCCGTTTTCCACGGTGTTAACACGCAATCGCCTAAAAAAGCAGAATGTACTATTTTCCCATATTTAATTTTTTTAAATCTTATACATTTTTTAAACATTTTTTTACATTTCCAGAAATTTAGACGACCCTGTAGATTATGTCTGAATTAAAAATTTGAAATCCTAAACTTTAAATACCCCCCCAAAATCTATTAAACTGTAGAAGTGAGATAGCAAACAGCTGCTTGCACAGAAATAAATTTACGTAATAAATAAATAAATAAATAAGTAAAAAAACTAAACTAAACTAAAACCTAACAATTTAAAAACTAAAACCTAAAATAGAAATACAAGGAACCACGTGTTAAAATAAGTTCACCCATTATATTGACACAACAAAGAAACAGGATATAGCCCACTCTATAGAAAACAGAACAATAGAACAAGATATAGGAAGTAACACTAACCGGACCTTTGTTCGTGGGAAGCCCAACGATTGGCTGAGAGAACAACAAATAATCTGATTGGTTAACTTGCTAGTCGTGTATATAAAAACACCCGGCAAAAATAACTCCATACATTTTAGCCTGAAGATTCCCCCGGGGGATTAAACGCAGGAGCTTCTGTGTAGCTTAATTGCCATGAATATATTTTCATAGCTTACTATATATATATATATTTATTTATTTTGGTACAGAAAAATTAGTACAACATTCGTACCGTCGGTTTCAAGCACGGAAGGACTTAGCCATCCAGTTCTCTTCAGCTTCTGTTGTCATCTGTTTCGGAAATGTGAAGTCACGTGTCACTCTCGTTTGGACACGTTATTTGCTTAGAGTGTTATTTATGTTTGTTTAAATTTAGTGTAAGGAAAGTTTAATAAGGTTTGAAAAAAAGGGGAGGAGTGAAAAGTAACAGATGAGATTTAAACCGGAGAAAATTGAAAGAGATATAAAAAACAAAAAATAAATAAATAAATAAATTAGTCATATGTATGCAGTGTGATGATGTATAGAAGTGAAACCTGGCCAGTGAGGGTTAAGGGCATGCGTTGCACAGAGAGAAATCATATGAGAACGATACGATGGATATGGAATGTGAATCTTAAAGACAGGCTTAAAGCTGATAACCCCAGAGGAAGATTAAATCTAGGCAGTATAGGGTGATGCGTATTGAACAGGAGACTTTGTTAAAATGGTCATGTTGAAAGAATGGATGAGAGTTTTTTGGTTAGTAGATGTAGAACAGTTGAAATAGAAGGGTCAGTTGGCAGAAGTAGGCCAAGGAAAACATGGGAAAAAGTGATAAGGATGGACTTGAATGAAAGAGTGATAAATAAAGATCTGGCAAGATATATTTTAGTTTGGAAGTCAGTTTCTAAAAGCCGTCCAACACATGCTATCGTGTAAAACGGACGTTAAACTAAATATGATGATGAATATATCTCTCTGTATTTTTTTCGTATCGAGTACTTCTTTAATTTATAATTTTCAAGATATGTTTGCTGATAATGCAATTTCCTCATTCCTCTTCCTCCCATAGCCCACACAAGACATAAAATACACAGTCCTTTTACTTGGTAAACACACCTTGTGCATCTTAAAAAGAACCATCTTTATGTATCAAAACATTCCTTGTAATCTTAATCATCGTTTTTGACTTAGTGATTTCTTTCTTGCTTGACAGAGTATAAAATGAGTTCACAATCTAGTGGGGGTGGGGGTCTCTTCCGCTTTGTTACAGCCCCTTTCTCACAGAAGATACTTTTTGTATTCTATCGTTATTTCAATGGTAGGTGCTCGACTGAGCTCCAGTCTCTGGATCATCCTTGTCAAACATTCACAGCAAAACTTGTTTTATTACCACAATGGAAAAATTAAACTTTCCTTTCTTCCTCCATTTCCTTTCTCAGTAGCCCCTTACGTCTACAGTGGCGTCCTGTCTTGTTTGGGGTGAACTATGTTAAAAAAAAAAAAATGTGCCTAGAATCAGGTGGAATTTCCATGAGCAGTTTCTTTCCAAGGGATTCTCGTCTTTGAAACACATTACACGAATGAGATGAACCGATTGTCAGTTGAATGATTAAAAATATTATGAGAGGATTGAAAACGATGAATGGAATGCATAAAATTTGATGACTTATGAAGACAAATTATGTTGTAGTCTGTCATAATCCTCGATATGTGGTGACTCATTAGTAAAAGAAACTGATTTACATTTTCTCAGAAATAAAGTTTAAATTTGTGTTCGCAACATAAAAACAGAAAAAGATAGATAGCTATTTTGATTTCTTACATTAAAATGGCTATCGAAAAAGATAGATAGCTATTTTGATTTCTTACATCAAAATGGCTATCGAAAAAGGTAGATAGCTATTTTGATTTCTTACATTAAAATGGCTATCGAAAAAGGTAGATAGCTATTTTGATTTCTTACATTAAAATGGCTATCGAAAAAGATAGATAGCTATTTTGATTTCTTACATTAAAATGGCTATCGAAAAAGATAGATAGCTATTTTGATTTCTTACATTAAAATGGCTATCGAAAAAGATAGATAGCTATTTTGATTTCTTACATTAAAATGGCTATCGAAAAAGATAGATAGCTATTTTGATTTCTTACATTAAAATGGCTATCGAAAAAGATAGATAGCTATTTTGATTTCTTACATTAAAAGGCTATCGACAAAAGATAGATAGCTATTTTGATTTCTTACATTAAAATGGCTATCGTTTTCCTTTAGCTTAGTTGGCACTCGATTGCAGCCAGCTTTTGTGGAGAAAATCACCATTTGACATTGACAGCTAATAATTAACCAATCAGACAGGAGGAAGGAAGCATTTCAAAATGGAAGTATAGATTGCTATATCACTATAATTAATCAACCTGCACTAATAGCATCAGCAGATAGCAAAATCTAGAAATAATTTGATATGGTTTACCGCTTCAACAAAAAGTGGTATTTTAAAAAGTGTTGTGAGCTGATATCCCTATTTACTTGCATCCCCACGAGGGTAGAGTTAGACACAAAGTCAGTTTTTAATGTGGGAGAAAATTTAGCTCCCCCAAATAGGGCACTCTGGATTGGGACAAAATTTAAATTGCCTCAGACGAGAAGGACAGCAAATATGCAGTGTAATATCAGAACAGATAGCACACTTTGATCTTAGCCAAAAAGCAAAGGAAAGTATGCTCTAATATATGTTTCTAGGTGTTCATTTATTTTTAAATCACAAAAATGTAATCGATTTTAGTCAAAAAATAAGATTTTTTTAAAAAATCAACTTAACCCTTCAATGTTTTTTAATTTTTTTATTGGTTTAAAAAAAGGAAAAAAAACGTTTCATAGTGGTAATATAAAGTAGTATAAATGATTTTTTAAGAAAAAATATTTATTGAACAAAAATAAATGATGTTGCAAATGTGCAACAAATGGCATAAAATTTTGATATTTATAACAAAACACTACAATGTATGCATCTAAATAATCATTATACACTAGAGAATCATGAAATAATTTTTACTTACCATTATAATGACCAGATTTAAAAGTTTAGGCTCATTAATTAGGCAGACTACACACCAATGACACTCGCCCGTGACATCGAAGATACTGATTACCTATTTAGCGAGTGGTCTGATGAAACATCATATTAATACCTACTCACACTTGCCAACAGACTCGTTGCAGATGTGAAAAAAATGTTGCAGTTTGACACATTTTCGTTGAATAGTATATATTAAATAGGCATTTTGTTGAAATGTGTCATATTTGAAACAAAAAGCATTTCGGGGTTAAATAACATAGAAACTTGATCTGATCATGAGAAACAGATGTCACTTTCAGATTCAGTGGTACAACAGTATCCTAAATCAATTACAATTTAAACAATACTAGTCAATAACCTAATTGTGTTATCTTACATAAGGAAACTGATTTGGGGATGCTTCTCTTTCTTCTTTCGTGTGAATCAGATGATTCTGGTGTTGGCATTAGTTTCCCTGATGTTTTTCTAGTTAGAAATCTTTCTGGAAAGACATCCGGTACTTACGGGAAGGATCACGAGAGAAGGTTGCCAACATCTCTAAGTGAAAGTGGTACTGTGGAACCGACTAGATTCGAACTTGGAACACCTAGGTCTTCAGTCCGTGTCGATATCCACTTAACCACCGTCACTTCCCATTTTGCAGAAAATAATCAATCTCAGCACAGTTTTAAGATTTTTAGGCATAAGCAGGGTGAAAAGTGTTTGATAAGTTGAATACATTTCTTTAAATAAATTACATTCTATGTTGTATGATGTCTCATTTATTTATTTATTTTTTGCTGAATAAGTAAGGTTAAAAGAACCAGATCCAGTGCAAGAATATTAAGGATCAATTGAGTCAAATCGAAAAATTAGTTGATCAAGTAAGATAGTTTAGTATACACATAATTTTGAGATATGCGTTATATAAAGAATTCATCTGTGCATTAATTTTGTAGACGACAAAATAAGATCACTAATTAACACGTAGACATTATTTCCCAGTTTTAACCAAGAACTCAATTAGGTATTATTACTTGATCCATCCTAAATAGAAAGTGATTCATATATTCATAAGTGAAATATATTGTATACTATATTATATAATCTCTCATTTGTTTTAGATTTTCTGGGTGAGTAAGATTATAATAACCAGATGCAGTGCAAGAATACTAAGGATCAATTGATTCACAGTTTGAACCAAAAACTCAATTAGGTATTTAAAAAAAAAATTTGTTTTTTTACATAGTTCACCCCATTTTGCTGAATGATCCAGTGCAAGAATACTAAGGATCAATTGAGTCAAATCGAAAAATCAGCTGATCAAGTTAGATAGTTTAGTATACACATAATTTTGAGATATGCGTTATATAAAGAATTCATCTATGCATTAATTTTGTAGACGATAAAATAAGATTGCTAATTAACACGTTTTCCCAGTTTGAACCAAAAACTCAATTAGGTATTTTTTTTTTAACATAGTTCACCCCAAACAAGGCAGGCTGCTACTATAGACATAAGGGACTGCTGAGAAAAAAGGGTGAAGGTTTTGGGGGTGGGGTCAACCTAATTTCAACCTTGCTGCACAGCGAGATGTCTGTTTACCTTAGTTTTAAATTTCTCCATGTCAGTAACGTCAGGAAAGAAGGGAGCAGGGAGGGAGTTCCAGAGTCCAGCAGCACGAGAAAAGAAGCTTTTGGAGTAGAAAGCTCTTCGGCATCTTGGGACCTCCACAGTGTATGGATGGGATTTGGCAGATTGTCGGGTTGGTCTAGTGAATTTATGTCGTGGGGGTACCAAAGCAGCAAGCTCATCAGAGCACAGGTATTATTACTCGATCCTAAATAGAAAGTGATTCAGATATTACTTCCTGATTCTAACCAGGAAAAAGATCACATTACTTCTCAAGTAACAGTCAATAAGAATCGTGGACAAATGTCCTAGATTTTGTAGACTTTTGGGTTTGGTTGTACATTGTAGATAAAAAAGTGCTTAATAGGTTAAATTAATTTCGTGAAATATAGTGTATTCTATGTTATATAATTTCTTATTTATTTCTTATTTTCTGGATGAGTAAGATTTTATTAACCAGATTCAGTGACGGAATACTAAGGATCAATTGATTCAGAGAGAAAAATCAGCTGATCAAGTAAGATAGTGTACAGGTCGTATATTATATACAGAATTTTGAGATATGTGTTATTTATAGAATACATGTGTGCATTCGTTTTTTAGTCGATAAAATTAACCAACGGGATTCATTAACACGGTTTTGTATAGACATAATTTCCTGGTTCCTCAGCGAAAATGCCCCAGAATCACCTGACTAGCAGCAAAATGTCAACCCTTCACTCCCTAAATGCCAGATAAGTTTCTACTCTAATAGCTTCTTTCCTCTAACCGCTAGCCTTTGGAATTCCCTCCCTGCTACCTGTTTCCCCGAGCCTGCCAACATGCAGAAATTTAAATGTAATGTGAACAAACATCTTGCTGCTCAACTCCCCACCAAGATTGCTTCCTATAAATCTGGTTCCTGTTACAGTAGCCCCTTACGCTTCAGTGGCATTATGTGTTGTTTAGGACGAACAAAATTAAAACAAGAAAGAAAACAAAGAAAGTGAATTAGGTATTATCACTGGATCCTAACCAGGTAATAATTTGAGATTTCTTCCTAATTAACAGGCAATAAGAAGTGTGCATAAAATCCCTATAAAACTCTTTCACTAATACCGTAAAACTTATACCATTGTTATTTCAACAGTGGCTTTCTACTGCTATACCGGATTTTTCCAGCTACTAATAGATTTACTTTGGCATTTATGGAACTGAAATAGCATATGCACTTGTCTGTACTCGATTGTTTTACGTTTTTTTAGATTTTATGTATATATATATATATATATATATATATATATATATATATATATATATATCAGGGCCGGCAGGACAGTTATGAAAGTGGGGGGGCTTCTCCTAAAAAGTGGGGGGCGGTTAAACACATGCATATCAACTTAATTATTGATGACCGTAAAGTGGGGGGGGGGGGCCAAGCCAAAAAGTGAGGGGACTAGCAACGTCTATTCTATGAAATGGAGGTAGTAGTGAGGAGAAAAGGACATCTGCCACTCTATTTCTAAGTCGTGTTTGTACTCTGTTAAGGCAGGAAATGGTGCTCTGAGCAGCACCTCACCAGATGCGGCAACAGTACACTATCTTACAACGTATTTGACTCTTATACAGGTAGAGAATTGCGTCAGGAGTTAGGTACTTTCTGGAGCAGTAGAATGATCCAACCATTTTTCCAGCGATGTTGCCAATGGATTTGATGTAAATCTTCCATTTCATGTCTGGAATGAAAGTCAGTCCCAGAAGCTTGTCAAAGCAGGGGCTTCCTCAAAACAAGAGCTATTACAGGGTTTTATGAAACACTGATCATTTCAAATGCATTACTCAATATAACTCAAAATTTGATGTAAAGTGTTACACCAGCCGTTCTTACACAGGAGAAACTGCACCGGTTGTCACTATAAAGAGTGCGAGACACAGAAGACAAAGAACAGTCTTGTAACTGTCTTCCATTAAAGTACTTGTAAAGTACTTGTAAAGTGCTAGTCAGTTTCTGACTTTGTTAATACACTTGTTAAACCAACTCTCGACTTGACTTCCTTTATTTATTATTTACTGTTGGACAACTTCACAACATAAAGCAATTCTTTTCTCTATTAAATTTTTGTATCTAACTAATTTTTTAAGGTTTTTTTTTGGGGGGGGGGGCGAGTTTTCATTTAAATTGGGGCCAAGTGGGGATCAGAGCGTTAGTGATTTGATAGACATTATCTTTGAGATAACTCCACAGATAAAAATCTGGGGGTAGGTAGGGTTAGGGTCCGATGAGTGTAAACCCTATTAAGGAGCATACCGCCTACTGATGAGACGATCACCAAAGTGTAACCACGTATCATTGAATGGTGATAAAATAAAGACTGTTGGGGATTCATGCATGAGTGAAGTTTTTTTGTATTAAATATGTTTGGATTGCAAAAATGATTGTGAATTTTATTAATGATTCCATGGCTGCCGTTTTTTTGGGTCATCCTGCACTGTTATAGAAACGGTTTGCATGTGGACCCACATATTGCGATTGATTTATTAAGTAACTGTTATGATTCAATACTTTGACCGTTTTATTTTTTTGGAAAAATAAGTTATTTGATCCAAAATTGACTTACTTTTATTCGATCCTTTATTCAATAAATATTGATGGCATTTAGTGAAATATGTAAAAGACACCTGTTATTATGTTTAGCGTCATAGTCGAATGATTTCAGCAGCTTTTGGCCTTTTTTTAGTTTTGATTTATGTGTAATCATGTGCAAATAAACCACTGATACAATAAAACCGACTTTTGAACATTCAACAGAACAGCAGCATTCTTATGTTGCTTCTTTTTCAACACAGTTTACCAATTCTCCTTCTCTCTGTCTCGTTCTATTTCTCCTTATCATGATGATGATGATAATGATGATGATGATGATCTTTCCCTCTCTCTCTCTCTTTATTTCTTCCTGTCTACTTTTCTCTCTGTCTTGTTTCTGTCTTGTTTCTGTCTGTCTGTCTGTCTGTCTGTCTGTTTCTTTCTCTCTCTCTCTCTCTCTCCCTCTCTCTCTCTCTCTCTCTCTATATATATATATATATATATATATATATATATATCTCATATCCATTATTTTGCTTCTTTTTCAACACAGTTTGCCAATTCTTCTTCTCTCTGTCTCGTTCTATTTCTCCTTATCATGATGATGATGATAATGATGATGATGATAATGATGATGATGATAATGATGATGATGATCTTTCCCTCTCACTATCTTTATTTCTTCCTGTCTACTTTTCTCTCTGTCTTGTTTCTGTCTGTCTGTCTGTCTGTCTGTCTGTCTCTCTCTCTCTGTCTCTCTCTCTCTCTATCTATCTCTCTCTCTCTCTCTCTCTCTCTCTCTCTCTCTCTCATCCATCCATCCATATCCCATAACGTTAAGGGACGTCGTGCAGATATTTTATCTGTCATAACTTTTCAGTGGGCATGATAGAACCTGGTGAAGCCCATGTCCTCTCCAGGCTGCATACCGAACCTAGTATTCCCAAATGGTCACCCATTTAGTACAGGTCAGACTCAACGTCGCTTAACTCAGTGATCTAACAGGAACCAGTATGTCAACGTAATTATGCCGTATTCTCTCATATGAAGTGTAGCAAATTAGAGGCAGGTGAATGGCTCTCTCCCTGAGAAAACCTCTTGCTTTGACAAGCTTTTGGGACTGACCTTCACTTCAGACTTGAAATGAAAGACATATCAAATCCGTTGTTAAGATTGCTGGATAAATAGTTGGATCATGCTATCGCTCCAGAAACTATCTCACACCTGATGCAATCATCTACCTGTATAAGAGTCTAATACGTCCTAAGATGGAGTACTGTTGCTACATCTGGGAAGGTGCCACTTAGAGCACCCCTTTCTGACTTGACAGAGTAGAAAACCGACTTCAAAATGTAGTGGGGGATGTTGTCTTCTCTCCCCTACAAATACTTTCTCACAGAAGAGATGTTGCTAGTCTTTCTCTGCTCTATCGTTATTTTCATGGTAAGTGCTCGACTGAGCTACAATCTATAGTTCCCCCTGTAAAACATTAACAACAAAAACACATCTCGCTACAACCACAGTGAATAATCTGTCTTTCTTCCTCTCTGTGCCTAAAACTAAATGAAACTTCCATGAGCAAAGTTTATTTCCTAGAACTACCCGTATGTGGAACATAACACTGTGGACCTGGTTTCCAGCTGACTACAAATTCTTGTTGAGCCGTCCTCTTAAATAATCAAATTCTGCCCCATCATTACCAATCATCACGTGTTGTCTCACTGTCCACCTAACACTTATTTAACCCTTATCCTCGAGTCGCCTTTCAGACTTGATAAGTTGTGACACCTTAGTAAAAAAATTTTTTTAAATCCTCAAACATCCCTGAACTGATGAAGGCCGTAACACATAAAATCAGGGCAGTACCAAGAGAAGAGTGTATCAGAGTTATTGACCTTCTTGAATGCTGTATCCAGGTGTTCTTATCATTGAACAGCGATAAAACAAATACGGGTCACCCTGTACATTGGAGCTCAGTCGAGCACTTACAAGTCGAGCAATGTACACTTACAACTCTTTTTCTTCCACTGTGTACCTAGAATTAAACGGAACTCCAATGAACAGCGTTTCTTTCCAGGAACTTCCTAACTGTAGAACACGTTACTGCGAGAATGTTTCCCTACATACTACAACATGCTTATTTTCACGTCCAATGTCATACATATCTGTCAACGTGTCTTGTAAATTAATCATAGATCCTTTCATTGTACTGTTCCATCATCCAACTAAAAATCTCACTAACCCTGATCCTCAAGTGGCTTTTGGCGTTGGTAAGTGATGAACCATTAGTATAAAAAAGCCTTTACTTTAAATAATGATAATAATTTAATTTTAATATATATATATATATATATATATATATATATATATATATATATATATACATCATTATTATTATTATTATTATTATTATTATTTCATGTATACACATATTTTATTTTTTTTAAAGTTCACCCGAAACAAGGCAAGTTGCCACTGTAGACGTAAAGGGCTACTGAGAATTAGGGTGAAGGTTTTGGGGGTTAGCCTAAGTTAGCAGCGAGATGCTTGTTCACATTAGTTTTAAATTTCTGCATGTAGGTACAGTCGAGGACACAAGGAGCCGGGAGAGAGTTCCAAAGGCTGACAACACAAGGAAAGAAGCTATTGGAGTAGAAGGCTCTCTGACATCTGGGGACCTTCACAGTGAATGGATGGGATTTAGCTGAGTGCTGGGTTTGTCGAGTGTATTTATGTCGAAGGGACACCAGAGCAGCAAGTTCATCGGAGCACATTCCATTGAAGTACTTGTAAAACAAGCACAAGGTTGCAACGTTACGGCGATGGAACAGGGGCTGGAGTTTGGTGGATAGTGAGTGATTTATTAGATTAGAGACTCTTTTTTGGACCTTATCTAAGAGGGAGAGACTAGTGGATGGTGCACCAGCCCAGATGTGACAACAATACTCCATGCATGGGCGAATGGTGGCTTTGTAGAAATATAGGATACGTCAGGTGTGAGAAGTTTTCTAGCACGGTAGAGGGAGACCACTTTTTTTGCAGCAGCCTTAGCAATGTCTTCTATATATTTCCTCGAACTCATGTTACCTGTGAATGATAGGTCGATACTTTTGAACATTGGACTCTCAGGTAGGGTGTTATTTGCCATGGCAATCGGTGGTTGAAGAGGTTTCTTGTAGTTGTTGAAGGAAAGAAGCTTTGTCTTAGCAGCATTAAATGTTGCTATCCATTTATGACCCCAATCCACTACATACTGGAGGTCACTTTCTAAAGATTTGCCATTTCCTCGGATAAGTGCGTGTCCATTTTGCCCACAATGACGAGAGTAGAGTGTGGTGTCGTCAGCAAATATTTCCATCTCGGACACAATGTACACAGGGAGGTCGTTTATGAAAATCAGGTACCATAAAGGTCTAAGGACCGCATTTATCCTATGCTGTTTGGATGATCGGCCATCAAGGACAACCTGGATCTTTCTATTGGTTAGGAAGGATCTAATTATATTAAATATTCGTCCAGTAATACCATATGAATTGATTTTTATGAGAAGACCTTTATGCCAGACCCTGTCAAAGGCTTTGGATATATCAAGCGCTATCACCCTGGATTTTCAGTATTTATTTCAATAGTGTTCAAATGGTGTATTTAAGAAGTCAAGCAACATTGACAACACAGCTATAAAAAATAGTTGGTACTATAATATTGAGATCAAATATAAACAACTCGATACCAATAACTATAATAAAAAATGAAAATAGAAGACAGAGAAATATCATCTGGTTTACACCTCCCTATAACCAGATGCTAAAACTTAAACTTGGCAAGAAATTCCTAAATCTCATCGAAAAACACTTTCCCTTATCTACCCCTTGTACAAAATACGCAATAAAAATAACTTTAAATTGTCATACACTTGCTGCAAAAACTTAAAAATGATAATTAAATCACACAATAACAAAATACTAAACGAGAGTAATAGAGAGAAAGATAAAAACAAAATGCGTAAAAAAGTGATCAATATAGCAACAATAAAAAAGACTAAGAAGATCAACCACTAGAAATAGTAGTAACTCAAACACTAATAGCAATCACTTAAATAGAAATAAGAAATTTAATAATGAAAAGAAAAACTGTAATTGTAGAACTCGTGCACTTTGTCCACTACAAAATAACTGGCAAATATTATGGCTTGGTAAACAATGCCTTTGCATTGTTTACCAAGACATAAAATTTGCCAGATAAAACCCGAATAGCAAAAAAACACTACGTCGGCATAACCTCTCTAGATTTTAAATACATGGATAATAACCATAAAAGCACATTCAAGAACATGAAATGCTGATTCAAAACATCACTAGAAAACTATTACAGAGATTCAAAGAAAGCGGACGCATGCCAATAATTGAGTAGAGAATAGTATGATGGGCAAGTACATGTAGATAGTTGGATGACTCGTGTAGATTATGTTGAAGTTTTTAATTTTAAAGATTCCAAAACTTACTAAACTGTAGAAGCGAAATAGCAATCAACTGCAGACATAGGATAAAAACATACATAACAAATAAAAAATAAATAAATCAACATCTAAAGAAGCAATGAATAACAAAATAAATAGAAAATAAATATTTCCAACTAAACGTACTAAAATATAGTCAAATTTTAACTCGAAATATTCACAAAAGGGATTCATCTAAATGAACAAATGCGAAGGTTTTTTTCATTTATCACTCCTACCAAATAACCAAAACGAGTTGCTGTTATTTCAATCAAGAATACAACATCAAGACTTGATATTCTGCATATATAGTGCAGATAAACAATTAAGAAAGAACCTTTTGACTGCCTAATTAGCATAACTATTTTTAACCGTTCATAATTGATTAACATTTGGTATTATTAATTTGGAATTGCATTTGCTTATGTTTGTTATCTATATGCAATAGTGTCATTCATATTAACAGTAATTATTTAAAGTTATTTAATAAATAAATCGGCAAAATAACTAAAACACCTTAAGTTTAAACAACCAGCGCTCGCTGACGACCTTACCGAAGGTCGTGGCTCGCCATGAGCGCGAATAGAAAGGGTAGGGGAGAGAGATTGTGGCTGTCTCGCTCGCTTTCTCTCTGATCCCTTTCTATCACCTTTTTTTTAGTTTTTACATTTTACCTGAAAGATAAATGAATAACTTTTTTTATTAGTTAAGTTAATGCCTTTATTGTAAAGTTTAACAAAAACCTTATTGTTTAATGTTTACAAAGACCTCATCACTATTCTGATTGACAAATTAAAGCAATAGTTTAGTAGCACTGTGATCTGTCCCAATTACAACAAAAATATTAATTCGTATTTTGGTATGATTGTAGATTTACATCCTCCTCGAAATTACCCCCCATCCACCAAAAAAGTATTCTACCTGTTTTAGGCGATCACGTGTGAACACCCTGAAAAACTTCATGGAAAGATGAAAAGAAAAAAGTATTATTTTGGAATTTAAAGTGGGGGAAATTTTTGTATATAAATTTAATGTAAAATTATCCCCATTTTTGGGGCCAGTTTTAGGGAAGTTAACTAAATTCTTTTTTTCTATAGGAGTTAAATCCGCTGCGTTTTTTTTTGGGGGGGGGGGAGGGTAGCTATTATGACCTTGCAATTCGGACTTAGGGTTAGTAGTAAACACTTTTGGTAAGTTCTCTAAAAAGATAGAATGGCCCGGAAATTGGGAACATAATACGTTTGATAAATATATATATATATATATATATATATATATATATATATATATATATATATATATATACAACTTATCCCCCACTAAATTCTAAAATATTTGTTTTTCTTTATCTCCGTTGTCCACGGTGTTAACACGTAATCGCCTAAAAAAAGCAGAATTTCATTTTTTCGGGAGGGGGTATATCGGAGGATGTTATTTTGCAAATTTACCCATATTTAATTTTTTTTAAATCTTATATATTTTTTATTTTAGTTTTAAGCAATTGATTTTTGTTGTGTTTACTCTTCCTGTGAAAATTGAATAAAAAACTTTAAAATTATCTAACTAATTAAATACCTTATTTTTATGGTATAAATAAATATATTAAAAGTTTGAATATTATTGTAGATGAACACTCATCTCCCGATAAAATAAGATTCTACTTTTTTAGGCGATTACGTGTGAATACCCTAAAAAGGGTAGAAAGAGAAACAACAAAAAATATTTTAGAATTTAGACTGGGGAATTAGATTCGCAAATAAATTTAACGTAAAATGATCTTCCATTTTCGTGCCATTCTAGGTTTTTATGGCAGTTAACCATTTTTTGCCATTGGAGATGAATTGTGTATGTTATTGTTTTGGGGCGATTGCATGTGGTTTTACGACCTTGCCAGTCGAACTTAGGATTAGTGCAAAAAATATATTAGTTAACTGTCTTAATAATTGAGAATGACCGTAAAAAGAAGAATCTCATTTTACCTGACTATGTGTTAATGTACACATTTACCAAAGTTTGTTGTTAAAATTTTAGAATTCACTGAGTAAATTTTTTTTTTAATTAACGGCCTCCCATCTCAATTAATTTCTGCCAGGGGGCGGGTAGGTTTTGCTAGTATATATATATTAATAATCTAGGTGCAGTTTCCATCCGTAGGGTAAAAATCCAGATAATCCTTACTGTCTTTACTGTGTTTATAAAAGAGTTCTCAATAATAAAAAGAGCTGATTAATAGGTATACAGATTTTAATTCATACAAACATTATTTAGCTACACATTTTTTAAACATGTTTCGGTCATGGATTTTTTTACCTACTGTCCAAAATTTAACTTCTAAGTTCTAAGTTCAATTTGTGATGAAGGAACAACATTTACTTCCACCAGAGAGTTTACTTGTCGGCTGATGCTATGTTGTTGTTGTTGTTTTGTGAGTCTGACTTCTACACAGAGCTCACAAAGATTGTGCCTCCGGATTGTCTAATCTGCATAAAGTCCCCCTTGTTGGTCATAGTTATTTGTTAGACCTGTAACTATGATAAAAAAAGACCTGTAAAATTGCAGTTTTTCACCCCCAACATCCAGAACAGCAAGACTCAGTGGTTGCATATGGAGTCAGGGAAGGTTTAGCTCAAAACACAAACACAAAAATGGCGGTTGCACACATGCAGAAGCAACGTTGTTATTCTCACTTTATGGATTTGTGGTTCCGAACATGACACGTCCTTGCTTACCATAAACGCATAGGCAGAAACGACTGGAAGACAACGGATCATGATGTTGACTCCTTCTATATTTTGACCAGGGCTCTGTTAGCCAGGTTGCAGCTCTAATACTGCTGGCTGACAGCAAAATCCGTTATGAGTGGCCCTGTTAAGAACCAGAGTTCGAGACGGCATACCTCTGACACTACCACATGGCCACCCGGTGAGGAAGGGTTTGATTTAGGTGGTGGCTGCTAATGGGCATTCCTTTCATTCCTTGAAATGCTAAAAAGTATTTTGTATAATTTATGTCTCTATAAAACAGGTGGCTTCCCAGACGGGTCTGTCCAAGACCAAAGGTTCAAGAATAGTTTATGTATCTGTTTTGTTTATCTCAAGATAATTAAAAATCTTGAAAATCTTACTTTTTTTTCAATTTTAGGAGGGGAGGGGGTTAACTGAAACATTTTATGAAATCAATTAAATTTGAAAGTGCAAGTGAAAGGCAGCCTGGAAATCAAATATTTTTGCTATTTGTTATATATATATATATATATATATATATATATATATATATATATATATATATATATAAATATCGATAACGATTGTTGTTTATTGGTGGCAACATCTGAATTCGATTATTTTTAATCATCAAAAATGGTGCTCATCATCTCCAATGATCAGCAGCTGCTTAATCGATAAACCAATGTAAGCAGATGGCACGCAGCAGACAATATCATTGAGATTCTCGCAATTTATATAAAGAGTAAAAGACATCTTAAAATTGAACAAACCTAATAAACCAACGAGATGCATTATTATTATTAGCCAGATTTAAAATTAGGAGGAAATTCCTTTTTGACTTGCGGCGCAGTAAGAAGACTCTCCTGAAAAGATGAAAGCTGACTTGCAATTAAGTTTTATATATATCATCATTTCTTCATCGTTTAACAACACAGCAGAGTCTGCTGTGCTAGATTTCTCTCTCCATCATAAGCAGTCAAAGGCTTGGTCAATATGAAGTCCGGCCATCTTGACATCCTGATCAAAGTATCCAAGCACCTATTTTTCAGCCGCCCTCTCAGCCTTTTGTTAGAGGCCTCCATCTTGAATCCCATTTGCATGCAGTACATGCAGTACATGTCCGTACCAGCTATACACAGACATATATATATATATATATATATATATATATATATATATATATATATATATATATATATAAAGATAGAGGCAAAATGCCTTCAAAGAAACCATGTGTTAGATGCAGATAATTTATTAAATCAAAATAAAAATATTTCAAAACATTTCTCAAAATATTTCAAAATACCTTCCTTTTTTATCTTGATTTTTTTAGCTAATATTTCACTTGATAAAACAAGCTTCGACAGAGCTTAGACAAATAAAAGGTATAAACCATTTTTTTTTTTCATAATATCCTTCTTGGTCTTGTAGAAGTGTCTCGTCCAATGATGTGGACTAACGGTACAAATGTCTGTTTCAAATAGAACTTGAACGCGCATGGTCGCTGGTAGTTATACATTTACGAAAGTTCATTTTTAAGCATCTTTTGAATTTTAATATAAAAATAGAGGCAAAATGCCTTCAAAGAAACCATTTGAAGGCATTTTGCCTCTATCTTTATATTAAAATTCAGAAGATGCTTAAAAAATGAACTTTCCCAAATCTATAACTGGGATATTACGAAAAAAAAAGGTTTATAACTTTTATTTGTCTCAGCTCTGTCGAAGCTTGTTTTATCAAGCGAAATATTAGCTAAAAAAATCAAGATAAAAAAGGAAGGTATTTTGAAATATTTTGAGAAATGTTTTGAAATATTTTTTATTTTGATTTAATAAATTATCTGCATCTAACACATGGTTTCTTTGAAGGCATTTTGCCTCTATCTTTATATTAAAATTCAAAAGATGCTTAAAAATGAACTTTCCCAAATTTATATATATATATATATATATATATATATATATATATATATATATATTGTTACGAATGTTGTATACTACTAAAATCCATCTTCCTCTTTGATAACTATAAAGTCTCTATTAGATTAAGACCCTTATTTTAAATAGATATTAAGAAGAAACTTCAAATCTTGCCAAAGAACAATAACCTTTCCAACCTTGCGCACCTATCTCAGACAAGTGTAAGAGAAAAATAAGGAAAAAACATACGAAAAATCTTATCTACTTTATTCCCTTTCCTACGAAAAAGAAAACAATAGAATAATAAACTTTTGTCATTTAATCTTCAGACTGTCATTGTCACATATAACAACTTAAGGCAGTCAAGGTCAAGAAAAGCCACTAACGCACCGTGGCTTAGTTCAAAGAACAACGCACACTGACAATCCACATACTTCACGTTCGCCTTGCGCGTTGATATCAGGTCGTTTTTACCCATGCATACAAAACCAGCTATTTCCGATGAAATAGAGTGTAGCGCCAGTTTTGAAGCCTGCATTGACAATCAAACATCTATATTTTCCTTGGTTTCAAGGATACGAATTTTCAGAATAAATATTTTACTTGAATATTATGTACTGAAAATCTCTTATGGAAAAATCATTTG
The DNA here is from genome assembly GCA_963556195.1 of Sepiola atlantica. Classification (NCBI taxonomy): domain Eukaryota; kingdom Metazoa; phylum Mollusca; class Cephalopoda; order Sepiida; family Sepiolidae; genus Sepiola; species Sepiola atlantica. The sequence continues at coordinate 56,845,688 of OY744535.1, read as the reverse complement.
ATCCTTTAAAGGGACTAATGAAAACAACTTTGAACCTAGAGTCGATGTTTCTGATAAAATCTTGAATTACTATAAAAGAAAATCTCATCTCTCCCGTGTTAGAAGCCATGCTAAATATGTCACATAAGAATACATGAGATCGCCGACATATTGGATTTAAAGGCGACAAGGAAATTTTGTTTTCTTGCACGAAAATATTCACCTTTGGATTACATTGCACACAGCAAACCAGCCAGGAAACCCCGTTCTATTTTCCAGAATTAAAGAACATATTTTATCTGATTCAAATCGGAACACCATTTTCCCTGGATGTATTTGTTCACCAGCCAAATTGCGCCAAATATATAATTGGACTACATCCATTGGAACGTTCGGGTAAATAAACATTCTACAACATTTTAAAAAGTATTTTATAATTTCGAGTTCACGCAACCTAATTCAAAGATGAGTAATAACTTATTTAATTTTATTGCATTTTGATTGATTGTTCTTTGGCAAATATAGATAAGTATAATTACGTACAACCATTATCATCTTGGTGTTCTTGTATATTTACACCGTTATTTTCTCTGTTAATAAATATTATATCTGTTATACAATCTTTGCGTTAGTGTCTGTTTTTCACTTGCGGGCTTATCGGTTATCTATTGAATTCCAGTGAATCGCGATTCATAGCTTATCTATTTCAGAGACGTGTAACTTTTGGGCAACTCGAGACATATATATATATATATATATATATATATATATATATATATATATATATATATATATATATATATATATAATGTTTCTGAGTAACCGGTAAGATCCAACAAGAATGACAAAGAACAGAACGTATATGGAAAAACTTTGGTTTTCTTTATTTCCCGGATGGTTTACGCCGGCTACGCACGTACATATAAAAAAATCTTTTGACATACTTTTGTCTCATGAAAGTCTTGCTGAGGTCACAGACTTGATTTCCGCTAGAAACTCGTTCATATATACATCCGATTGGAAAACAATTTGCTCTGCATTGTCTATTCGAGTGTGAACTGAAGCAACTGTTCCACAAGCACTTCCAATTGTCTGTTTGATGAAATACAAGTCAGGAGAATCCTTCACGGTACGAACTTGCTTATCAGTCGCATTTTTAGTCAGCAGACACGAAAGCCTAACAGCAAGACGTGCTTGAGTACCATAGCCAATAAAGCTCCATCGGTGCCATGAACATCGGTAAACTCCCATTCTTCCGGTACTTCGATACTCCGATCACCAAACGCTCCGGCTCTTCGCGTTTCTGAAACCGCCGCCTTTCAAGTCTCGCTTGCACTGCGGAACATTCTCCTTTTTAACAGTTATCAAGTCTATTTCTTGTTCGACGTCCCACCCACAATGGACTCGTCCACGATTCATTTTTGCCACTCTTCATTATCTTATATATATATATATATATATATATATATATATATATATATATATATAAATCATCAAAAAACGAGAGATGTTACCGGTTTCGTTCAGATCAACGAACGTCTTCAGAAAAAGTGAATATCTTTAAATTTATTGAATAACGGTAAATGATAGGGAAAAGAAGAACACACAACAGGATGTTTTGGGCACGTATGTAACTATTTGAAAAAAAAGAAGGATAGAAAGAATTTTGCAGCGCGTACGACAGAGATGTTGAAATTGGAAAGGGGGGGGAATAAAAACAGAAAGCGAAAAAGAAAAAGGAACATAGATAGAAAGTGGTAAAAATTAATAGTTACTTTAACCAGGGTCAGACTTTGTAATGCAGTGGCGAGATATATTGCATTTTTAGTGCGGTTTTTGCCAGATGTTTGTTTAAGGAATAAGATCCTAGTCTAATGTTTACGTTAGATGGTGATGAGATAAGTATTACAGCGCTTTCGATGCACTTGCGGCGTAGGAGTGAGTATTCGGTCTGGAGGCGGGTGTAGTTTGTAAAGTCAAGATTGTGAGTAAAAGTGTTTATGTGTATGACTAATGCGGTAGTGGGGTTGTTGTGTTTGAGGTCCTGTTTGTGTTCATAAATGTGGGATTTTATATTTCTTGCCGTTTCACCTATATAAAACATCGGACATGCGGCACATTTTATTTTGTAAATGCCAGCTAGGAAAGAAGTGTTCTTAGGGGGTAGTTGGACCTCGGTTTAGTGTTGGGTAAATCCTTAATTGTTTTAGAGGTTGATATTACTATTTTTATGTCAGACTTGAATTGTGTTTTTCTAAGGAAATAGATATAAGATTATTGGAGAGAACTATGTAAGATTTATTTTTATCAATCATGTTGGTGTTATTTGTGCTGGTGATGTTGTTCATTATTATTATTATTATTATTATTATTATTATTATTATTATTATTATTATTATTATTATTATTTCATGTATATACACATATAACATTATAGTGGGATATAATAGTGTGTGCATATCTTTCTTGTACTTATTTCAACAGTGTTGAGTAGAGCTTATTAGTAGTATGAAAATGTATATATGGCAAGTAAGCTACACAGAAGCGTTTATGTTTCATTCCCGCAGTATTTCCTGCGTGAATGAAACATGGACGCCTTTGTGTAGCTTACTTGCCATATATATATATATATATATATTTTCATACTAATACTATATATATATGTATATATATATATATATATATATATATATATATATACAGGGTGGCGCAAAAGTCACACATTAGTTTGATTTTGTAACAACTTTCACATTTAATCAAATTTTCTCCTTATTTTTCAGAATATTACAGATATAAACATTGATAATTTATCATGCAAAAATATAGCACTGAACAACGAGCCAAAATTATTGAACTTTACTTCGAAAACTATCGTTCAATATCCTTAATCCAAAGAGCCTATCGTCGGCATTATAATGTCAGACAATCTCCCAGTCAGACCACAGTTGATCGTCTTGTGGCCCGATTTCGACAGCAGGGTTCAGTCAGTGATCTTCCACGATCTGGCAGACCACGTTCAGTACGGACAGTGGAAAATGTAGCACTCGTTGAAGATAGCATTGTTGAAAATCCAGACACCTTAACTCGAAGACCAGCCACTCAGATTGGGATGTCCAGAAGGTCACTTCAAAGAATTTTGCATGAATTGCATCTGTTTCCATACACAATTCAATTGGTACAGGCATTACAACCCACAGATTTGCAATCACGCGTAGCTTATGCTGTTCACATTCAGCAATTAGCCAGAGAACAAAATGAGTTCATCCATGATAATGAGCGACGAACCACATTTTCATCTGAACTGGTTCGTAAATAAGCAAAACTGCAGAATATGGGCCATTGAAAATCCAAGAACCGTTCATCAGCATGAATTACATCCACTAAAATGTACCGTATGGTGTGGTGTTACCTCGGAAAGAGTGATCGGTCCATATTTCTTTGAAAACGAAGAAGGTGTCGCGGTGACGATAACTGCACAGCGATATCAACAAATGATTGAAAATTTTTTAAGGTCAGCTGTTCAGGACAACCCAGAAATGTGATTCCAACAAGATGGAGCTACTGCCCACACTGCCCGACAAAGTATGGCGCTCTTAAGGGGATTGTTTGGCAAGCGCTTAATTAGCAGATTTTCTGATTTTAACTGGCCTTCACGTTCACCGGATTTAACAGTCCCTGACCTTTCCCTTTGGGGTTATCTAAAGGAAATGGTATATGTGAACAAGCCTACAACGATTCAAGAGCTTAAAAACAATATCAGACATGAAATCCAAGAACTAGAGCCAGTTATTCTAAGGACTGTAATGGAAAATGCCCTAACTAGAGCCCGTCTTTGTGAGGCCGAAAATGGTGCCCATTTAAAGGATATTATTTTTAAAACCTACTGTAACAAAATTACCAAGTAAATGTATTATTTATCAGAAAAGCCTAGTAAATTAGTTGAAATGTTGTTGTTTCTATCACCTAAACAAACCAATACGCAACTTTTGCACCCCCTATATATATACATATATTAGTGATGAGATGATTATGATATTTTTTCCGATTCCGATACAATTACCGATTCTGTTCTAAATTCCCGATTCCGTTACAATTACCGATTCTGATTTCGATTCTTTTTAAATCTCCAAATATTTAGTATTGTCGTTTTTTTTTAATTTTCGGATTACCTTAAAAACCCATGTAATATGTGTATATATTTTCGCAAATGTAAAATACACTTGTGGAGGGTAATCTATCGATTTTAGTTTTACTGATAGTTTAAAATAAATAAATATTGATCATTTTATCTTTAGTACCAGTAATGGAACAATTTGTTTTAAACAAAAACAAACAAAAACGAACAATTAAAAGAATCGTTTTTTGGCATCGGAAAATACGCACAAATTTTCCGATTCCGATACACATTCCGATACCGCAAAAATGTTCCAATTTTTCCGATTCCTGTTCTTATCTCGATTAATCGTCCCAACACTAATATATATATATGGAGGGAATAGACAAAACGGATATCCCAACACAATACAATCAAATTAATTCACATGCTAAGATTTTATTGTTTCATCTTTATTATTAAAACACTTCATCGGAAATGAGCTATATTTTTCATTTTTTAGTTCTAGTTTGTATCATTTAGTGATTTTAGGTTTTACCGCATGTCAACTATCGTTGAGCCATTTTATGCCGAAATCGTTCATGTTTTTGTAAACGATTGCTTTGTAGATTTATTTGAATTTGAATTACTGTCACCCATTTAGTACTAGCCAGGGTGAACATCGCTTAACTTCGTTTGGATATTTAGAATTGAAAGCATAGATATAAAAGTTAAAGAGGGAGAGGGAGAAGAAAAGGAACAAAAAAGACAAAAGGAAAGATTTCAAAGATGAAAAAAAAGTCAAAATAGAAAAAGATAAGATAAAATAAAACAGAGCATAAAAAGAGTAGAATTTTTTCCCCATCACTAAAATTTGGCGAAATGTGTGTGGGGGAGAGTAAGGGACGTAGGAAAAGAAAATTAAATTTATTGCCTATATTTTATGTTTAGAATTTAGTGAGAAAAAAGGAAAAAGGGGAAGGAAATTATGGATGACATTGAAGAAAACAAAAACTGTTTTTATATTTTGAAAGAGTAGGTGGTGCCTCGATAGATAATTTTTAACCATTGTCTCATTTAATACTGTTTTCTCAAATTATCATATAAAGAATGTGTGCTTTGGTAAACATCGATTCGTTGTTTAATAATGTGGTCAGATTGGGAAACTATAGCTTATTCAGTGAATCGGTGAAGATTTTTACTGTAGATAGGTTCTATTATTATGAGTTAAGTGAAATTGAATGTGTGATTGAAATCTAACATGTGTGAAAATGGCATTTTGATGATTATTTATTTTGTTAGCTCTTTTATGCTTGTAAGACAATCTATGGTTATTTTGTCGAGAAGAGACAATATAAGTATAGGTAAATATATTCTTTTACGATGTTTCTTTCTCTTTGTCGGTCTGTTTCTTTTTCCGAGGATGCGATGAAAAGCCAAGTTCTATAGCAAGATCAAACATAATCTTCATCAAGTAACATTATATATATATATATATATATATATATATATATATATATATATATATATATATATATATATATATATACCGTATTTCTTAATTGGGAGAGTTTCCCAGCAGAGTGCTCAATTATTAATGCAAAAGTAAAATTAACTAAATAATTAATAAGAGCATGATATTTATTAATATTAAATAAAGTGTTATAACAACATCCGGACCAAGGTTTCAGATCCGAGAAAATCGGACCTTCATCAGCGGAGTCGTATAGCTTAATGAGTGAGAACAACCGCCAGGAATTTCAAAATATTGTCCGTTGGAAAGATGAACACTTTCAGATTTAAAATTGTCACGTGCGTGGAATATTCGTAGTCAGTTATGGATCAAAACAACAGCAACGCTGTACATCGAAAAAGCAAGAAATTAAATGGGAATAACGTTAACAGTTGGACAGATGGCATGTTTAAATTGTCACGTGCGTGGAATTACGTGGCCGTTATGGAAAGTATTTAAATTTAACTAATAGAGACGCTATATATCTTATCGAAAGTAAATGGAGATAACGTTAAAAATAAAATAAAATAAAATAAAAATAAAAATAAAAATAAAAATAAAATTATATTAAGTTAAAAAATATATAAATTATAAAATTATAAAATTAAAAATTATATTGAAATAATATGCTAATGTAATAAATTATTTCTAAAAATATTAAATATTAAATAATAAATCATTAAAAATAAAACTTATAATTAAATAAATTGTAGTCACACCATTTATAAATTTATGAAGTCGTCATGGTACTAATCATAAAAAAATCATAAAAAAATCAAAAAAAAAAATTAAGGTACTAATAATAAAAGGGGGGGGAATAAAGAAAGATGAAAAAGAATAATAATGAAGAAAAATAAAGAAAAATAAAGAAAAATAAAGAAAAATAAAGAAAAATGAAAAATGAAAAATGAAAAATGAAGAAAAATAATAAAGAAAAATAAAGAAAAATAAAGAAAAATAAAGAAAAATATAAATATAAAGAAAAATGAAGAAAAATAATGAAGAAAAATAAATATAAATAAAGATGAAATAAATACACTGTTAGATAAAATAAATGATAACAAAATTGTGTAAAAATAAAAATAAAAGATAAAGGGCAAGAGAAGGAAAAATGGGGATATGGGGTACTCCACATTTGAAATTTGAAATTAGAATTAAAAATTTTAAAAAATAAAAATTAGAATTAAAAATTTTTTAAATTTAAAAAAAATTTAAAAATTTAAAAACAGTTATATACATAAATATAAAAACCATCCATAATTAAAACATGCAATAATGGAAATAGAGTTTAGGGCCACAGTCGGGATACCATACAGTTCAATCCGAAATTCGGAAGGCGAATTCATCATTGTGAAATCCGAAATCCTAATAGTCCGTATTCTGGGTACTCTGCGGTTATGACTTATGTATTTTGTTCTGCCCAATTTATCAGAAGTGCCTTTCTTCTGTGGATACAGTCCTTTGGTGTCTTAGTAGTCCTACAATAAGGTTATGATTTCTGCGTTGGCGCTGAAAAATATTAAACATCAAAGACATTTAATGTTTTTTAATGTTATTTATTGCAATTACGGCTACAATCATGTTGAAACACCAGTTCTCATTAGATCACCGAAGTTAAGCGACGTTGATCATAGTAAGTATTAGATGAGTGACCATTTGAGAATACGAGGTGCTGTATATGGGAGAACGGTGACACTTTCACGAGTCCCTCCTTTAAAAAGAAAAACTAAGGTTGTCAAGGTACTACGGACTGGAAATCGCATGCAGCTGTAGAATATTACACTAATAAAACCGCAGAATACGATATATATATATATATATATATATATATATATATATATATATAAGGTTAATACAACAAAAGATATAAGAGACAACTAATATCTTTAATTAGTGAACATCCGGATAAAACTGAAGCTCAATATACTGAATAGAGCATTAATAGCACTAGATAAAGTGAAAGAATAAAATAAGGTGCGAATCAAATTTTATTAGAATTCAATGTTCAAGCAAAGTGTTTTAAAGTCCTTAACTCATGAGTGTTCAAAGAAAATCTTCTCCTCAGAGATAGCAAACAAATCTGGATAACTTTTTCGTTTTTGGACTACCATTCACCACCTGGATTGTTTTTTAATAAACCTCTTTGATATCTTTCTTGAGCTGTTTTAAACTTAATGACTTGGATGAACTGTATAAGTTTAACAAAAAAGTATGTTTTGGGCCGATATATTTGATGTTTTATATACTTTTATGTATTTTTTTATATATATATTTTTTTATATATTTTCAAAGTTTAATTTTATTACCTGCAGTAATGTCATTGCGGTAATGGTCCTCTGAGGAGAAGATTTTCTTTGAAAACTCATGAGTTAAGGACTTTAAAGTACTTTGCTTGAACATTGAATTCTAATAAAATTTGATTCGCACCTTAGTTTATTCTTTCACTTTATCTAGTGCTATATATATATATATATATATATATATATATATATATATATATATATATATATATAGTAGTGTGTGTGTGTGTGTGTGTGTTAGAGTGAAATAAATTCCAGAAGGAAATCCGGGTATGAGAGCTCAATGTAATAAACAGAGTAAGAATAAAATAAAATAAAGTAACATCGAATCGCATAATCACCAGTGCAATAATTTATTTCGACCCTACGGCCTTATTCAAGCATCCAAGCGAGGTGATTACATTTTTGAAAATGAAAACAAGAAAAACTCACACTCAAGATTTCAATACATATATATAGAGAGAGCGACAACATATTTAATACATATCTTGAGAGAGGGGAAATGAACTATTTGAGACGTATATTGAGAAGGAGAGAGAGTGACAACATATTTAATATATATATATATATATATATATATATATATATATAGAGAGAGAGAGAGAGAGAGAGAGAGAGAGAGAGAGAGAGAGAGAGAGAGAGAAAGAGAAAGAAAGAGAGAGAGAGGGGGGAGATTTCACGATTTATAACGGAAAGCAATACAGTGAGGGGGAGAGAGCAATGCATATATAGAGAAAAGGGGAATTGTATGATTTACCACGGAATGGTATATGGGGAGGGAGAGGAATTTGAGGTATCGTAAATGAGGTCAGTTTGTCTAGGTCCCCCCTCCAACCGTTTAACTCCAATTTAATTCATATATATACATATATATATATATATATATATATATATATATATATTATTTAACATACAGTCTGACGACCTGAACTGAATTTAAACCAGACGATATGAAGCCAATGCTAAAAATAGGTAATTTTATTAACCCCCTTAACTTAAGACATATAAACGGTTTATTTAAGTATTATTTCAAATTGTATCATGTGACCTTTCAGTTTTTAATCTAAAGTTTTCCTTTTTCTCTTCTTCTTTCTTTTGCAATATTAACAACTAAATGAAAGACAGACTTAGTTTTTAATAACTTAGATCGAAACATCGTCATGTCAGTATTGCGTCTGTATATCTCTGTATAAATACAATATATATATATATATATATATATATATATATATATATATATATATATATATATATATATATATATATATATATATACTCGTTGTAACTACCGTGTGTCGCTCAGTTGTGTATTTATTTGCAATTTGTTTTGCTTTTCTTTTTTAAACTAGGTCCGGTTTTTATTTCCAAATATGTTTTTTTTTTATTACAGCTAAGTAACTTTTTTAAGATGGCGACCATTTGAAAATAATTCCTACCTGGACAAACTATTTTCTGGAAGGAATTAAATCGAATTACATTTTATTCTACTTAACAACATGCTGCAACAAGAAAAACTGACAAACCAGAATCAAATATTGCTTTTGTAGTACGACAAAAAAATGATAAAGAGATCGACTTTACTTTATATATTAGATGCATATATAGAGAGATTACACACCTAATTATGGGGAGGGGGGCTTGTCTTCTGTGGGTCTCTTACAGGATCATTGTTTAGTTTCAAAAAGAAAAATGTACATATAGAGGAAAAATCTTGGTCTCATAGATTGTTGTCAGATTCAAAATTCCAAACAGCCAATTGGCTCAAGACCAAATAAGGGCATTTTTCCTATCATCAAAAGATTGCCATTGTCAATTGACTTGTTAGGAGACGAGTCAATTGGCTTGAATCCAGAAATATTGTTTTCCTGTTTTCTTTCCTTGGAAGCAAATTTGCGTCTTTAATTGCATACTATCAAAACTCATAATAGTTTTAAACATATTTTTGACGAAGAATAATAATTTCCCTTATTTTACAGTCGACCGAATCTCTTCATTTTGGTCACCGTCCAGAGAAACATATGATGTTCACTCGTAGCTTTTATTAGCTTTGTTATACACAACTGAATAGTACACTGTCTATCAGGAAAAGAGGGAGAGGACTCTTTCTTATCTCTAGTGTAACGTCATTAAAGAGTTCTAATATAGAGAGATAACTTATAACTGAGATAACTTACAATTGACCATTAAGGAAGATTACTTATAGTAATGCAAGGGAGATAACTTATGACATTACAACCCACATTTCAGCCACTGTACCCTCTGATCTTTTTCAGGTGTACATTGTACGTGATATTTTTTTTTTGGGGGGGGGGGAGTTTTTAACTTTGACCCTTATTTTAATCTTAATATTTTGTGATTTTTAATTTTTTTAATTCCAGAATTTAAAAACTTCATCAAAAGATGGCATTAACTAATACTATATTGCAGGGGTTCTTAAGCGTCAAGCCCCACTTTTCCCTCTGTAGATGGACTTTGATTTACCGTCTCCACCCAACTAACACAGCTTTTGACTAAATGATGAGAAATTCTTACGGATTAAAAATCTCTATATTTGTCATTTTATTAAACTAATATGGTTGGTCGGTATGTTTCACTGCATATCAACCCTTTTTTTAATGCCGAAACAAAATAGCTATTGTAAAGAATTCATTGACCGCAAGTCACTATTTTCGCCATAGTTGGGGAGGGTTGAGTTCAATAGTATTACAATGTACGTGAACGCAACAGATATGACTGGGTTTGAACTCGACTAAGCCGATTCTAAAGTGCATGTCAGTATTCATTGCCCTCACTTGTACCCACTATTAAAAGAAGTCAAAACATACTTAATATTGATAACATATTTAGTATCACCTCAAATGTTATTCTACAGCATATGTGGAAAGTAACTCCCGATTATTAAGTACTCGTAATTTATTAGAGAAGCATAATTCTTACAAAAGAATGAATATGATAAGAAAGTGTATAGCATAGGGTTTTATTTAGAAGTAAATATGGCCATTAGCATTCGCATCAATTGATTTCACAAGTAACTATTTTTTTCGTTTTTTGTTTTATTTTGTTTTTGTTTTCACTAATGAGTTACCAATTAAAATGGTAAAAAACATACTTTATGATACGATCTAATGATAGATTGACAGTTGAAAACAGCCATTCTCACCCCTTTGTCAGAAACATTACTTATCATTTAAGTAGTAAAAAAACGAAAGAATAAGTGTATAACGATGCAGAGTGACAGCCTGTGTGTTACAAGTTCGAATCCAGTCGGTTCATTAACATCACTTTCACGTAAGGTTGTTGGCAACCTTCTAGTGGTCCCTCCTATAAATAACTGATTTTTGAAAATATTGTGGAAACAAATGCCACAACAGAATCAAACCGGTAAAATGTCGTTCCATGCTGATTAATACGAATTTACTTTTAGTTAAAAGTATTATCATTGCTTATTCGTTAGCTTTAAGTGATATCTACATTCATGATATGATATCTAAATTCATTAGGTGATATGCACATTAATTATGTCATATCTACATGTATTATGTGATATCGAAATTCATTATGTGATAATGTGATATCTATATATATATTCAATTATGTGATATCGACATTTATTAACTGATATCTACATTTATTAACTGATATTTACATTCATTAAGTGATATTAACATTCATTAACTGATATCTACATTCATTAACTGATATCTACATATATTATATAATATCATCATTCATTATGTGATAATGTGATATCTATATTCATTATGTGATCTCGACATTTATTAACTGATATCTATATTAATTGTATGATATCTATATTCATTATGTGATATCTAAATTCATTAGGTGATATTAACATTCATTATGTGATATCTACATTAATTAAATCGTATCTACATGTATTATATAATATCGACATTCATTATGTTATGATATGATATCTACATTTATTATGTCATATATACATTTATTAACTGATATCTATATTCATTATGTGATATCTACATTCATTGATATCTACATTGATTATGTGATATCAACATTCATTAACTGATATCCACATGTATTATGTGATATCTACATTCATTAACTAATACCTACATGTATTATGTAATATCGATATTCATCATGTGGTTATGTGATATCTAAATTCATTATGATATATCTACATACATTCATTAACTGATATCTATATTTATTGTGTGATGTCTACATACGTTAACTGATATCTACATGTATTATGTGATATCGACGATCATTATGTAATAATGTCATATCTACATTCATTAATTGATATCTACATGTATTATGTGATATCTAAATTTATTGACTAATATCCACATTCATTATATGATATCTACATTCATTAACTGATATCTACATGTATTATGTGATATTTACATTCATTACCTGATATCTATATATATTATGTGATGTCTGCATTCATTAACTGATATCTACACGTATTATGTGATATATACATTCATTAACTGATATCTACATGTATTATGTAATATCGACGATCATTATGTAATAATGGCATATCTACATTCATTAACTGATATCTATATTCATTATGTTATATCTACATTCATTAACTGATATCTACATGTATTATGTGATATCGATATTCATTATATAATAATGTGATATCTACATTTATTATGTCATATATACATTCATTAATTGATAACTATATTCATTATGTGATATCTACATTCAGTGATATCTGCATTGATTATGTGATATCAACATTCATTAACTGATACCTATATTCATTATGTGATAACATAATATCTACATTCATTATGTGATATCTACATTCATTCTGATTTAAATAATTATTGAAGATTTCTGTGTTTTAAAGTTAATAGAATTGAATAAGTATTTATAGGTACACAATTTCAAAATTACATTTTCAATAATGTAAAACACAAATTTTTAGCTTACATTATCTTGGATGTATACACCATAAAATTACATTATCTTGGATCTATACACCATAAAATTACATTATCTTGGATCTGTACACCATAAAATTACATTATCTTGGATCTATACACCATAAAATTACATTATCTTGGATCTATACACCATAAAATTACATTATCTTGGATCTATACACCATAAAATTACATTATCTTGGATCTGTACACCATAAAATTACATTATCTTGGATCTATACACCATAAAATTACATTATCTTGGATCTGTACACCATAAAATTACATTATCTTGGATCTATACACCATAAAATTACATTATCTTGGATCTATACACCATAAAATTACATTATCTTGGATCTATACACCATAAAATTACATTATCTTGGATCTGTACACCATAAAATTACATTATCTTGGATGTATACACCATAAAATTACATTATCTTGGATCTATACACCATAAAATTACATTATCTTGGATCTGTACACCATAAAATTACATTATCTTGGATCTATACACCATAAAATTACATTATCTTGGATCTATACACCATAAAATTACATTATCTTGGATCTGTACACCATAAAATTACATTATCTTGGATGTATACACCATAAAATTACATTATCTTGGATCTATACACCATAAAATTACATTATCTTGGATCTGTACACCATAAAATTACATTATCTTGGATCTATACACCATAAAATTACATTATCTTGGATCTGTACACCATAAAATTACATTATCTTGGATGTATACACCATAAAATTACATTATCTTGGATCTATACACCATAAAATTACATTATCTTGGATCTGTACACCATAAAATTACATTATCTTGGATGTATACACCATAAAATTACATTATCTTGGATCTATACACCATAAAATTACATTATCTTGGATCTGTACACCATAAAATTACATTATCTTGGATCTATACACCATAAAATTACATTATCTTGGATCTATACACCATAAAATTACATTATCTTGGATCTGTACACCATAAAATTACATTATCTTGGATGTATACACCATAAAATTACATTATCTTGGATCTATACACAATAAAATTACATTATCTTGGATCTGTACACCATAAAATTACATTATCTTGGATCTATACACCATAAAATTACATTATCTTGGATCTATACACCATAAAATTACATTATCTTGGATCTGTACGCAATAACATTACATTATCTTGGATCTATACACCATAAAATTACATTATCTTGGATCTGTACACCATAAAATTACATTATCTTGGATCTGTACGCAATAACATTACATTATCTTAGATCTATACACCATAAAATTACATTATCTTGGATCTGTACGCAATAACATTACATTATCTTGGATCTGTACGCAATAACATTACATTATCTTAGATCTATACACCATAAAATTACATTATCTTGGATCTGTACGCAATAACATTACATTATCTTGGATCTGTACACCATAAAATTACATTATCTTGGATCTATACACCATAAAATTACATTATCTTGGATCTATACACCATAAAATTACATTATCTTGGATCTGTACACCATAAAATTACATTATCTTGGATGTATACACCATAAAATTACATTATCTTGGATCTATACACCATAAAATTACATTATCTTGGATCTGTACACCATAAAATTACATTATCTTGGATCTATACACCATAAAATTACATTATCTTGGATCTGTACACCATAAAATTACATTATCTTGGATGTATACACCATAAAATTACATTATCTTGGATCTATACACCATAAAATTACATTATCTTGGATCTGTACACCATAAAATTACATTATCTTGGATGTATACACCATAAAATTACATTATCTTGGATCTATACACCATAAAATTACATTATCTTGGATCTGTACACCATAAAATTACATTATCTTGGATCTATACACCATAAAATTACATTATCTTGGATCTATACACCATAAAATTACATTATCTTGGATCTGTACACCATAAAATTACATTATCTTGGATGTATACACCATAAAATTACATTATCTTGGATCTATACACAATAAAATTACATTATCTTGGATCTGTACACCATAAAATTACATTATCTTGGATCTATACACCATAAAATTACATTATCTTGGATCTATACACCATAAAATTACATTATCTTGGATCTGTACGCAATAACATTACATTATCTTGGATCTATACACCATAAAATTACATTATCTTGGATCTGTACACCATAAAATTACATTATCTTGGATCTGTACGCAATAACATTACATTATCTTAGATCTATACACCATAAAATTACATTATCTTGGATCTGTACGCAATAACATTACATTATCTTGGATCTGTACGCAATAACATTACATTATCTTAGATCTATACACCATAAAATTACATTATCTTGGATCTGTACGCAATAACATTACATTATCTTGGATCTGTACGCAATAACATTACATTATCTTAGATCTATACACCATAAAATTACATTATCTTGGATCTATACACCATAAAATTACATTATCTTGGATCTATACACCATAAAATTACATTATCTTGGATCTGTACACCATAAAATTACATTATCTTGGATCTATACACCATAAAATTACATTATCTTGGATCTATACACCATAAAATTACATTATCTTGGATCTGTACGCAATAACATTACATTATCTTGGATCTATACACCATAAAATTACATTATCTTGGATCTGTACACCATAAAATTACATTATCTTGGATCTATACACCATAAAATTACATTATCTTGGATCTATACACCATAAAATTACATTATCTTGGATCTGTACACCATAAAATTACATTATCTTGGATCTATACACCATAAAATTACATTATCTTGGATCTGTACACCATAAAATTACATTATCTTGGATCTATACACCATAAAATTACATTATCTTGGATCTATACACCATAAAATTACATTATCTTGGATCTGTACACCATAAAATTACATTATCTTGGATCTATACACCATAAAATTACATTATCTTGGATCTATACACCATAAAATTACATTATCTTGGATCTGTACGCAATAACATTACATTATCTTGGATCTATACACCATAAAATTACATTATCTTGGATCTGTACACCATAAAATTACATTATCTTGGATCTATACACCATAAAATTACATTATCTTGGATCTATACACCATAAAATTACATTATCTTGGATCTGTACGCAATAACATTACATTATCTTGGATCTATACACCATAAAATTACATTATCTTGGATCTGTACACCATAAAATTACATTATCTTGGATCTGTACGCAATAACATTACATTATCTTAGATCTATACACCATAAAATTACATTATCTTAGATCTATACACCATAAAATTACATTATCTTGGATCTATACACCATAAAATTACATTATCTTGGATCTATACACCATAAAATTACATTATCTTGGATCTATACACCATAAAATTACATTATCTTGAATCTATACACCATAAAATTACATTATCTTGGATCTATACACCATAAAATTACATTATCTTGGATCTATACACCATAAAATTACATTATCTCGAATCTATACACAATAACATTACATTATCTTGGATCTGTACACAATAACATTACATTATCTTGGATCTATACACCATAAAATTACATTATCTTGGATCTGTACACCATAAAATTACATTATCTTGGATGTATACACCATAAAATTACATTATCTTGGATCTATACACCATAAAATTACATTATCTTGGATCTGTACACCATAAAATTACATTATCTTGGATCTATACACCATAAAATTACATTATCTTGGATCTGTACACCATAAAATTACATTATCTTGGATGTATACACCATAAAATTACATTATCTTGGATCTATACACCATAAAATTACATTATCTTGGATCTGTACACCATAAAATTACATTATCTTGGATGTATACACCATAAAATTACATTATCTTGGATCTATACACCATAAAATTACATTATCTTGGATCTGTACACCATAAAATTACATTATCTTGGATCTATACACCATAAAATTACATTATCTTGGATCTATACACCATAAAATTACATTATCTTGGATCTGTACACCATAAAATTACATTATCTTGGATGTATACACCATAAAATTACATTATCTTGGATCTATACACAATAAAATTACATTATCTTGGATCTGTACACCATAAAATTACATTATCTTGGATCTATACACCATAAAATTACATTATCTTGGATCTATACACCATAAAATTACATTATCTTGGATCTGTACGCAATAACATTACATTATCTTGGATCTATACACCATAAAATTACATTATCTTGGATCTGTACACCATAAAATTACATTATCTTGGATCTGTACGCAATAACATTACATTATCTTAGATCTATACACCATAAAATTACATTATCTTGGATCTGTACGCAATAACATTACATTATCTTGGATCTGTACGCAATAACATTACATTATCTTAGATCTATACACCATAAAATTACATTATCTTGGATCTGTACGCAATAACATTACATTATCTTGGATCTGTACGCAATAACATTACATTATCTTAGATCTATACACCATAAAATTACATTATCTTGGATCTATACACCATAAAATTACATTATCTTGGATCTATACACCATAAAATTACATTATCTTGGATCTGTACACCATAAAATTACATTATCTTGGATCTATACACCATAAAATTACATTATCTTGGATCTATACACCATAAAATTACATTATCTTGGATCTGTACGCAATAACATTACATTATCTTGGATCTATACACCATAAAATTACATTATCTTGGATCTGTACACCATAAAATTACATTATCTTGGATCTATACACCATAAAATTACATTATCTTGGATCTATACACCATAAAATTACATTATCTTGGATCTGTACACCATAAAATTACATTATCTTGGATCTATACACCATAAAATTACATTATCTTGGATCTGTACACCATAAAATTACATTATCTTGGATCTATACACCATAAAATTACATTATCTTGGATCTATACACCATAAAATTACATTATCTTGGATCTGTACACCATAAAATTACATTATCTTGGATCTATACACCATAAAATTACATTATCTTGGATCTATACACCATAAAATTACATTATCTTGGATCTGTACGCAATAACATTACATTATCTTGGATCTATACACCATAAAATTACATTATCTTGGATCTGTACACCATAAAATTACATTATCTTGGATCTATACACCATAAAATTACATTATCTTGGATCTATACACCATAAAATTACATTATCTTGGATCTGTACGCAATAACATTACATTATCTTGGATCTATACACCATAAAATTACATTATCTTGGATCTGTACACCATAAAATTACATTATCTTGGATCTGTACGCAATAACATTACATTATCTTAGATCTATACACCATAAAATTACATTATCTTAGATCTATACACCATAAAATTACATTATCTTGGATCTATACACCATAAAATTACATTATCTTGGATCTATACACCATAAAATTACATTATCTTGGATCTATACACCATAAAATTACATTATCTTGAATCTATACACCATAAAATTACATTATCTTGGATCTATACACCATAAAATTACATTATCTTGGATCTATACACCATAAAATTACATTATCTCGAATCTATACACAATAACATTACATTATCTCGGATCTGTACACAATAACATTACATTATCTTGGATCTATATGCCATAAAATTACATTATCTTGAATCTATACACCATAAAATTACATTATCTTGGATCTGTACACAATAACATTACATTATCTTGGATCTATATACCATAAAATTACATTATCTTGAATCTATACACCATAAAATTACATTATCTTGAATCTATACACCATAAAATTACATTATCTTGGATCTATACACCATAAAATTACATTATCTTGAATCTATACACCATAAAATTACATTATCTTGAATCTATACACCATAAAATTACATTATCTTGGATCTATACACCATAAAATTACATTATCTTGGATCTATACACCATTAAATTACATTATCTTGGATCTATACACCATAAAATTACATTATCTTGGATCTATACACCATAAAATTACATTATCTTGAATCTATACACCATAAAATTACATTATCTTGAATCTATACACCATAAAATTACATTATCTTGGATGTATACACCATAAAATTACATTATCTTGGATCTATACACCATAAAATTACATTATCTTGGATCTATACACCATAAAATTACATTATCTTGGATCTGTACACAATAACATTACATTATCTTGGATCTATACACCATAAAATTACATTATCTTGGATCTATACACCATAAAATTACATTATCTTGGATCTATACACCATAAAATTACATTATCTTGGATCTATACACCATAAAATTACATTATCTTAAATCTATACACCATAAAATTACATTATCTTGGATCTATACACCATTAAATTACATTATCTTGGATCTATACACCATAAAATTACATTATCTTGGATCTATACACCATAAAATTACATTATCTTGGATCTATACACCATAAAATTACATTATCTTGGATCTATACACTATAAAATTACATTATCTTGGATCTATACACCATAAAATTACATTATCTTGGATCTATACACCATAAAATTACATTATCTTGGATCTTTACACAATAACATTACATTATCTTGGATCTATACACCATAAAATTACATTATCTTGGATCTATACACCATAAAATTACATTATCTTGGATCTATACACCATAAAATTACATTATCTTGGATCTGTACACAATAACATTACATTTTCTTGGATCTATACACCATAAAATTACATTATCTTGGATCTATACACCATAAAATTACATTATCTTGGATCTATACACCATAAAATTACATTATCTTGGATCTATACACCATAAAATTACATTTTCTTAGATCTATACACCATAAAATTACATTATCTTAGATCTATACACCATAAAATTACATTATCTTGGATCTGTACACAATAACATTACATTTTCTTGGATCTATACACCATAAAATTACATTATCTTGGATCTGTACACAATAACATTACATTATCTTTGATCTATACACCATAAAATTACATTATCTTGAATCTATACACCATAAAATTACATTATCTTGGATCTATACACCATAAAATTACATTATCTTGGATCTATACACCATAAAATTACATTATCTTGGATCTATACACCATAAAATTACATTATCTTGGATCTGTACACCATAAAATTACATTATCTTGGATCTATACACCATAAAATTACATTATCTTGGATCTATACACCATAAAATTACATTATCTTGGATCTGTACACCATAAAATTACATTATCTTGGATCTGTACACCATAAAATTACATTATCTTGGATCTATACACCATAAAATTACATTATCTTGGATCTATACACCATAAAATTACATTATCTTGGATCTGTACACCATAAAATTACATTATCTTGGATCTGTACACCATAAAATTACATTATCTTGGATCTATACACCATAAAATTACATTATCTTGGATCTATACACCATAAAATTACATTATCTTGGATCTGTACACCATAAAATTACATTATCTTGGATCTGTACACCATAAAATTACATTATCTTGGATCTATACACCATAAAATTACATTATCTTGGATCTATACACCATAAAATTACATTATCTTGGATCTATACACTATAAAATTACATTATCTTGGATCTATACACCATAAAATTACATTATCTTGGATCTATACACCATAAAATTACATTATCTTGGATCTTTACACAATAACATTACATTATCTTGGATCTATACACCATAAAATTACATTATCTTGGATCTATACACCATAAAATTACATTATCTTGGATCTATACACCATAAAATTACATTATCTTGGATCTGTACACAATAACATTACATTTTCTTGGATCTATACACCATAAAATTACATTATCTTGGATCTATACACCATAAAATTACATTATCTTGGATCTATACACCATAAAATTACATTATCTTGGATCTATACACCATAAAATTACATTTTCTTAGATCTATACACCATAAAATTACATTATCTTAGATCTATACACCATAAAATTACATTATCTTGGATCTGTACACAATAACATTACATTTTCTTGGATCTATACACCATAAAATTACATTATCTTGGATCTGTACACAATAACATTACATTATCTTGGATCTATACACCATAAAATTACATTATCTTGAATCTATACACCATAAAATTACATTATCTTGGATCTATACACCATAAAATTACATTATCTTGGATCTATACACCATAAAATTACATTATCTTGGATCTATACACCATAAAATTACATTATCTTGGATCTATACACCATAAAATTACATTATCTTGGATCTATACACCATAAAATTACATTATCTTGGATCTATACACCATAAAATTACATTATCTTGGATCTGTACACCATAAAATTACATTATCTTGGATCTATACACCATAAAATTACATTATCTTGGATCTATACACCATAAAATTACATTATATTGGATCTGTACACCATAAAATTACATTATCTTGGATCTATACACCATAAAATTACATTATCTTGGATCTATACACCATAAAATTACATTATCTTGGATCTATACACCATAAAATTACATTATCTTGGATCTATACACCATAAAATTACATTTTCTTAGATCTATACACCATAAAATTACATTTTCTGGGATCTATACACCATAAAATTACATTATCTTAGATCTATACACCATAAAATTACATTATCTTGGATCTATACACCATAAAATTACATTATCTTGGATCTATACACCATAAAATTACATTATCTTGGATCTATACACCATAAAATTACATTATCCTGGATCTATACACCATAAAATTACATTATCTTGGATCTATACACCATAAAATTACATAATCTTGGATCTATACACCATAAAATTACATTATCTTGGATCTATACACCATAAAATTACATTATCTTGGATCTGTACACAATAACATTACATTTTCTTGGATCTATACACCATAAAATTACATTATCTTGGATCTGTACACAATAACATTACATTATCTTGGATCTATATGCCATAAAATTACATTATCTTGGATCTATACACCATAAAATTACATTACCTTGGATCTATACACCATAAAATTACATTATCTTGGATCTATACACCATAAAATTACATTATCTTGGATCTATACACCATAAAATTACATTATCTTGGATCTATACACCATAAAATTACATTATCTTGGATCTATACACCATAAAATTACATTATCTTGGATCTATACACCATAAAATTACATTATCTTGGATCTATACACCATAAAATTACATTATCTTGGATCTATACACAATAAAATTACATTATCTTGGATCTATACACCATAAAATTACATTATCTTGGATCTATACACCATAAAATTACATTATCTTGGATCTGTACACAATAACATTACATTTTCTTGGATCTATACACCATAAAATTACATTATCTTGGATCTGTACACAATAACATTACATTATCTTGGATCTATATGCCATAAAATTACATTATCTTGGATCTATACACCATAAAATTACATTATCTTGGATCTGTACACAATAAAATTACATTTTCTTGGATCTATACACCATAAAATTACATTATCTTGGATCTGTACACAATAACATTACATTATCTTGGATCTATACACCATAAAATTACATTATCTTGGATCTGTACACAATAACATTACATTATCTTGGATCTATATGCCATAAAATTACATTATCTTGGATCTATACACCATAAAATTACATTATCTTGGATCTATACACCATAAAATTGCATTATCTTGGATCTATACACCATAAAATTACATTATCTTGGATCTATACACCATAAAATTACATTTTCTTGGATCTATACACCATAAAATTACATTATCTTGGATCTGTACACAATAACATTACATTATCTTGGATCTATACACCATAAAATTACATTATCTTGGATCTGTACACAATAACATTACATTATCTTGGATCTATATGCCATAAAATTACATTATCTTGGATCTATACACCATAAAATTACATTATCTTGGATCTATACACCATAAAATTACATTTTCTTGGATCTATACACCATAAAATTACATTATCTTGGATCTGTACACAATAACATTACATTATCTTGGATCTATACACCATAAAATTACATTATCTTGGATCTGTACACAATAACATTACATTATCTTGGATCTATATGCCATAAAATTACATTATCTTGGATCTATACACCATAAAATTACATTATCTTGGATCTGTACACAATAACATTACATTATCTTGGATCTATACACCATAAAATTACATTATCTTGAATCTATACACCATAAAATTACATTATCTTGGATCTATACACCATAAAATTACATTATCTTGGATCTATACACCATAAAATTACATTATCTTGGATCTATACACCATAAAATTACATTATCTTGGATCTATACACCATAAAATTACATTATCTTGGATCTGTACACAATAACATTACATTATCTTGGATCTATACACCATAAAATTACATTATCTTGGATCTGTACACAATAACATTACATTATCTTGGATCTATATGCCATAAAATTACATTATCTTGGATCTATACACCATAAAATTACATTATCTTGGATCTATACACCATAAAATTACATTTTCTTGGATCTATACACCATAAAATTACATTATCTTGGATCTGTACACAATAACATTACATTATCTTGGATCTATACACCATAAAATTACATTATCTTGGATCTGTACACAATAACATTACATTATCTTGGATCTATACACCATAAAATTACATTATCTTGGATCTATACACCATAAAATTGCATTATCTTGGATCTATACACCATAAAATTACATTATCTTGGATCTATACACCATAAAATTACATTTTCTTGGATCTATACACCATAAAATTACATTATCTTGGATCTGTACACAATAACATTACATTATCTTGGATCTATACACCATAAAATTACATTATCTTGGATCTGTACACAATAACATTACATTATCTTGGATCTATATGCCATAAAATTACATTATCTTGGATCTATACACCATAAAATTACATTATCTTGGATCTATACACCATAAAATTACATTTTCTTGGATCTATACACCATAAAATTACATTATCTTGGATCTGTACACAATAACATTACATTATCTTGGATCTATACACCATAAAATTACATTATCTTGGATCTGTACACAATAACATTACATTATCTTGGATCTATATGCCATAAAATTACATTATCTTGGATCTATACACCATAAAATTACATTATCTTGGATCTGTACACAATAACATTACATTATCTTGGATCTATACACCATAAAATTACATTATCTTGAATCTATACACCATAAAATTACATTATCTTGGATCTATACACCATAAAATTACATTATCTTGGATCTATACACCATAAAATTACATTATCTTGGATCTATACACCATAAAATTACATTATCTTGGATCTGTACACAATAAAATTACATTATCTTGGATCTATACACCATAAAATTACATTATCTTGAATCTATACACCATAAAATTACATTATCTTGGATCTATACACCATAAAATTACATTATCTTGGATCTATACACCATAAAATTACATTATCTTGGATCTATACACCATAAAATTACATTATCTTGGATCTATACACCATAAAATTACATTATCTTGGATCTATACACCATAAAATTACATTTTCTTAAATCTATGCACCATAAAATTACATTTTCTGGGATCTATACACCATAAAATTACATTATCTTGGATCTGTACACAATAACATTACATTATCTTGGATCTATACACCATAAAATTACATTATCTTGGATCTATACACCATAAAATTCAGTGAAAAATTCGCTTATGTGCATTATACTATATTTAAACTTCCATCCTATATAAATGAATCTCTAATATCTGATTTTTACAGAAAACAAAATGTGTTTACTTTCTGATGGGGCCAGTCACTTGCGTTTGAAATTAACGTCTTAATTGCGAGTGACAGGCACCCATTGAATTTTATATAAATGATAAACAAAGTGAAAAATGAAATTTCGTAGGAAGAAAAGAAACTAAAAACATGATTCTCCTGACTCGCTTCTAAGAACCATCTCTCTCAGACATTGCTTTAAGCAGGCCCTTCAGATGGCATCCAGGGTCTTTTACCAGTTGGTCAGTCTTTGCATGATGATGTTATCCAGACGACCTTTTGCCACATAATGAATTCCATAAGAGGGTGTCCCTTTACAAGTTCTGACTTACTTTTCTAAGAGTGACCGGCAAGCCGAGGCCTTCTCTCTCACTTAGCGAGACTGAGATCCCAGGTTTCTCCCTTATAAATCTGGTCCCTACCACAGTAGCCTCTTACATTTCAATGGCAATATCGCTGTTTCTTCAGCTGATGTTAAACATTCAGCATTATCTTAAAGCCAACAAGCCCAAATAAGAAAGCAAAAACAATATATCTGGTCTTTATTGTGCAACAGTGACATTACCAATGAGTTCAAGATTTCTTTTACAAACCGTTTCAACGTTTTTCAGGACACGAATACTAAAAACTCTTCCGGTTCAGCACATAAAAATTTCGAACAGGCCTGTGCATAGACAACAGATGTAATAATGAAACACCGGTAGTGAATAGTCATATCCCTATGCTGATGAGTCCCGATTATAAAGGACGAAATGTATACGTACATAGATAATAAATAATAACAAATATTTATTATTTGTAGCTCCTAGAAAAACCTGTCTAGAAGAGCACTGTAAGTGTAGTATTAACACAGCATGACGTTACTAGCTATATATGCATCGTTCCTTTCATTAAGTAGAACGCTCTTATGACGTCAAGCCGCCACATAAAGTGTTAAAATTATCACCGTTTATTCGCTGTTCAACATTGGCCGAGTGGTTCGGGCGTTGGGATTTGAGTTGCAAAATATTTGTAATCCGGGGTTTCGAATCGCATGACCAGTAGTGAATAGTCATATCTCTGTGGTGATGAGTCCCGATTATAAAGGACGAAACGTATACTTACATAGGTAATAAACAATACCAAATATTATATATATATATATATATATATATATATATATATGAAGCAATCCAACAAAAGATATAAGCGTCAACTAATATCTTATAATTAGTGAAACATCCGGATAAAAAAACTGAAGCTCAATATACTGGATAGAGCATTAATATTATAATATAAAATGAAGTAATAAAATAAGGTGTCAATCAAATTTTATTAGAATTCAAAGTTCATGCAAAGCATCCTTAAGTCCTTAGCTCATGAGTTTTCAAAGATAATTCTTCTCTTCAGAGGACCATTACCGCAGTTATACTACTACAGGCAATAAAATTACGCTTTGAAAATATATAAAATTATATACACAAATATATAAAAATACATAACATCAAACATATCAATCCAAAAACATACTTTTGTTGAATCCATACAGTCCATCCAGGTCATACAAGTTGAGAAGCATAATCAGGAAGGACATTACTCCAAGATACAAACAGCAGTCCAAATATGTGAAATTGAAGGGGCCGGCATATTATATTATAATATATATATATATATATATATATATACAAAATTATAAAGTATTAACATGTTCATTTCTTATTTGTGTCGATGTCAGCAAAGTTATTTGTATGAGTTAATTGTTCATTTGTATGTTGTTTATTCGTCAGCAGTTTAAGAGATGAATGGTTTTCCTCTGTGTTGTAAAAACAAGCAATGGGATGAGTATTTATTTACTCATCTCCAGGAGTTAGGCACAAGGCCAGTTTTTATCTTACTCCCACAAGTAAGATGTGACCCAAGGTCGGGTCGGGAAAGTGGGGTTTGAAAAGCCAGTGCCCGAGAGGTGAGCACTCTGGCCATTAAAAATTGCCTGGGCAGCCCCATCGGCATTCCCCGGTAGGGGCGCCTCAGACAGTAAGCAATAAACTTACTCCTCCCCAAAGAGGGGAGGCGAAGCCTGGGAGGGTGGACCTCCTAGAACTGCACAGGACAGGCCCATAGACCGGCATAAATCAAGCCTTGAAGGCCAAGACAATACCAGTCTATGAGGTGCAGTATTCATCGGAACTGATACTACACTTTGATCTTAGCCAAAAAGGGATGTTCATCTTACCAGTCAGTATATTTGTATACATGTAACATCATATGTAAGTGAGTTGATAGTAGTTTTTCTTTCTTCCCCCAGCTACTAGCTGAGAATGGGAGGGGATCTGCTTGAGTGTGTTGACTACCGCCCTGATTGAGTTTGACTACCTGTGTTAATCCCTTTTTTTTTTATAGAAAACATATGGAGTCCTAGAGCTGGCTGATTTTCAGCGGGAAAATAATTATTAATCTTCGTAAGCATATCACATGATTTGTTTTTTTTCTCTAATTTCTTCATTTTTTTCTATTTGGAGCCTCTGTTTGTGCTAAATGTGATCGTTTCTTAAGATATAATTTTGAGGTGTGTCTTAATTTGGTTGTGTTATTGGTTCATAGATATAGGATTTAAAGATATTTTATCTTATAATTTTTTCTTTTCGTTTTAGGTCAGAAGTTATAAGTAACTTAACACATGCAAGTGTTTACGACAATCGGATTTCTCCCCATTTTGATTTAGGTAAGTGAACTTTCATTTCGTTTTATTTATATGAGGGCAGGTGAAGCGCTCTTTAGTCTTGGTGGCCAATCACCTAGAGATGGTGTCTCAATAAAAACACTGGTCCCCATCACCTCACTGGGTTGGCGTCAGGAAGGGCATCTAGCTTATGAAAATCTTTCCTCAATTAAGGAAATAACTTTCAAAGAAACCTGACCAAAGATAAGTTTGGAAATCAATTTTCTGAAAGCCGTCTAACAAATGGCGGCATGTAAAACGGACGTTAAACCAATAATGATGATGCTGCTGCTGCTGCTGCTGCTGATGATGATGATGATGATGATGATGATGACGATGACGATGACGATGATGATGATGATGATGATGATGATGATGATGATGATGATGATGATTGTATGCATTTTTTTATGATTATTTACTAGCTGTCCCTACCCGGCGTTGCCCGGGATTAAACAATGTATTAGTATTAAATAAGGGATTTTCCAAGAAGAGACAAAAAAGCAGATGGCAAGAACTGAGATCGAAAAGGGGCCTCTGATTCTCTACCATATGAGCTATATACAGCGGGTTGATGATGTGATAAAGCTAGGCCTTAATGAATGTAATATGCTGTTGCTGTTTCTATTGTTTTGTCTGTCATTATTACAATTTAATTCCGAGCAGGATACAGTATTATTTGACAGAAATTGAATAAAACTACTTGTTGTTGTAAAGGACTTAGGCCATGTTTTCTACTAAAGCAACCAAAGGATCAGAATAAAATATTGAGTATGTTGGACGCACTCCACCGATGATAATATACATATGCGAAATAGCCAGGCTCTTCTATATTATAGAAGAAGACTAGTAAATATATGCTCCCTCCAGTCTCAAATTTTTGCTTGGCTACTGCGTAACCCCCATCTGCGTATCAGACAAATTCGTCCTAATTACCACATGACGTTAAGGTTACGAGTTCAAATCACGACCTCGGCGTCGAAATTATTTATTGTTTATTTAGTTGTTAAGATGTGCCCTAATGTATTTCTTATGTTTCTGACTTGGAAATTAATTAAATAGTAATTAACATCCCACGCCCCCCTCCCGTTTACAAAAATTCTCCAAGACAGACAGACAGACAGACAGAAAACCTCTTCGTTATATTATAAGTGGACTAGCGAAAATAGACGACCGTTAGGGAGTCTATTTTTGCTAGGCTGCCGCGTTCTTGGGTGGTGAGACATTTTTAGTTAAAAAAAAAATTCCCCCCCCCTTAAAAACATCGAGCGCGAACGCAGACCCAAAACTATATCGAAGAACCAGTTTTGATACAATCATTAATTGCTAACTAAAACAATTGAAAAAAAGCATTTCTTTAAGTAGTTGAATCAAAATGTCTTTTATTACTTGTCTTATTTGCTTATATGGTAGAGTATCGGACAAATTCGTCCAAATTCCTCTTTGACGTTACAGTTGCGAGTTCGAATCGCTGCTGTTACATTGACTGGTTTTATAATAAAGTTTATAATAACTTTTATAATAGTTCTTGATACGTTGTGTCGGAATCTCTTGGTCGTCGTAGAAGAAGAGCTCTCGTCCGTTGATCCAAAATGGGGCGATGTGTCGTTTCTTGATTCGGCGAATTCCAACAGACCGGGAACTATTCGTACTGCCTTGTGCGTTCTTTCTCGCCGTCATTTGTCGCCGCCTGCAGCTATTTGTACTAACCTTACGTCGTTGCCGCAGCTTCGTTGTCGCGACTATTCGTACTACCTTGTTGTCTGTAGCTTGATACTGTGTCGCCTGCTATGCTCTGTCGCTGTCATTGTTAGCCTTCGCCGCCGTCATAATCTTTGTTTCTTCTCACGATCCTGGCGGTTTCTTCGTGGGCTGAAATCAATCTTTTGCTTCAATAAATTTAACAACGTTTTTACTGGGGTTTTTTTTTTAACTCAGGGCCGTTTATTCATTTACTAGCTAATTAGCCGACAATTGAGACGTTCGTTGGAGAAGAGAGAAAGAGAAAGGCTACGCTAGTTAATTTCCTAAGTTAGTTATGTAATCACTTGCGAGGGAGGAAGAGGGAGGATATCGTTTGGCCCTAACTTGGCTCTTATTTTGGGATTCGGAATCCCTTCTTTATAATAGCTACATGATTGTCCGTTGTTCTCTCGTCAGCTTCCAATCGAGAACTAACTAAATCTCAATTTAGCTTTCTCACAGCGAAAAAACTCTGACGTCACAAAACCTCGTGATAACGCCAGGTGTGACCCAAACTCTTGAACCCAAGGTCACGTCACTGTCTCCGCAAACCGTGGGAAACACATCGCCCAGCTTTGCACGGGATAACTCCGCTACAAATCGCGTAAGTCAACCCCGATCTCCAATAGATGCGTCCATTCTCATAGCCATTATCCAACATTCCTCCCCTCCCTACACAAAAAAAACAATCCTAAGATTTTTATTTTAACACACCCCTCTGCAGGGTCTGGTCAGAACCAGGGTCAGTACGGCTGGACCTCCAATCGTCCAATCCCCTCAACCGGCCATTCCACGGCCATGATGTCATCTCCGGGATGTAAGGAAACCTCTCTTACACTCCAAAAATCGGCTCTATGGCCATCCCCGTCAGAACATTATCAGGCAACATCGCTTCATCACTCGCTTTGTTCCCGCTGAGCCTACAACGGTCTGACCTTTGACCCGGGGGTATTCCACCAACACATAGGCACCCAATTCACCTCACACACGCACTTCCAAGCATCGGCATACAACGATAGTAACTCTTCTACTGGCGGCTTTTACCGCGAATTACGGAGAACAAAAAAACAGAAACCCCTATCTTAATTAATTTATTTTGGTCAGCCTACTAATTTAATTTTACGTGCCGCTCTATCATTAACTATGTCCAGATCGACCCTCTGTGGAGTTCGCGTGTCTGTTTCAAAGACAACACACATCGGATCTCGATCCGAGACACATTTCCTCTATTGCTATTCCAAGACTCTAAAATACGGCACGTTGTCGACCCATCTATTGGTCATAGCTGTCCTCGACCCACGCACGAAACGCCCCGTCACCCCCAAACTCCAACCCCGTCGATGCGGACTCGCGTACATCTTTTACTAATTTGTGCCCTTCCCGTGATTCTAACTATGTCGTGGGGGCGAAAGGTCCTTCCGCAGCGGCCGGTCACATTCAAAACCCAGAACGGACCCGTTCCTACCTTAGAACTACCACCATTCATGCTTGATTGACCAACGCACAATGCGGCAAACCCTGAGGTCCCCTCCAAAACTATACCCATAATCATGCCACTCTTTTCATGGCTACAAAATCGCTTTCTCACGTGTGTGCACCGAACACTCTTTGTCCGTATCATCGCAAACCCCCTCATCGGCTACCTCAACAGCTCACGCGTAGCGAACACCTCAATTCCAACCCTCAGTTAGAAGAGACACATTTCCAGGGATGTAAGGAAATTCTCCTCACGATCGATATCGGCTCAGGCCATCCCCAATCGGAACCTCCACAACAAAAAAATCACCGCTTCCCAAAGGTCAATCCTTTCATTTGAAACCCGTCTTGCGTGGCTGACCCTAAATCTACAACGACAATAACTGTTGTTTTTTTCTAATTAATTTAATGTTAACGCACGTAACTCAACTTCTTTTTTTTTCTTTTCTTCTGGTTACGTAAGAAAACACTGGGGAAAAAATATAACGCCTCTCTCTCCATAGATATACATAACAAAACATTTTTTCTTAAACAACAACAAAGAAAAAATTAAAACGAACACTCAATTATCGACAACAATGAAACAAAACAAAACATATAAAGATATCTCCCTTCCTCCCTCTACAAGAACAATACGTATCAATAATTTACAGAATAAAGAAAGTCACAAAAGTCTTTTAACCGTCTCTGCTTCCATAAAAGATGCGTCCATCCTCATAGCCATTATCCAACATCGCGGCCTCGGCGTCGAAATTATTTATTGTTTATTTAGTCGTTAATATGTGCCCTAATATATTTGTTTATGTTTCTGACTTTGAATTTAATTAAATAGTAATTACCCTCCCCCCTCCCCCCCCCGCGCCCCCTCTCTCGTTTACAAAGATTTTCCGCGACGGACCGACGGACCGACAGACAGACAGACAGACAGACAGACAGAGAAGGTGCTCGTTATATTATAAGTGGACTAACAAATATATGCTCCTCTAGTCGGATATTTTTGCTAGGCTACCAGGCCAACCCTCTTCTCTCTCACTATCTGCGAGAGGGTGTTCTATTTACTTGTCTAGAATTATACAATTGTGAAAATAACTACATACAATACATAGTTAAAGCAAAATAAATCGTTTTAGACTATTAAAATAATTTCCAACGTTATTGATAATGTTTGCCTATTTATTAATTTGTTGTTATTATCGTGTGTCAGTTTATCTCTTGTTTTTGGACTGTTGTCGGTGAAGCGAAGAAAAAAGAACTACTGCTACTGTTAATAATAAGAGCGGACGTCTCTGTTGTCGGTGAAGAGAAAAAAGGAGAACTACTACTGCTGCTAATATTAAGAGCAAAATTAATCTGGCACTCCGCGTGAATACTGAGAGCTGGCATTCTGTGTGTCCTTTCAACTCTAAAAAATGTATGTGACTGAAATAGAAATTAATAAACCAAGGCATCTTTAAGTCTTCCTCCATCCTACGAATGATGGAATGAGGAGATGTATTTCATCTTGATGTACTTGCTACAGATTACTGTAAGAAGTAAGTAAAGTCTCAGAGCAATTAATTATGCTCTTATTTTTATTGGATGACCCACTGTCTATCAATATACAACACATCTTACCCACAATGTTTCCAAATTTTATGAAATACTAGACCACCCGTGACCCGTTGGGTCAGTTTGTTATATTAGCTATGGAATTCATGTATGTGCGTGACACTTGTGGAGAAAACAAAAAAACTATTTGATGAAATTAAATGTAATTGTTGAAAAAAGAATATAGATAGATTTCTATGCGTCGTTCTGTTTATTATAATTGTTTTTTTTTTTAAATTATAGTTACTGAATTATAAGTGGTTGGCCATACTTATAGGTAAATATGCACTGAACAGGTACCATAATACTTATTATAGTTAAATTCAAATTTTTATATATAATCTTTTAAATGAAATTGTTAGTTGAAAGTACAGAATAATAAAAGGGCGATTTGAGGAAGGAAGGGGGTACAACCGGCTGTCTCGCGTACGTAACGAAAACAGAGGGAGTAGGAGTGGTGAAATCTGTGAGAGGAAAAGTGGGAGGTGGTTTCGTTCACCGCCGCTATTGATATTAATAATGATTGTTGTTGTTTTGTTTGTTTGTTTTTGTTTTTTAAAAGGGTGGAGCTTTTTTGAAACTGCGACAGACTTTACAAAGTCCTGCCGTTGAATGTTTTTAGCCGTGGAGAAAACAAAAAAACTATTTGATGAAATTAAATGTAATTGTTTTATATTTAAAGCGATATAAACATTTCCAGAATGAAAAATTTCATGCGTTCGTTAATAATAAGAGTTCAACGGAATTGGAATAACAGATTGGAAGACGATGCTATTTACGCATGCGCAACCGGATGTTGAAAACCGGAAAGCTGAAAGCTGATTGCAAACATACAAGACAATAGAGTTTTAGTAGTATATAGATTACAAAATTTTAATACTAACTAGTATTTCTAAAAAACAGCAGATTTGCGACCACAGTTCATGCTAATTCAGTACAAGACAACGCAATTGTTGATTCAGAGCATTAAATGAGACTTGCTACAATTTTTCTTTTTACTCTTCCATCGAATGTTTCCTGAAATCGACGCCATACCTCACTCTTATCCGTCTTCTAAAATGTTTTTTCACAATTAAGACACATTCTTTAGTTGTTAGTCTTAGATTATTCGTCTCTGCAATTCTTAGGGAATGATTTTCTATCTGAAATAGACACACATCACTGTAAATCTCTAAAAGACATATCAATAAAAATGGTAGCGGTAACATGTGTTTCATGAACTGCTTTTGTTGTTGGAATTCGTCTGTCTCAGGAGACGATGGATTTCTGTGCCTCAGATTAGTCTGTTGCCGAATTGCAGCATCTGCTGTGACTGTGCAAGCCTATCCTGGATCGACAGGCTCTGTCAAATGTATGTTGTGTCTGGTTACGAGAGCTCTGTTGCAGCCCTCTGCTATCTGTGCTCTCTCCCTCCACTGCTGGTTTCTCCTCTCCTCACTCCTCTTGGAGTATGCCTTCACAGAACTTCTCCAGCAGCTACGGTCTTCAGCCACAGACTCCCAGCCTGCTAAGTCGATGCCACCTGCCCTCATGTCTCGCTTGCAAACATCCTTATAGCTTAGGACAGGTATTCCTGTTGGCCTGGAGCCAGTTGCAAGCTTGCCGTATAGAATAATTACAAAATATAAGACTCACAAGATCACAACCACCAAATGTGCTTCAAATTTTGTTCCTATATTTTATTTAGGCCAGGCCGCACCTCTTCCACGCCACACCATGATGCCTTGGGATGCAAGTCTGTCTTGATAATTTCTCCATCTGGCTCTACTATCTGCTAACACCCTAGGTCACATCATTTGGAATACCTGTAGAAGTCCTTCATCTGTCATGAAGGGTCAAATCTCATTATTATGTCCCCAACAGGGTGCAAAAAACTTGTTATCAAACGAACCACAAAAATGACCAATGGAAATCCCATCTGTTCCTGCCAAAATAACGCAATATAACACAAAATAAGGACAGTTAAACATCACCACCCCCACACATGCATGTATCCGAATTTCATTCCCATTTTCTTTGCTGTCCTAGACTGGATCTACCCCTTCCATGACCATGACGTCTATGGTGTAAGAACACTTCTTCAGTGTATCCAGAGCATGGCCAATACCCATGAAAACATTATGTGGAAATACTTCCCAGGGCCCTTCGTTCGTTTCTAAAGGGATGAATCGTAAGGCCGTGCCCTAAACAGATTCCAACAATCCAGAACCAACAACACCATAAAAAAAATCAACAAAAGTTCATCCTTGCTTGAAGGACAAATCCACAATAAAATAAACAAAAATATCGAATGCCCAGTACATGTCAACATCTGTGTCCGTGTGTGTGATTTACTTCGCTTTACTCTATCATCATCAGCTACAGTTGTGACATAACGAAAGCAAACAATTCGGGTAGAGTGAATGATTGACAGATCAGGGTTCAAAATAATGACCTCAGCAGGTAAGAGTAGTTAAGAGTATTATGTGAGTTCCAAAGAAAAGGAATTCTGACTTTTTTCCGGCAGACACTCGAAAAAGTTTCTCGTCCCCGAAGACCCAAGTAGGGGTGGGGCAGGCGTACAATATGAACTAGCATAGCGTGACGACCCAAGCCGTCTCTCACTCTCTCTTTAATATAGTACCCCACCTCTTAAAATCTCTCTCTCTCTCTCTCTCTCTTTCTCTCTCTCTCTTTCTCTTTCTCCCTGTTCTCTGTAATTGTTACTTTGTCTAAGCTAATAAACTTACCTCCATTAGACGAAGCCTCTTATATCGGTGTGAATTGGTGAGACTACGGTGATGATGAAAGGGGCGACCGGTGTATATAATGGGATTCTATACAAACCTCAGAGAAACGACATCGCAACGCAGTAATGGAAAGGCTATCTTTTTGTGTAATGTGTTTGTGTATACAATATCTTATGTTGCCCTTTAAGTTACGGTGAATAGATATTATAACCCTAGGGAATATTTCAAAATGTTTAAATGTATTTTGTAAAAAGGAAAAACAACAGATGTAACGTGTTTTATTTTAAGTGCAGGAAGAGACACGATTTTTTAATGTCTGTTATTTTTTTTCTCTTTGTTTACCAGTGTTCTTTGTTTTTATTTTCCATTCTTTTGAATTTGCATTCGACCTACAAAAAGAGACACAACCATAATTGGATGCTAACAACCAAGACAAATAATCTATGAATTAAGTCAATAATCTTTTCTAAAGAGAGTATAAACATGTATTTTGTAAAGAGAGGTAACTGGGTCTTGTTGTGACTTGTTCCATCCATAACTATCCTTCCTTTTGTATACAAAATTCAAAGTTTAAAATATTTCTTTTTTTTCAACGTACTACAATGTTTTGCCTATCTTACTACATGGCGTATGCATACGATTTTTTATTTTTTAAATTTCTTAATGTTTTTATGCAAGATTGTTAAATGTGCGTGTGATATTTACAATGTAAAATGAATAGAGCGGCACTTACAAGATTCTTTCCATATTTTTATTCGGAACGCATCTTTCATTGTGTATTTTTGTTGTAACTCTCGAAGATGTTTCCTTGCATCCTGGCCACTGCACCATGTGCCGTGGTCAAACACCATCTTTATTTTGTCACCAGGCTGCCTTCAGTGTATCCAGAGCATTGCCAATACCTATGAAAACAGATATTATGATAACAACATTTTCGGTTCCATTCTTATATTTATATCTCTGGCCAGAGAATAGATGTTGTAACCGTGCTGCAACATAGCCATCAGTATTCCATCTCAGTTTCCTGCCCAGTTGATTTCGGGTTGTTCTTTATGGCCTTCCCGACACATCTGTGATGCATTCATTCTCAGCAACAGTTGCCGGGAAAAGAGGCCAAAACTTTTTGTTTGTGACTTTATGTCCACATGACACTTGATCTCTCTCTTCATTTCTCAATATACAATCATACGGCCTCACTCGGTAGGCTAGGCTCCACCATATTCTTTTTCTACATCAATCACTACATACAACTGATAATCTACAGACATTTGTTGAGCTTTTGTCTTGCTTCAAAGTGTTTGGTAGAATTTGCAGGTAATAATAAGTATTACTTGGCAGGGATCGCGATGTGAACGCTTCTACCTTGTCCCCCCCCCTCCTACTAACATGGAAATCCTTCCTTCTGAAGCACTCCCTCCCGATTCGGAGGCATCCTGGTTCCAGTAGAAAACACTCAACCGCCTGAGAACGAGAATGGGGTGATCAAAAGTGGCTATGAGTAGATGGGGCTACAAAACTGACCCAACCATCTGTGAATGTGAAAAGAAGGACCATAAGATGCAACACTGTTTTGTCCTTCCCCCTACTGCTCAACCGGTGTGGCTTGAAAAATCTTGCAGAGTACAACAATAATGCAAAGGACTGTGTAAAAAAATGGGAAACTGTCGTATGACCACATGCTTCAAAGACACGCAAAGAAGAAGACTACATATAACAATTTCTCTATCATGTTTATTTTCTCTATTAATTACCATGAAGTGTCGAGGGAAACGGTTCTCATATATTTGATCTCTTCTTTATTGTACTTCATTATGTTTTATTTAATGACTGTTTTTTATATACGGTACACTAAACCTGTAAGAACTCCTCTGCTCTGAGGCTTATTACACACTGACGTCACCATACTCACTACACCAAATACAGGATTTGAAGAATAGGAATATGAAACGATCTTTAGTAGGCCGGAAAGATGACATTCAAAAAACGAACGATTTTTTTTGGCCAACCCAATATATCTGCCAGAGGAGCTATGGCATATGAGACATCTTACTTCCCACAAAAAGGGAAAACTACTCTCCTCAAGTGAAATAAGGTATAAAGGACAAGAGAAAAACCCGGATGGTTGACGAAACGAGAATAATCTACCCCTGTAGATTAAATAAATTCGGTATAGGTTCCATATTTCGGCATAAAGAT
Source organism: Sepiola atlantica (assembly GCA_963556195.1). NCBI lineage: Eukaryota > Metazoa > Mollusca > Cephalopoda > Sepiida > Sepiolidae > Sepiola > Sepiola atlantica. The sequence continues at coordinate 56,808,224 of OY744535.1, read as the reverse complement.
TTCCAAGTTCGAAAATATATGCTTATATAAAAAAGTTCCGAAACAAAGTTAAATAATTTGTACTATTCTTGGGTCATCTGTCAATTGATGGTGAAAACATCATTATGCTTTTCTTAAAACTTGTTGCATATGTGGTATGCAAGATCTGCACATAGTCTACTAAGTGGAGCAGTTGTGCCTTCCCATTGTCAAATATACATGATCATCTCTGAAACTAATGCTACCTGTGGAATAGCAGGATTTTTTGTCAATGTTTATCTCCTCTAGATCCGCCATGTTCTATCCATGCCCGTGCATATTAATAGGGTAACCTCAAGAACAATGTGGTTCCTCACGACACATGACGGTCATTCATTATGAAGAGACTATATTTTGCACATCACATAGTGCTGAGATGCATAGGAACCACTCGCGGACACTCCTGGAGATAACTCAGAAAGGTATTACCCCTCTGCAAACCCTTTACCTTGCTGGAGAAGGACACTGGTCTCTCCGGATTAAAGCTTCTGCCCGCAATGAGTGAGCCGGCATCATGGTGCACAAACTTTGTGAATGTTTCACTGTCAATTGATGGATGACTCAAGACAAGACAAAAAGGGAAAACGTGAATTGGTCGGCAAGGTCAATATATATATAAGCCCTTGTGACATTTCAGATATGTCGGGATAAATTCTCGCCAGTCAGTCCGACAGTAACTTTGTTGCTGTCAGGCTGAGGTGTGGTCCTGTTCAGTCTCAGAAGGTCCACCCTCCCAGGCTTTACCTTCACTTTGAGAAGGGGGTTAGTTTATCGCTAATCGTCTGAGGTGCTCCTACCAGAAAATGCAGACGTGGCTGCTCAGGCATTTTTGTAGGCCATAGTGGGCTAATCCTAGTGCACTGGCTTTTCAACTTAACACCTGACCTTGTGTCTAACCTTCTGGAGAGGTAAATAAAATAAGCCCTTGTGACATTTTCCTTTTAGATACCCAAAGAAAATTTTTCCTAGATTGCCACAAACTTTTGAGGAAAGAATCAGAGAGAAGATTAACGTAATTTCATGGAAGTCGAAACACGGAGAACTTTCGGTAATTACTATATCAATGTATTAGCAACAATGTCCACCATTTTTCTGTACAAATTATGCTTTCTGTACATTTTTGAAAATATAATAATATTTTTCTCAATAGTTGTCCTTCTTTTTAATATACAGTGAAGATGTGAGAAATGTTATGCCTCACCCTGTATGATAAGCAGGTTAATAAAAAGGGTGCACCTGTCTAACAGTAAGTAATTTTAAAATGTTACATGTAAGAAAGAATGGTAATAACATAACATTTTAAAATTTTTATTCTTATTTTTTTTAATATTTATTTCTGAAATAAAATAATTTTTATTTATTTTTTTTAATGTGTTTTTTCTTTTAAATCAATTTTGTAAAAATTGCGTGATCGATTTGTGTCTGTAATCTTCATGGGATGCAATTTATTCCATGGAACAAGTTCTGGCCTGCATATATTCCACCGTTTTGTGTGGCTAAATTGTAATTGATTGTGCAGTTCTCATCCTCATCATTATCTTCTTGCGTTTCAGAGATCCCAACTGAGGTCAGAGTTCACATATATATTTATAGTATTGACTCAATATCCGAATCAACAATGGTAAGCATCTTTCAGATTTCGTTTGGATTTTTTTAACTCTTTGGATTTTTTTAACTCTTTGGATTTTTTTAACTATTTGGATTTTTTTTAACTCTTTGGCTTTTTTTAACTATTGACTATCCTTTGAATAAATCTAAATTATAAACTAAGTGATCATTTTTGCTTAGATGTTTGGAATTGAAGAGTTCGACTGCAAAACGTGATAAACGCCATTTTCAAAATGACGAAACTGTCACTACGAAAAGTGTTCCATGTGAACACTCGACCATACCTCAATATCATGTTTTACATAATATGATAACGCATAATTTCTCTTTGCTTTCAATCAATATAAGCTTTTAGTAAAAAGTCTACATTTAATATATTCGACTTTTTATTGTTTAAGGTAGCAATTTAAACTAATTAGATATATCGCGTTTTTCAGTCGAACTCTTCAATTATTTACATTGTTTTTCTTGTAGTCATCGACATTAATATTTCCATTTCTACTACTTACAAATACTTTTGAAAAGTTTAAAACTATGCAGGTCGATAGAATATAAAAATTTCTGTCGTTTGGTAACAGTTATTTGTTTCTTTGCTCTCTTTTTTTCTGTTAACTAAGTGATGTACTTTGCTATTTCAAATTTCACAGTGACAGACACAAGAAAATACTATTATTATACTAATCTAGAAGAATACTCGTCGCAGGATGGGCAGAATTAATTCCACGAATAGAACAGAACAAAATTTAACAAAAGTCGGAGTTATCTGCATGCAACTAAATTAAACTAAATATAACCCATATTACCCACGCTTACGCCAAGCAGCTGTGAATTCTGTGAAATATGTAAACATATATACATGCCTAACTTTATATATATACTAGAAGTATATCCGTCTCAGGACAGGGTAAAATTAATTTCCTGTTTTGCACCACTTTTATGTCCCCTTACGAAGATTAATACTAATTGTTACATAACGAGAAGCGTTAGTTTAATGGAGGAGTGATTGACGGATGTGAGGTTAGAATTTAACCTTTAATTAACAGAAGTTGGCGAAACCATGCGACTTCTGGAAGAAGGGAGATCTTCCTCTTTTGGCCAACAACTCAAGCAGGGGGACGCAAAACATGGCCACTCCCCAAAGAGGCGATCATGCACAATGTAGGTATGTGTAACGAGACGACCTATCTATTTGTCTATCCATCTGTCTGTCTCTCTCTCTCTTTTTTTTCTCCTAAGGGCAGTCATCACATCTTAAAATCCAAAGATCCTTCACCTTGTTTGTAAATGTTCTGAGTTGTTTGTATTAATAAAACTCTTATGAAAGCTAAACATCGGCGTCTGAGTGATTGTATCCACAGACGATCAAACACCTGGGTTCCCGACAACAACGGGTGTATAATGGTTTATACATGCCATGGACAACCGAAACTGCTCCATAATTAAAGAGGGAAGACGAGATCTTATGCGTGACGTCCTGGTGAGAGTTGAAGAAATTAAGATCAGCAGACATGTATTGGCGCTCATGTAAATCTTCACTCTATCTTCCAAAAATTGGGAGGGGGAGGTTAAAAGTCCTTTAATTTCATCTGATTAACAAGAATGGTTTTACAAGATCCTGGCCAGGGAGATATAACATCAATAAACCTGTGAACTGTAAAAAACGTGTATTGTGACTTTTTAATAAAATTTTGTTTCAGATCCACACATGTGTGTTTCTATAAAGGAAGTGGAGTTATGCAGAAGCTCTGATGTAATAAATACAGACACCTGTAAAAAACGTGTATTGTGACTTGTTAATAAAATTTTGTTTCAGATCCACACATGTGTGTTTCTATAAATGAAGTGGAGTTATGCAGAAGCTCTGATGTAATAAATACAGACATCTCGCATTGTTATGTTTCAACCTTACAATGCCATACATTAATGAAAGTTCATAATCATACCTTTATTAGCTGCTTGCTCCTGTATGCAACTTTTCTGCTATCTTTCTATCTTTCCATGCTGGGGGAATGTTGGCTGTAAATAAGTTTTCATACCTCAAAATATGACTAAGTTAAGACAAAACCGTTGAAGACAGAGCAGGTTTATTCGCCTTGATCTTCGTTTCAAATCACTGACTAGTGGGGTGAAGGGAGGTAGAGAGAGATCGATAATCACTATTTAATCATATCTTATCAGAGCATTTTAAAATCACATGTTCACATGTGTAGTGCTCCCAATCAACTGTTGATTTCTTTCACTCATTCTTTTTTTTTCAGCCATGTGACCTATTCTAATCTCGCATTCAGCAAATTGACACTGACTGAAGTTGATTTCCTGTTATTTTCAACTAACCAATTTATATACTAGTGGGTTTACTCGCCCAATATTTTACAGTATTATGATTAGACAGGGATGAACAAAAACGATGCTTGGCCTGTCTAAAAGACAAGACCATGATACATCATCCTGGTTATCAACATCATGTAACAATAAGTTTCAGCTGAAACTATTCTGATGATGGTTGTCATGTTGGCTTAAGTTTAGAAGGCACGTGCATATCTACAGGCTACAGTCTTGTTGAAGATAATTACTTAATCATCATCATCATCATAGTCGGTTCAACATCTGTTTTACATACTGGCATGTGTTGGACGGCTTTTAGAAATTGACTTCCAAACTAACATATTTCTGACCAGGTCTTTATTTATCCCTCTTTCTCTTGAATCCATCATTATTACTTCCTCCCACGTTTTACTTAGCCTCCCCCTGTTAACTGACGCTGTGACCTCAACTGTTCTACATCTACTAACCCAAGAACTCTAATCGATGCTTTCAATGTAGCCACACCATTGAAGACTCCTATTTTGTACACATTTTCCTATACTGTCCAGATTAAATCTTCCTCTGAGGTCATTTATTTTGATAAAATGTTCTCGACTGAGCTCCAATCTCTGATTCCTCCTTGTCCTTTATCCAGCCTAGCTTCAAAAGGAATTTGCATGGACAAAACTTATTTGCAAAGGCTGTGGAACATATTACTGTGAAACTACTTCCCTGTTGTTTACAACTTGGTCGCCTTTAAATCCAATGTCAACAAATTCTTATCATAAGTAAATTTAGTTCATTCTATTGATCAGTGTTAGTACTCCCCCCAGTAGGAAGATTTGATCTGGAAGCCACATATTCCTACCAAAATGAAACATGACTTTTTTGAAGCCATTGTTACATAAGTTCTTACATATGGAAGTGGACCCTGGACGTTTGCCAAAAGATTGGAGAAGAAAATTGATGGTGTGTACACCAGAATGCTAAGAGCTGCTCTTAACATTTCCTGAAGACAGCCCCCCCCCCCCCATGAAATAGCAACTCTACGGACACCTTCCTCGGATTTCAGCCTTGATCGGAGAGAGGAGAACCAGATTTGCTGGGCAATGCTGGAGGGCTAAGGATGAAACCAGCTGCGATGTTCTTTTGTGAATGCTAAAACCGGGTTGTGGCTCAGTGGGGAGACCGCACAGAACTTACATCAAGCAAATAATAGAGGACTCACAATTCAGCTATGGAGACCTACCAGATGTGATGGAGGATAGAACGAGATGGCGTGAGAGTCAGGATGACCCCTGATACTACTACGACTTGATGATGATGATGATGATGATGATGATGATGATGATGATGATGATGATGATGATGATGATGATGTGTGTGGGGGGGGGGGGGGGTGCTTGATATTTAACTAATCTTCATTTTTCGAGGAAATTTGCCAAAAGTCTAGAATAAGCTAGATGTATATCTTGTGCAGAGAGTGAACTAAAGGTGCGAATCAGCAAAGCATGGGATGGACTGGACAAGATGAAAGCGATCTGGAAGTCAAATATTCCTACCAAGATGAAACATGACTTCTTTGGAGCCATTGTTACATAAGTTCTTACATATGGAAGTGGACCCTGGACGTTTGCCAAAAGATTGGAGAAGAAAATTGATGGTGTGTACACCAGAATGCTAAGAGCTGCTCTTAACATTTCCTGAAGAGAGCCCCCCCCCCCCCATGAAATAGCAACTCTACGGACACCTTCCTCAGATTTCAGCCTTGATCGGAGAGAGGAGAACCAGATTTGCTGGACACTGCTGGAGGTTAAGGATGAAATAATCAGCAATGTTCTTTTGTGGATGCCAAAACAGGGGCGTCACTTAGTGGGGTGATCACACAGAACGCACATCAAGTAACTAGCAGGAGAGTCACAATGCAGCTATGAAGACTTACTTCGTGTGATGGAGGATAGATAGAGCTGGTATGAGAGAGTCAGGAAGATCCGTGACACTACCACGACTAGATGATGATGATGATGAGTACTCCTATAGTGTTTCCCGTTTTTTGGCTGACAATCATTCCATCTCATTAACCCTTATCCTCGAGTGGCTCTTGGCCTTGATAGTAGTGACCCAATACTAAAAAGAAACTACAAATATGCAACACACCTGATAAATACAAACTGGTGTGCATTTATTGTTAAACTCTTTTGACGAGCTGACATGATTTTTTTAGATCAGTTAACAAACTACTTTGGCAAAGATCAAAGTGTAGTATCTGTTCCGATGGATACTGCACCCCATAGATTGGTATTGTCTTGGCCTTCGGGGCTTGATTTACGCCGGTCTGTGGATTTGTCCTGTGCAGTTCTAGGAGGTCCACCCTCCCAGGCTTCGCCTCCCCTCTTTGGGGAGGAGTAAGTGTATTGCTTACTGCCTGAGGCGCCCCTACCGGGGAATGCCGACGGGGCTGCCCAGGCAATTTTTAATGGCCAGAGTGCTCACCTTCTCGGGCGCTGACTGTTCAAGTCTCACTTTCCCGACCCGACTTTGGGTCACATTTTACCTGTGGGAGTAAGATAAAACTAGCCTTGTGCCTAACCTCCTGGAGAGGAGGTAAATAATACCTATCAGTCATGGGTAGTAGCACTCCTACCCTTTCCAAGTCGCATGAAAACCGGTTTTAATGCATCAGATGACACCAGGAAATAAGGAGTGGCGTCTAATCTATACAATTTAAGTCCCCTATTCTAAGCTAAGATTATTCTTTTAAGTTTTGTTTTCCAGTAAACATCTTATGTAAGAACTTTGTAATATACATATTTGTATATTTATTTTATTATAAATTATATTTCGTGTCTGTCTGTAACCAAAACTATATCACATTTCTCAAAGATTTTTTTTTTTCTGAAACATTGAGAATTGTTTTGTTTTTTTATCTAAAACTGTGTAATCTACCTACACGCTTAGCTAGGTTTCATTCAAAATTAACTATTATTAATCTGTATTATTGATATGAAATATATGTATATATTTTAAATTCACACAAAAGTCAGGTTAGTGCCTCAATAGTTTATATATGATTAGAGTTCAACATATATTACCTACATAAGGATGCAACTTGGAACTTTTTATTGGTTTGCTTTAAAAATACAAAGAGATAAGTAAGTAAAATGAAGAGAACAATTTTGATTGTGACGGTTCTGTTTTTTGGCGGTGTTTAATTTGATCGTAGATAAAATTTCACTGAAGAAGCTTTTTGAAAACATTTTGAATTTATTATCAAGAAAAATTTGTGTTTTGAAAATGGGAAGAAACAATTGTATGAATAAATATGTTTTCTTTTAAATAAATGCTAAACATTTTTTAAATTATACATATATATATCAAGGCCGGCGGGACAGTTATGAAAGTGTGGGGGGGGGGGGCTTCTCCTAAAAAGTGGGGGGGCGGTTAAACACATGCATATCAACTTAATTATTGATGACCGTAAAGGGGGGAGGGCAAGTCAAAAAGTTAGGGGGCTTAAGCTCGCCTTGCCCCCCCCCTCTGTGCCGCCGTCCATGTATATATATATATATATATATTGTTTTTAAATTCCCGAAACAGTTTTTCATGGTAAACAACTGATGATCCCTTAAAATAGTGTTAGAAACAAACTAATATAATAACTGTTAAAAATAAATTGACTTACATGAGTGATTTTCCACTGGAAGACTTGAGACTATAAGTTTTTTTTTTTTTTTTTTTTTTATATATAGTTTTAATGGTTGAGAAACTTCCGAGACTATATATATATATATATATATATATATATATATATATATATATATATATACAGGGATTGGGCAAAATAATCGAAGCACTTTATGAATTTTGCATTAATTTTAAAACACCTGTAAACATTGAAAAAAATACCAAAATGTTGGTTTCATTTTTTATTTATGGTTGTTCTTGTCCTGAATTAATTGGTTAAATTTATCTTTTATTTCAAATAGTGCATATTAGTAAGAAAAATTTAAATGACAGATTTATCAGATTTCCAAAGAAAACAGATTGTTGGTGTCTGTATGGCAGGTGCTACTTTAACGGAAGTGGCTGCGATGGTGGCCGTTTTGAGAGAAAATGTCGCGAAGGTGATGGCAGCCTATGAAAAAGAAGGGAAAACATCCTCCTCTAAACAAAATTCTGGAAGAAAGTCGAAGCCGTCTGAAAGAGATCGTAGAGCTCTTGTAAGGATTGTGAAGAAAGAGCACAATACCACGGCACCCAAAATTACAGCAGAACGTAACAATCATCTGGATAATTCCGTTTCAATAAAAACTGTTCGCTGAGAGCTTCACAAGGCTAGATTTCATGCGAGTGTTTCAAGGTGTTTCTATTATTTTGTTTGTATATATATATTATATATATACAGACAAAATAGTAGAAACACCTTAATATATATATACTCTGTATGAATTCTTGGAGTTAATATATAATGTTTTAATTTTGTTAATCTCAACTCATATATATCTAAACGAATAAATGTGAACGTTAGGCTCATTACTCGCACGAACTGTAAAGTCAAAACTGTGTATTGTCAATTAATTCAACTTATTCTGTAAACGTACAATCTTTTTTATATACTGTTAATGTAGGTGTGATATCAGATTTGTACGGTTAACTAATTTGCATATTGGTTTTAGAAAAAGTTAACGATTATTTGTTATTGTTTTTTTAATTCAATGATTTTTCAAAATTTTAATTTAACAAATAGTTGTGTTTCGCAATATTGCTTTATTTTTTTAACAAATATTTAGCATTTGTGTTCAAACGTTCATTGACTTTTCTAAATTGCCAGCAAAAAGGCAAATTTGGTTTTTCGTTTTTTTTTCCCTTTCTGTAGGCCACATTTAACAAAGAAATAAATCGGTTTCTAAAATAGCAAAATGTGAATGTTTGAAAAGTTTATAAGTTTAAACTAGCAGGGCTACCCGGTATTGCCCGAGAGGAATAGTAATTTATGTTTATCAATAACAATTAATTTCCTACTGTTGTCACAGGCTAGATAAATCTTACTGGAAAACCCGAAACAAGTAATCGAGGTGAAACTTACAACAAAAAGCAAAGCATAAAAAATGAATAAATTATCAAAAATGCGAGATAAGTTTTACTTAAAAAAAAAAAAAACCTCCCTATCTCTATTTATAAATCTCCCCCCCCCCTTCCTTCTTTCTCCGGCTGAAATAAAAACAAGCACATATCAAAATAAGGTCACCTATAAATTCGACACAACAAAGAAACAGGGACAGACACCTCTATACTAAACTGAACAATAGAAAAGGAAGTAAAAACAACCGAACCTTGGCAACGATTGGGTAATGGAAACATTAACCCGTGGGATAGAATAGCAAAGAATCTGATTGGTTAAATAGCTAGACTAAACACCACGTGCATATAAAAAAGCACCAGGCAACACAAACTCCATACATGTTAGCCTGACAATTCCCTATGGGGATGAAACGCAGGGCCTCTGTGTAGCTTAATTGCCATGAATATATTTCCATAACTTACTATTTATATATATATATATATATATATATATATATATATATAATCTACATATATATATATATATATAAATATATATTTATATATATATATATCTACATCTATATATATATATAAATATATATATATATCTACATCTATATATATATATATAAATATATCTCTCTCTCTCTCTCTATATATATATATATATATATATATCTACATCTATATATATATATAAATATATATATATATATATATCTACATCTTGTATATATAAATATATATATATATATATATCTACATCTATATATATATAAATATATATATATATATCTACATCTATATATATATAAATATATATATATATATCTACATCTATATATATATAAATATATATATATATATATATATATATATATATATATATATATATGTATATGTATATATATATATATATATATATACCTATGGGGATGAAACGCAGAGCCTTTGTGTAGCTTAATTGCCATAAATATATTTCAATAACTTACTATTTATATATATATATATATATATATATATATATAATCTACATCTATATATATATAAATATATATATATTTATATATATATATCTACATCTATATATATATAAATATATATATATTCATATATATATATATATATCTACATCTATATATATATATATATATAAATATATATATATATATATATCTACATATATATATATTTATATATATATATATATATATATATCTACATCTATATATATATATATCTACATCTATATATATATATATAAATATATATATATATATATATCTACATCTATATATATATATATATATCTACATCTATATATATAAATATATATATATATACATATATATATATATATATATCTACATCTATATATATATATAAATATATATATATATATATATATATATATATATATATATATATATATATATATATATATACAGGGTGGCGCAAAAGTCACGCATTAGTTTGAATCTGTAACAACTTTCACATTTAATCAAATTTTCTCCTTATTTTTCAGAATATTACAGATATAAACATTGATAATTTATCATGGACAAATATAGCACTGAACAACGAACCAAAATTATTGAACTTTACTTCGGAAACCATCGTTCAATAACCTCAACCCAAAGAGCCTATCGTCCGCATTATACTGTCAGACAATCTCCCAGTCAGACCACAATTGATCGTCTTGTGGCCCGATTTCGGCAGCAGGGTTCAGTCAGTGATCTTCCACGATCTGGCAGACCACGTTCAGTACGGACAGCGGAAAATGTAACACTCGTTTAGGATAGCATTGATGAAAATCCAGACACTTTAACTCGAAGACGAACCACTCAGATTGGCATGTCCAGAAGGTCACTTCAAAGAATTTTGTGTGAATTGCATCTGTTTCCATACACAATTCAATTGGTACAGGCATTACAACCCACAGATTTGCAATCACGCATAGCTTATGCTGTTCACATTCAGCAATTAGCCAGAGAACAAAATGAGTTTATCCATAAGCTGATAATGAGCGACGAAGCCCATTTTCATCTGAACGGGTTCGTAAATAAGCAAAACTGCAGAATATGGGCCATTGAAAATCCAAGAACCGTTCATCAGCGTGAATTACATTCACTAAAATGTACCGTATGGTGTGGTGTTACCTCGGAAAGAGTGATCGGTCCATATTTCTTTGAAAACGAAGAAGGTGTCGCGGTGACGATAACTGCACAGCGATATCAACAAATGATTGAAATTTTGTTAAGGCCAGCTGTTCAGGACAACCCAGAAATGTGGTTCCAACAAGATGGAGCTACTGCCCACACTGCCCGACAAAGTATTGCGCTCTTAAGGGGATTGTTTGGCGAGCTCTTAATTAGCAGATTTTCTGATTTTAACTGACCTTCACGTTCACCGGATTTAACAGCCCCTGACCTTTTCCTTTGTGGTTATCTTAAGGAAAGGGTATATGTGAACAAGCCTACAACGATTCAAGAGCTTAAAAACAATATCAGACATGAAATCCAAGAACTAAGGCCAGTTATTCTAAGGACTGTAATGGAAAATGCCCTAACTAGAGCCCGTCTTTGTGAGGCCGAAAATGGTGCCCATTTAAAGGATATTATTTTTAAAACCTACTGCAACAAAATTACCAAGTAAATGTATTATTTATCAGAAAAGTCTAGTAAATTACTTGAAATGTTGTAGTTACTATCACTTAAACAAACCAATGCGCGACTTTTGCACCACCCTGTGTATATATATATATATATATATATATATATATATATATATATATATATATATAATCTATTAATATAAAGTTAGGTATGTGAATATAATTATATATTAGTATGTACATGAATCACACCTAAACTAATTCACCCATCATTATGAATTTTAGAAACCAGCTACGAAGCGTAAGGGGTCGTAATGTTGGCTATATTTAGTTTAGTTTTGTGCAAAGGGATAAAAGGGGGTGAAGTCCTTTGTGAAAATGCTGATACCTCCGATTTTTGTAAAATTTCAACAACAGGTATTAGACACAAATTAATAAATATTCTCCAAATTTCAGTTTCTTTGGGATATTTTAAAGGAGTTTTAGGGGGCATAGTAGTGGCAGAACATCCCATTTGAAAATTCAAATATTTCAGATTTGCATTGAATTTTATCTATAGTCATTAGCCACCAATTAAGTAACATTCCCTGAATTTTAATTTCTTCTTGAGACCCCTTAAGCTTACTTGGGGCAGGTATTATTCTAGTATATATATATATATATATATATATATATATATATATATATATATATATATATATATATATATATATATTATCTATATCTCTCTCTCTATATATATATATATATATATATATATTATATCTATATATCTATATATATATATATATATTATATTTATATATCTATATATATCTATATATATATATAGAGATATATATTATATCTATATATCTATATATCTATATATATATATATATATATATATATTATATATATATATATCTATATATATATATTATATCTATATATCTATATATATATATGTATATTATATCTATATATCTATATATTATATATATATTATATCTATATATCTATATATTATATATATATTATATCTATATATCTATATATTATATATATATATATATATATATATATATATATATATATATATATATATACTAGCAAATATATGCTCCCTCCGTCCGCATATTTTTGCTAGGCTGCCGCATCAGAAATGAACGCTCACGCGTAAACCGATGGAGCCCCAGTCATATTTCTTGGGTGGTTAGACATTGATTTTATTTGTTTATGACCAAGAATATTTTTAGTTGAAAATGAAGAAAAAAAAATTCGACCCTACCCCAATTTTTGTTTTACCCTCCCCCATAAATAGAAATATTTTTAGTTTAAAAAGAAAGAAAAAAATTTGGGGGGACCCCCCCCCCCCCCGTCAATTTTTTTATTTTACCCTCCCCCATACATAGAAATATTTTTAGTTAAGAAAAGAAAAAAAAATTTTTCGATCGGCCCCCCAATCATTTTTTTAATCCTCCCCCATACATATAAATATTTTTAATTAAAAAGGAAAAAAAACAGAAAAACCTAACCCTAACTCTAAACCCTAATTCTAATCCCCACCTTGACCTTGACCCTAACAAAGTTAGCGCGTGTCCTAAAGTGAAAAAGCACCAAAAAATCAAATACAGTGAATACGATTAGTCATGTGAATGCTCTGGGAAAGAAAGTGTACCTAAATTAAATTCATTAGAATGTGTGTGTGTGTTTGTTTAATGACCTTTTTTTAATTAAACAATTTGATTCTAAAATCAGTTGTATAGTTTTCCAGTACAATATGTTTGTTTTTTTGTTGACAGAAAAGAAAAAAAATCACATAACGGAGGGAGGGAACCAATTCAATGGATTAACGCTGGCTGTTTAATCAGTTTCGTCATAGTTATATTAACTACGTAACTTATTTCATGTATGTATATATATAAATAATAAAAGAAATAATTATAATTCATAAGTAAGATTATTAGCGAGCAAAATAGCATAAATACACGTGGAAAACAATCATGAGTGTATATTTGCGAATACTAATTTATTAGAAGTTCAAAAGCAATTGATTATGTAAATTGAGAAATGCACATAGTGTTTACAGCGGTTTTTTTAGTAGTAAATAATGAAGCTGGCGGCCTTAGGAAATAGTCATACTACTCTGATGGAGTTTCGACTTCAGACAGACAGACAGAAAGACAGACAGACAGACAGATACATAAACTCCATTATTAATAGATATATTATACATATATATATATATATATATTATATATAATATATATATATTATATATATATATATATATGTATATATTATACATATATATATATTATATATATAATATATAATATATAAATATATATATATGTAGTCGATTACCAGGCTTCAGAGTCAAAGGTGACTTTGAAACTGGGTTCAAATCGTTCGACCGGCAGTAATGATCATCTCCTACACTGAAGATTGTGTAAGCATCAAACACATGTGGATAACAGTTTGGCACTACTTTCATGTACCCTTGCAAAGATTAAAATCGAGATATAATTCCACTAAACATTTATGTCTTGAATCCTTATTCAGATTTTGATCAAAATCCATTACATGATTTTGATTCTAGAAAATACCTAAAATTTAAGGCTGGAATTACCTATGGTCCAAAGCATTACCTCTTCCTCAAGGAGTAGGGGATTAGTTTATTGCCGATTGCTTGAGGCATCCTTACTGGGGAATGATGATGGATCGGTTCTTGGTTATTTTTGTACCCAACTAAATGCGTCTCATTTGAGCTTGTTTTCTCCAACTTCCGGCGTTGTGCCATTTCTTGCTACAATGTCAAAGGCAAATCAAAACTAGTTTGTATGTTCTAACTGGACTCTTTTATACATAGCGCTTATCAGGGGCGATAATCCAGTCACTGAATCTCAATGCATTTCAATAATAGACGTGTAGTTTTTGTAGGTAGTGACCCAGAAACATGTCTCTCACACACTCCTTCCTTGGCACTGCCCTGGTTTGTGTTGTGATAGCCCTCTTCAGTTCAGGAATAGTCTGTGGATTGTTTGGATAGACATTATCTTTGAGATAACCTGACAGTTAAAAATCTGGAGGCTTAAGGCCATTCAGGATCATACATTCTACTGATGAGGCAATCACCAAAAGTGTTCTTACAGCCATTCCACTAAATCATTTGAAGTGTGAGAAGCTTCCACATCCTGTTGAAAACACTATCCATCACTCAAAATACCTCATCTTCGTCCGCCTAAAACTTCTTAACGGCATTAGCGCTCAGTATTTGTTAATTCAGGGTGCAAATTTGGAGTATATCATTGAACGGCGATTTTATTTAAGCAAAAAATATACATTTACAGCAAAGTTTTTTTTGTTTGTTTTTACAAAAACAATAGTCATAAACTTATCATTTGCCTTATGCATGAAGCCCGAATCGTTTGGTCAAAAACATTTGGACTTACCATACATTAAACATTCTCACCAAAATACCACATTCACTCTGTGGCTTGATCCTACTTAGATGTTCCCTAATTTGTTTTCAAAAGATTTTATTTACAAAAAATTCATCGTGGGGAGTGGGACAACAATTTATCATGGAGAGGGGACAACAATATCATTGAACGCCGCTAAGAAACAAAGACTGTTGGACATTCATGGCTGAAACTTGGTGGACAAGTCAGGCGTAGACTGAGGTTTATTTGTACCAAATATGGTTAGATTGCAGAAAGGATTGTGCATTTTAACAATGATTCCATGGGTGATATTTGGGAGGGGGGGAGGGTCATCCTGTATATAATTTATTTAAACATTTACTTATATTATTACGGTTGCCTTTAGCAACACAAACCGCTTACTATTTTGTCACTTAGGTGCGCAGTTGTTCCTATTTAGTTGCCTCCCCACGAGGGCAGAGTTAGACACATGGTCAGTTTTTAATGTGGGGAAAATCCAGTTCCCCAAAAAGAGGCACTCTGGATTGGAACAAAAATAGTAATTGCCTCCGTCTAGAAGAGTGTCTCCTTCACTGACCGAGGACAAAAAGATTAAGTGTGGTATCAAAACAGATACTACACTTTGCTCTTAGTCAAAAGGTCATGATTGTTGCCACATCTGGGCTGGTGCTCCGACCACTAATCTCTCTCTCTTGGACACGGTGCAAGAAAGAGTCTCTAACCTAATAGGTCCCACAATGTCTACCAAGCTCCAGCCCCTGTCCCATCACTGCAATGTTGCATCCCTGTGCTTGTTTTACAAGTACTTCCAAGGAATGTGCTCTGATGAACTTACTGCATTTATAACCCCTCAATATAAATATCTCCGATCTACTCGACTAGCAGCAAAATCCCGCCCCTTTCACTGTAGGAGAACCCAGATCTGGTAAAATTTTCTACTCTAATCGCTTCTTTCCTGGGACCGCTGCCCTTTGGAATTTTCTTCCTGCTCCCTGTTTCCCCGATTGTACCAACATGCAGGAATTTAAATGTAATGTGAACAAATATCTTTGCTGCACAACTCTCCGCTCAGAATACCCCCTATAAATGTGGCCCTTAATTCACAGTAGCCTAAGTGTCTAAGTGGCAGTATGCCTTGTTGGGGTGAATCAAAGGTAAAAAAAAGCTTAAAAAATAAGGATCAAAAGGAATGCAATGCCAAAATAGTGAGCCTTTTCTGCTACCATAGTCGCGTATAGTGGCAGGCAAGATGGTGACGCCGTAATAGTAACATGTATTATTTGGATTGTTCGGACTATTGTTTTGACCTCGGGTGTTATTCTCACAACGTTTTGGCCGATATAACCTCCGACCTTCTTCAGGTATATTTTGACAATGGCTCTTATTGGTGAATGGTGCAAAGAATGTTTTTGTTCGTTTTTCGCACAATCCAGTGCTGTTAGAATTCAAAATGTGTGATGTTTTTATGAAATGGAAAGAGTGGACTGAGAATACCTTGTCTATCTCTGTCTTTCTTTTTGTGGTGTATATTCTCTCTCTCTCTCTCTCTCTCTCTCTCTCTCTCTCTCTCTCTCTCTCTCTCTCTCTCTCTCTCTCTCGTTTAGTCTATAGCGAAGATATATTAGCAGTCTACCTTGGGAATCAGCATGCGACACACGCGCTTGTCACATGTGGATCTTTTTGAGTTTCTAATTATGTTTCTTTCTGACATGTAAAATGGTCTGTTACCTTATTACAAAGCCTTAATTTCCAGCCGACGGTCACGCAAGACAATTAATTCTCAGGAGAGAATTAAGGAAACCAGCCAGTCCAGCAGAGGGTTAATTCTCAGGAGAGAATTAAACACGCCTAATAAACACAGCCAGTCTAATGACATCGCCCTGCAACCCGACCAAATACCTAGCCGGGTATAATTAACCCTTTCATTAAAGAGATATGCCTATCGTTTAGTCCGGAGAGCTAGTATGGGGCTGTGCCAGGACGAAAGAGTTCTTCCAGAGACATCTCCAAGGCTCTCACACACTAAGTTACACTCTCCGGCAAACGATCATGTTACAAGCTAAGTAAAGATGCAAAATTGACATACCCAGGTACTGTACCAACACCGCTCAAGAAGCGGGTATAAACTAATGTAGATAGTATTTATTTGCATGTTCTATTTAAATAGTATTGAAAATTGTACTATTGTTCAAAGGTCTAATATTTCTTTACACTTTCACATTTTTTCTATCAAAATTTTAATCATGTTCTTTTTTTATTTTCTAATTAAATGATTTTCTTTCTGGTCTAATTCAGGATTATACAATGACGTTTATTATAACTCAAATGTGGAATGATCCACGCTTAAACTACACAGAATATTTGACAGACAAATTTCTGGAATTAAACACTTTTTTCATAGACAAAGTCTGGGTGCCAGACTTATATTTTGCCAACGAGAAACATGCCTCCTTTCACCATATAACGATGCCCAACAAAATGATGCATCTCTATCGCAATGGCACCATTAAATACCGAATAAGGTGAGTAGACAGCAGGAAATACACTTTTACATTAAAATAAATATTGTGACGCGCACATTTTTTTTGTATTTTAACAGACAGTAAGAAAGAGTAATGCATCTATTGTTTCCCTAACTTCCATTTCTTTCATTCTTTTTGTCCCATCTTCATCTTAAACACTCGTTGTATAGTAGCAGCAGCTAAACACTTGATGTAATAAGTGCTTGCGACTAAAAGTAGCATTAGCTAATCACTTGATGTAATGTTTACTAGCCACCAATCGTAGCAGCAGCTAAACACTTGATGTAACGAGTTCTAGTGACTAATAGTACCATTAGCTAAACACTTGATGTAATGTGTGCTACTAACTAATAGTAGCAGCAGCTAAACACTTGATGTAATGTGTGCTAGTGACTAATAGTAGCAGCAGCTAAACATTTGATGTAATGTGTTCAAGTGACTAATAGTAGCAGCAGCTAAACACTTGATGTAATGTGTTCTAGTGATTAATAGTAACAGCAGCTAAACACTTGATGTAATGTGTGCTAGTGACTAATAGTAGCAGCAGCTAAACACTTGATGTAATGTGTGCTAGTGACTAATAGTAGCAGCAGCTAAACACTTGATGTAATGTGTGCTAGTGACTAATAGTAGCAGCAGCTAAACACTTGATGTAATGTGTGCTAGTGACTAATAGTAGCAGCAGCTAAACACTTGATGTAATGTGTTCTAGTGACTAATAGTAACAGCAGCTAAACACTTGATGTAATGTGTGCTAGTGACTAATAGTAGCAGCAGCTAAACACTTGATGTAATGTGTGCTAGTGACTAATAGTAGCAGCAGCTAAACACTTGATGTAATGTGTTTTAGTGACTAATAGTAGCAGCAGCTAAACGCTTGATGTAATGTGTTTTAGTGACTAATAGTTGCAGCAGCTAAACACTTGATGTAATGTGTTCCAGTGATTAATAGTAGCAGCAAGGAAATCATGAAATATTGTTTTTGATATTGAATGTTTTGTTTTGTTCTACTAATGAGTCACCACTTATCAAGGCCAAAAACTATTCAAGAATAAGGGTTAATGAGATTTCTAGATTGACAGTTAAATCATGATGAATACTATTAGATGATTTAAAATCTCCACATATATCCCACTCAAAACAACGGTCAACCCAGAAAATAGCAATTCTTCTCCCTTTTTCAAACTGACATGAATACAAAAGGACAAAATAAGGGATAAGAAAGAGTTATAAATCTGGCAAAATAAAACTGGGGGTTTACTTTCTAACGTGTGTCACATGATCACAAGTAGTCGAAGATGCACTAAATTAAAAAATTAAAAAGTGGAAATCAGAAAGCTAAACGAATTAGATTACCAACTCCTGTCTTAGCCCGTCTAAAGAAACAGAAAGGCGGTAACGGAACAAAGTGATAGAATTGGCCATTTTGTGGTATAATAACTTATGAAGAATGATCCTTACCTAGTATGTTTTCATCATTGAAAAGATTTCGAATCTTGATTATTACTAAAGTATTGCCTTAGTTATTACTACATGCGATAATAACTAAGAATAACATTATAATCAAGTAGTGGGACACGTGGAAATTCCACAGTTGTGTCCTTCATCTGTTGTATATTGCAGTTATGCATTCTATGGAAGTCCGGCGCGAACGCAGACCCCACAATATCATTGTACCATATTTTTTGGAACTGAAACATATCTAAGTAATCTGGTTAATGTAGTCTCAAAAATTATCTAGTTATGGGGGTCTATCTCCAAAATCCTTGTAAGAATTTGTGACATATTTCCATTCTATGGACGTCTAACATGAACATAGACTTCCAAATATTATTGTACCATCTTTGAACGGAACAGATACTACACTTTGATCATAGCCCGAAGACCAAGAAAGTGTATTTTAGTTTGAGTTTCACGTTCAACACAACAGCGACATCAGATGAAATTTTTATAATTACTTATTTTACATTGCATCTTCGGCAATCAAGCGATTCCATTTTTTTACAAAAGTGTGGAGGGTGATAACGTACATAGGAACATGAAATTGTCTGAATTTATCATTATATAGATTAGCACTTCTGCCTGGTCATGGCTGATGGAACGAGAACAATCTGCCCCCGTTGATTAAATAAGGAGTTTGGTTCGAGGTTCCATATGGGTTTCCAAGCTCGACAAAAATAATTACAACCAAGATGAAGATAGTAGTCTAAACAATAAAAATTATACTTATTTTAGTTATATTCGGATACAGTAACAAGATTAGATGCTGGATGTGTAAAAATAAGATTAAAAACAGAAAATTCCACATGAAGTTAAATTAAGCAAGAAAATGGAATTTTCCATTAGAAGTTAAATAAGAGTTAGAGCTACATGTCAGGATATGACGTTACGGAGAGGAAGTCCGAAATAATTTTTTTTTTTTGCTGATGGGTCACCACTTATTAAGGTCTGTGGGCCATTCGAGGATAAAGGTTAAATATATCGTTAGTTGGACGAGAGGACTGGAAACAATGGGTGGAATGGGCAGAAGATTACTTAAGAGAAATTGATTATCCAAGAGGACGACTCAACAAGTATTTGTTTACACTAGACTTGAAGACGACCATGCTGTAGTCGGTTGGGAAGCAAACTCGTGGTATCTTGTTTCACAGATGGGATGTTCTAGGAAATAAACTTTGTTCATGGAAGTTCTGTTTGCTTTTTGGTACACAGAGAGAGAAAGGAAAGTTCTTTGCTGTGGTTGTAGCTAGACGAGTTCTTGCTGTGAATGTTTTACAGGGAGGCAGGGATTAGAGCTCAGTCGAGCACTTATTATGAACATAACGATATAGTAGAGAGAGGCTAGCAACAACTTTTCTGTGTGAAAAAGGCTGTAGATGAGATGTGATGAAGAAGTTGAAAAGGAAAACGTCTTCCTCTTTGGCCTGTTAGCTGACTGTGATCAGCCGCTTTCATTTTAAAGCTCTGTCTTCGTTCGTCCGTCAAGGTGAGGGCAAGCTCACATAATGGAAAAGGAATAAAATATCAAAAAGAACCATGACGCCATTGAGCAAAGATGCTGTTGGCGTTTTTATTTTATTTTGTAACATTATTATTGCTACTGTTGTGACTGTTGGGAAACCCGTCGCTTTATACAGCTCCGAGTGTTTACCGACAACGAAGAAGGCAGAGCAAAGATTTGCCGTTATGGAAAGCAAAATGCTCTGCTGGATGTCCGGAATGACACTGCTCAATCATGTCTACAACGAGGATATCCGAAAGCGATACAGCATTGCACTGATTGAGGGCAAGATGAGGGACTGGCGGCTCAGATTGTTTGGACATGTGCTGAGGGGCAACAACGACACCATCACAAAACTCGCCTTTGCAATGGAAGTCGCCGGAAAACGGCCGATGATGAGATTGGGCAGACATCCTGCACAAAGATCTCTGTGAAACCGGCCTTCACCCGGACCAAGCCTGTGATCGTATCAAGTGGGATTAACGCATAAGAAAAAGAAGAAGATTATTGCTACAAGAAAAGAAGACAGAAACTTTAGCTGCTACATCACCACTACGACCACCTTTACAACTAGACGTCACTATCCAATGAGCCAACTACTTGTGTCAGAGAGACGAACAGCCGTTTCTGTTGATAAAGAAAACGATGGGCAATCTGTAGGGATCGAAGAAACTCCTCCATGCTACAACTCTATTTCATAAAAAATAATCCCAGAATGCAATTTGGCCCATATGTCCAAGACAATAAACTTCTAACCGAAAGTTTGCAATCATTTATAAAATTATAGTCATTTTGTTTCCAAATTGTTAGACCCAAAACACAAACAATTTTTTGAATACAAATACTTTTAATAATCTTAAACCAAGTCTTACAATCTTCTTTCCTTTAAATAAGCCTGAATGTTTGTTCAACTAGAATAACACTCGTCCTAGGGCAGGTAAAATGAATTCCCTCGAACAGAACAGTTTTGCACCACTTTTATGTCTACTTACTAAGATTAAAATCAAAATATAAAAGATCAAATTCAATGCACATCTGATATATTTGAATTTTCAAATGGTAGGTTGTGCCTATATTATGACCCCTAAAAACCAGTTAAAATAGTCCAAAGTAACTGAATTTTAAGAAATATTTATTGATTGATGTCTAGTATCTACTGTTAAAATTCCACAAAAATCGAGTTATGTGAATTTTCATGAAGGGCTTCCACCTCATTTCTACCCTCTTTGCATAAAATTAAATTCAACTAAATATGAATTTGGACCCCTTACGCCTAGCAGCTGTGATGATCGGTTAATTAGTTTAGGAGTGAATCCTGTACATACAAATATATAAACATATACAAATACAGATCAAGAATATATTAGTTTAGGAGTGAATCCTGTACATACAAATATATAAACATATACAAATACAGATCAAGAATATATTAGTTTAGGAGTGAATCCTGTACATACAAATATATAAACATATACAAATACAGATCAAGAATATATTAATTTAGGAGTGAATCCTGTACATACAAATATATAAACATATACAAATACAGATCAAGAATATATTAGTTTAGGAGTGAATCCTGTACATGCAAATATATAAACATATACAAATACAGATCAAGAATATATTAGTTTAGGAGTGAATCCTGTACATACAAATATATAAACATATACAAATACAGATCAAGAATACATTAGTTTAGGAGTGAATCCTGTACATACAAATATATAAACATATACAAATACAGATCAAGAATATATTAGTTTAGGAGTGAATCCTGTACATACAAATATATAAACATATACAAATACATAAATAAACGAACAAATACATAAATAAACGAACAAATACATAAATAAATGCTAAATAAATAAGTTTAGGAGTGAATCCTGTACATACAAATATATAAACACATACAAATACATAACTTTATAAAGATAAAGATAATTGTTCAAATATAATTAAAAAGTAAGTTTAATTCTGCTCGGACTGTTGATCAAGTCTATCAGGTATGTGTACGAAATGTGATGATATGTGGAAGTGAAACCTGGCCAGTTAATATTGAGGACATGTGTTGCATGGAAAGAACTGATGTATGAATGACACAATGAATATGTAATGTGAGTCTTAAATACATAGACAGCTAAGAGAGAGATGGGTGACTTGATCAATTAATTATAAATTACGACTTATTAAAACAATTAAAACAAAATTGTTTTCCTAATATAAATCAATCCCAAAATTATGGTATATTTTAGCATATATTTTGTGTTATTATATATATATGGAAAACGCAATACGGAAACTAATGTTAACTAACTCAGTTTTAGTATAATAATAGACAATCCCAGAAATCCATTATTGGGCACAATACCACGGGACTGCTTCCCTGCTGACTACAACATAGTCGTCTTCAAGTTCAACAAGTACGTCGAGCCGTCCTCTTAAGTAATAAAACTTTCCGCCTAGCATTTCATTCTCTCATAGTATTGATCATCAATCCAAGTGACAATCACATTAACCTTTATCCTTGAGTGGCTCTTGGGAATTGGTCAGTGCTGACTCATTAGTATAAAAATCATATATATCGAGAAAAAAAAAGCTTTCGAGAAAGAACCGTTAATTGACTCAGCTTTAGTATAATAATAAATAATCCCACAATGCAATATAGACAAGACTATAAACTGCCAACCGGAAATTGCAAAATTTTGCAATTACCAATGTTTCTAAATTATCTACATCTTGAGAAGAATGATTTGACTTAATCTGTTCTCTTACAGGTTGACAATGACGGCCGCCTGCCCAATGGATCTGCAGAATTTCCCACTGGATACACAAATATGTGCCATCGTCATTAAAAGCTGTAAGTATTTAAAGCAAAGCGAGTAAGAAAAATGAATCAAGTTCATAACTCACTATTATTATCTGGTGAGGCGATATACAGTACTGAGCTTCTCTCTCACAATCTCCTTCCCTCTCTCTCCCTCTCCCCTCTCTCTCTCTCTCTCTCTCCCTCTCTTTCTCTCTCTCTCCCCCTCACTCTCTCTCTTTCTCTCTCTCTCTCTCTTTCTCTCTCTCCTATACCTTATCATTCCTTTCTCTTAAGAGCTCGCCTAGCTACAACCACAGAAAATAACTTTCCTCTCTCTCTCTCTCTCTCTCTCTCTCTCTCTCTCTCTCTCTCCCTCTCTCTTTCTCTCTCTTTCTCTCTCTCTCCTATACCTTATCATTCCTTTCTCTTAAGAACTTACCTAGCTAAAACCACAGCAAATGACTCCCCCCTCTCTCTCTCTCTCTCTCTCTCTCTCTCTCTCTCTCTCTCTCTCTCTCTTCTCTATCTATCTTTCTCTCTCTCTGTACCAAAAACCAAAGTAAACTTCCATAAACAAAGTTTCTTTCCTAGAACATCCCACCTGTGGAACAAAATACCACAAAGCTACTTCCCAACCGACTACAGCAAGTCTAATGTAAACAAATACTTGTTGAGCCGTCCTCTTGGATAATCAAGTTTTCTTAAGTAATCTTTTATTTATCTACCTCCCACAAGGTAAGATTTAACACAAGGTCGGAAAAGTGGGATTTGATAAACCAGCGCCCGAGAAGGTGAGCACTCTGACCATTAAAAATTACCTGGGCAGCCCGTCTGTATTTTCCGGTAGGGGCGCCTCAGGCAGTAAGCAATAAACTTACTTCTCCCCAAAGGGAGGAGGCAAAGCCTGGGAGGGTGGACCTCCTAGAACTGCACAGGACAGACCCATAGACAGGCGTAAATCAAGCCCCGAAGGCCAAGACAATACAAGTTTATGGGGTGCAGTATCCATCGGAACAGATACTACACTTTGATCTTAGCCAAGGCCGAGAAATTCAGTTTTGCCCGTTTAAAACAGAGTTGAAACCCACATCTGAAGTGGGGTATTTTTTTTAAATATTATGTTATACAAACCCTACATCAAGCGACATTGAGAGCAAGTAAGAGTTATAATAATAATAATAATAATAAAAATAATAATAATAATAATAATAATAATAATAATAATAATAATATTTATTTATGTTTTTACAATTGAACATAGAGTAAACTGCCACACAGTGTTCGATATCTCCAATGGATGGAACTCGCATTTTAAGCATTAATTTGCAACTTATTTTAATTCTTAAGAGGGCCCAGTCGTAAGGTGATATTAAATAATATTATAATAAATATTTTTAATTATTATCCACATGCATATATCTTTCATCCTTTAAAATCAATTCTACGAATAGAACAGTTTTGCACCAATTTTATATCCTGTTAATAAAATTAAAATAAGGAATATTGCTACTAAACATTATGTCTAGAATCCTTATTCCAATTTTGATCAAAATCCATTACATGATTTTGATCCTAGAAAATGTCTAAAATTTAAGGTATGAGCTTAAGGGCTCGTAAGAAGAAAGTGGAATTCAGGGAATCTTGCTTAATTGGTGTCTTAATGACTATGGATCAAATTCAATGTAAATCTGAAATATTTGAATTTTTAAATGGGAGATTGTTCCCATATTATGCCCCCTGAAACCCCATCAAAATACTCTAAAGAAACTTAAATTTGGGGAATATTTATTGATTGATTTCTAATACCTAGTTCAGTGTTGATACAATAAAGACTGATTGCAGATGTGTCTTTGAGTTGCAAATTTATTTTGTTTCTATATTTCTAGTTGTCTATACACCAGACAATGTTATCTTCAAATGGAGGGAAGATAACCCAGTGTCACATTTCCAACATATGGAAATGGCTCAGTTTGAAATTTCAGAAATTGAACCAGGGAATTGTTCTATCAAATATGAAGGTAGGTCACTCACTTTTTCTTGCTCGTTTGGTGAGTAACTTTATTAATAAAATAAAACAAGCCGCACATGCGTGGTCCCCCTCTGTATGTGACCAGATGTGGCGAGTGTAAAATGCAATAAATTTGGGGCATTTTTGACCCCCCTTTGACCCCCTGGGGGCGCGAACCAGAATTTTTCTGAGGTCAAGGATGCTCATTTTATATCCAGAACAATTGCATCTACAGTTTGGCCAAGTTTCAGAAAAATTGAATGGATGGATCAAACGTTATGGGAGAAAAGGGTCATTTTTTGCCATTTTGGGGGCTTTTGACCCCCTAGGGGCGGAACCAGATTTTTTCCAAGGTCAGCGATACTTATTTTCTATTAGGAACGATTGCCTCCACATTTTGGCCAAGTTTCAGAGAAATTGAATAGATGGATGAAAAGTTATAGAGCAAAAAATGTCATTTTTGCCATTTCGGGGCCTTTTGACCCCTTGGGGGGCTAACCAGATTTTTTTTCAAAAATCAGAGAATGTCACTTTCTAACCTGACCAAAGTTACAACTTCATGCAAAATTTCAGAGAAATTCAATGAATGGTTGCGGAGAAAAATCCGGATGGACGAACGGACGGACGGACAGACAGACGGACGGACAGATGGACGGACGGAAATGCCTCAAAACATAAGTCCTCCGATTTTATAAATCGGGGGACCAATAAGATAACATTTTCTTTCATGTGCATGAAAAAACTATAGTGTATCCACATTTAAATAATATTTAACAATTTTATTCTCTCTTTTTTTTCAATTTTCTTTTCTATTTTTTTTTTTGTTGGGAATGGGGCACTCTACCGGATGCCAGACATTGACCCACTATTTCAGAGACTCCAGCCAAGAGATATTTTTAGGATTCTAACCGTCCCTTTACGTGCAATTGTTTGGATCTCTCTTGCACTTGGTTCACTGAGTATATTCGCCAGATAGATTTTTTTAATTCTTATTCATGAGCCTGGTAGCTTCTATGACTACTGGCATAATGAAGATCTTCCTAAGATTCCAATTTTTTTTCATGTCGCACATAAGACCTTGGTATTTAGTTATTTTCTCCCTTCCAGCCTTGTTTAAGCACGCATCATTAATGACTACAACTAGGGTTGCTACTTTCTTCCTCTTGTCCCATATCACTATATCAGGTTTAACAGCTCCATTTTCTAAGTGTATAGCTGTAGGAATTGCATAGTCATACTAGATGGTGTATGACTTATTTTCAACAGTTCTTTCGGGTAGTTTACCATAAAAGACAGATTCTCCCGAAAAAATTAACTTTTAGATTAACTTAACTCACCGGGTGGGCTTGGCCGGTGTTCATATTTTGTGTTCCCCATAAAAGATATCCCGAGTTTTTTAAAATGCTGTCTTTTATGGTAAACTACCTGGATTTTCTGTTTACTATACAGATTTTTAAAAACAATTGTAAACCCGATGTCTTGCTTTGGGTATAGATTATTATAAAATGATATAACAATAAATCTTGAAATAAATATATCTATAAGCTCTATTTAATGCTAAACATTGAGTTTGTATTTTGTAATTAAAATTCGATCTCTTCATGAATCAATCAAAATCATATAACTTTAATTAATATTATAATAATTCCTTATATATATAGTAGAAAAATGTGATCAATTGAGCTCGGGTGAGTAAAAAGTGAGTTTGCAAAGCCAGTTGAATATAAAAAAATAAAAAGACAAAATCCAAAATTAGTCTTTCTTTGCTCAATATATCTACTCCCACCTCTCTCTTTCTTTTTCTCTCTATAAAGCTAATGATTAAATAGTATCCTTTGTCCCAGCTCGTTTGACTCGTTGGTCTAGTGGTCTCCATCAATTCACTGTTTTGATACCTCATTGTAATACAGCTTCCTATTCCAGTAGCTACTTTCCAAGAACTGCAGGCTTGTGGAACTCTCTTCCTGCTGACTGTTTTTCTCCTACCTATAGCCTTGGTCTTTTCAAGACTAAGGCCAATAGGCATCTCCTGTCTTTGTGATAATCATCTTCTGTTCTTGTTAGATCCTTACATCAAGTGGCTGCATGCCTTGTCTGGAGCGATTTCTAAAAAAAAAATATCATTACTTGTTTGCTTATATTCTCTTTTGTTTAAAATAGACTATTCCAATCGTTTTATTATTTCATTTCTTTATTACCTTTGACTGTTAATAAACACACACACATATTTCCCCAACTGTTTCCCTTTGTATGTTTGATTTGTACACTGTTAGAAGTGGATTGTAATTACCATATCCCAACTCTCCCTCATCCTATCGAATTTGATGTATAACTGAGAGTGAACTATACTCTAGTCTTTATGTTATGTTCAAGTTTCAAACTTGGTGTCTATATCCTGTGTTGATGAAGAGACTTGATATCAATCAAAACCTATATCGTCTCAGAAACGATCGTACACAAAACTGTTGTTTATGTTGAATTCTCAGAACGTATGTAAATGAATATCTCGTTAATTTGTTACCTAAGATCTATAATAGATATATAAATATATATATATATATATATATATATATATATATATATATATATATATATATATATATATATATATATATATATATAAAGGGTGTTTAGACATATTTTTTAAACTATTGTTTCAGATAGTATTTTTTTTTTTAAACATAAAAATGTGTAGTGTTAAAATAAATAAAATTTATTTTAATCTGACCTTTCGAGAAATAAAATTCTCCTTGTCAAAGCAGTGTTTTTCTTTCTTCTTCATCGTCCGATGGTAATGGACTTTTGGGTCAGGAAAAAAAATTTTTCAAAATATTTCAAAAAAAAAAAAAAAAAAAAAAAATATATAAAAGAATAATACTATCCGAAACAATGGTTTAAAAAATATGTCTAGACACCCTTTCTATTTCAAATTGGCATAGCCGCGCTTAGAGACATAACGTGATTTTCTGACCCAAAAGTCCATTACCATCGGACGATGAAGAAAAAAGCAAAGAAAGAAAAACACTGCTTTGACAAGAATAATTTTATTTCTCGAAAGCTCAGATTAAAAAAACTATACATTACAGTGTCTGTTCGGCGTACCTGGGTTTCCTCGATCTGGTCATGCTGGATTCAGGATAAAATCCAGCTAGTGAACGCAAATTCGTCAGTCCCCATTCGTTATTGAAGGTTCTAAAAGAAACGGGATAAATCACAGCTCACTGGGTGAGCTTGGCCAGTGTTCATTTTTTGTGTTCCCCCATAAAAGATATCCTGTGTTTTTAAAAGGCTGTCTGTTGCTAATATTTGTTTAAATGGGCAGGGACTTTTATTGAATATTTTTTATTTAAAAAGGATCTTTATTTTTGTTTATTGTTTATTTAGGCAAGTTGTCTTTTGGGTAGGTTGGCTTGGAAAAGTTGTTTACATTCTACAGCATAAGTGGGGGCACAAGTACATTGGTGAATAGGTAGACTCTTTATATATTTGATTGTTTGTTAAATGTAGAGATTTTCATATTACAGCAGCACTCAGCACACGCAATACTGAGGTCTGATCTCAGGAAGTGACAATCTTCATTTAGCTTGGGTGTGACAATAGCGATTCTTTTTGTCTTTCAATTGTCGTCATCTGCGGATCAACCCAATCACACGCCGCTAAAAAACGGTGCCCTCTGACATTTGGTACTTTTTTAAGACACTGAGCCGAGCTAAGTTTCATTTGCAGAATAGTTCAAACAGTGACTATTTGTCGTGGCATTTTTAGTTAGATAATCCGATAATTTGATATCTTATATAATAGAGAAGAGAAATATGAATGCATTTTAATAGCTGTTTCAAAGTTGTCATTGCGATTGTGGGATTGTCCAATCTCGAGTGGTTGTGTTTGAGGAAAGGGAGAAGTCTAAGGGTCTTTTATGCCATTGTTAAATTAGGAGTGACTTTGGGTATTATGGGAGGGAGCCGATTGTTGGATGTAGGTCTAGAGAAGGACTGTTCCTATTTATATATAAAGAGAATGGGTGTGCAATTTGGGGTTATAGTAATGTAGTGGGTGGGGGCTGGGTGGGGTTGTTTCCCTATGTATATTTGGGAAATTATCTTCTTTGTCTTTATATAAAGTTTTCTTTTTCTAACATATAATATTATTTTTTTTGTTTTATTTTTTATTTTTTGTTTGGGAATGTGTTGGAATTTAGTGTGCTTTTGAAGTTGGTTGGTGGCGTGTATGGCAGTGTTGTGGTTATATTAGTAATAATTGATTTAAAGGAGAATAGATTAGTGGAGTGAGTACATTAACTATTTATTGGTGATAGATAGGGCATGTGGATAGGGTTTATATGATGCATACCTTAGGATGTGTTATAGTTTTTTGGTAGTAATGGTGTATGGTACTCTGTATGTTACATATTTCTATTGCTTGGTCATTTAGCCAGAAGAAATTGTTTCTTGTCGGGCACATTTTGAAACCATTAAAGAAAAAACATTCAATAACACATATCTCCACTTAAATAAATAAACTGTGTATATATATATATATATATATATACACACAGAGAGAGAGACAGACAGACAGACAGACAGACAGACAGACAGACAGACAGACAGACAGACAGACAGACAGAGATACAGAGAGACAGAAATAGAAATAAATAGAGAAACTGAGAGAGCGACGGAAGCAAGA
>OY744535.1:56600662-56773162 GCA_963556195.1 Sepiola atlantica | reverse complement strand
AACAGAACAGATACTATGCTATCTTCTACCTATATAAGAGTTAGATACGTCCAAAGATGGAACACTGCTGCCACATCTGTGGAGGTGCCTTGACAGAGAACAAAATTGACTTCACAATCTAGTGAGAAGAGACATTGATAGTCTCTCTCTCTGCTCTATACGAAAATTTGAAACAATTAAAAATTGAAACTATC
Source organism: Sepiola atlantica (assembly GCA_963556195.1). NCBI lineage: Eukaryota > Metazoa > Mollusca > Cephalopoda > Sepiida > Sepiolidae > Sepiola > Sepiola atlantica. The sequence goes on along the minus strand of OY744535.1, from coordinate 56,772,968 downwards.
AAAATCAAGGGAGTTAACTAAGTAAAAGAAGGGGGAATAACTTTGTTATGATATTTACTTTTGCAATATATATATGTAAAATAATCACAATAGGGCTTGTTAAACAATTCGAGATTATGTGTTTATAAGTAAAATAGATTGTTAGTTTGGAGTTCCCCCTACTCATAGTTAACTTGGCCTTTTGGCCAAGATCAAAGTGTAGTATCTGTTCCGATGGATACTGCACTCCATAGACTGGTATCGTCTTGGCCTTCGGGGCTTGATTTACGCCAGTCTATGGGACGGCCTGTGCAGTTCTAGGAGGTCCAGGAGGCATTGCCTCCCCTCTTTGGAGAGGAGTAAGTTTATTGCTTACTGCCTGAGGCGCTCCTACCGGGGAATGCCGACGGGGCTGGCCAGGCAATCTTTAATAGCCAGAGTGCTCACCTTCTCGAGCACTGGCTTTTCAAATCCCACTTTCCCGACCTTGTATCACATCTTACCTTGTGGGAGGAAGATAAATACCCCCACCCCTCCCCCTACTCATAGTTAACTTGGCCTTTTGGCTAAGATCAAAGTGACGTATCTGTTCTGATGGATACTGCACCCCATAGACTGGTATTATCTTGGCCTTCGGGGCTTGATTTACGCCTGTCTATGGGGCTGTCCTGTGCAGTTCTAGGAGGTCGACCCTCTCAGGCTTCGCTTCCCCTCTTTGGGGAGGAGTAAGTTTATTGCTTACTGCCTGAGGCACCCCTACCGGGGAATGCCGACGGGGCTGCCCAGGCAATTTTTAATGGCCAGAGTGCTCACCTCTTGGGTGCTGGCTTTTCAAACCCCACTTTCCCGACCCGACCTTGGGTCACATCTTACTTGTGGGAGTAAGATAAAAACTGGCCTTGTGCCTAACTCCTGGAGAGGAGTAAATCAATACTCATAGTTAACTTCCTTGATATTGCCATTTTACACATTCCACATTAATTCAAAGAGACTGGATTCCCTCCCCTGTTTTACAAGTGATTATAATTCCAATGATGGTGGATTCATTTGGCCCAGAAACTCTCGGTAACGATATTAAACATACGTATGTATAATAAATTTAATTAATAAATAAAGATATTCTATATGCAATTCAACTTCTTACCTTCTTTTTTTCTCCTAGTTTCTATGGGAAGGAAAAAAAACATGTTTAAAGTTAAGAGACAAGAAAACTCCTTCGCCTTTTGGCTTGGAACAAAGTGTAGTATCTGTTCTGATACTGCACTTCATCTTTTCTGTCTTCGGCCAGTGAAGGAGAAATCCTTCTAGACTGAGACAATTTGATTTTTTGTTCCAATCTAGAGACCCACTTTTTGGGGAGCGTATTTTCCCACATTAAAAATCAACTATGTGTCTAACTCTGCCCTCGTGGGAAGACAAATAAATAGAGACACTAAAGAAAATTTTATGAAATAAATAAAGAAAGAAGAAACAAAAGAAAAGGAAAATATTAAATTATATAAAGACTTTAAACAATCTTTAAGAAATAAGAAAATTAGTTGGTGCTTGTTCACTGTTTCGGCCAGACGGAAAAATTATTTATGTGTGAAAACAATATTATGTACTTACTCACTGGTATTTTATTGTTCAATGTTGAAAAAATTAGGAAAAATTATCCAGTAGAACTTTAATTACAAATATTTTTACATTTTCCGTATCGTACAAGTCACTTCGATGACTATACCTCCATTTGCTACCGTTGGACAGAAGTCAAGGGCAGATAATTTGCAAGGGCAGGTAATACTCATTTAAAAAACAAAAAAATAAAAAACAAGTACATTGATAAAAAAAATAATTTATTGTAATGAGTATATTTAATGTGAAAGTAAAATTAAAGTAATTAAATTGAAACTGGGTATCTTTCCACAATTGCGTGGAAAAGACCGCCTATCTTGTTGATTATCTGCCCTTGACTTCTGTCTAATGGTAGCAAATGGAGGCATAGTCATCGAAGTGACTTGTACGATACGGAAAATGTAAAAATATTTGTAATTAAAGTTCTACTGGATAATTTTTCCTAATTTTTTCAACATTGAACAATAAAATACCAGTGAGTAAGTACATAATATTGTTTTCACACATAGATAATTTTTCCGTCTGGCCGAAACAGTGAACAAGCACCAATTATTTTGTATACATGAAAATGGCTATCTTATACTTATATTGAATGCTATCAACAGAAAAATAAAATGAGATTCTATTACGTGTGTGTGATTACACGTCCACAACCTGGAAATACCTGGGAAAAAATGAATAAATATTTTTAATTTTATAGTGGGGGTTCACTTTAAATATATCGTAAAATGATCACCCTCTTTCCTACCAGAAAACGTTATTGATCACATAGTTCTTGACCACATAGCATACAACAGAATGGGTAACAATGGTTTTGTATGCCCCAAAATGTTTGCCATTATATTTTTTAACAGTCACCCCACCCACCCGCTCTTGTATTGTTCAGTAGAAACAAAGTAGGAACCTAAAAAAAAAAGAGTCCAGAAATCCTAGAGTGTTTGCACACAAAAAAAACACAGAATTACATTTTTATTTTTCTGTTGAAAGAGTGGGGCAAAGGGTAAAAAATACTGATAGATTCCAAAGCTTTGAGTTAGTGTCGTTGTTGTCATCTTCATTTTTTAAGATTTGATTTACATTTTGTTGGGATTAAATATCCCTGGAAGAAAGTTCAATTCTCGCACGTGAGAATGCAGTAACAATTATGTAGATAAGTGCAAAATAGAAACAGGGCAACAGCTTTTATGAGAAGGAACACAACAACAATCGTATATAAGTTTAAAACAGTTTTGCTTGTGAGAAAAAATGAGGGCATATATATACAACAAATGGTGAGTTGAAAGTTCAGAAAGGAGGAAGTTAATTTAGGTTTGCGAAAACGTGCTTCGCGAACTTATCTTGTGGGAGTTCTGGTAACAGGTTGCACGTGCACCCGCCTCAATTCTGGCTCTTGTCGAGATGTAGTCACTTCAGTCCAAAATGGTTGGTAACAGGAAGGAGTAGAGGCTCTCTGCGACCCTCCATCGTGGGCTTTGTCTCAGAGGCATCCAGCCGCGGTCCTACCAGGTTCAACAGGTGAGTCGAAAAGAGGCAGGGACACAGTGTGCAAGCGTTTTTATGGGCTGACTCACATGACCTCTAAGGGAGTAGGGGTTGGAATGCCTGGCAGCCAATCCTTGAGACCCTTAAAGGACAAGGCTGCAGCCAGTCAGTGAGGGAGACGTTGATAAATTCCAATAATTTAGCATGTGTTAAACGGCTTTTAGAAATTGGCTTCCAAACTAACCTATCTGGCAAAAATTTTGTTATCCCTCTTTCTCTCAAATCCATCCTTATCACTTCCTCCCATGTTTTCCTTGGCCTTCCCTCACCAACTGACCCCTAAAATGTTCTACATCTACTAACCCAAGCACTCTCATCTATTCTTTTAATGTAACCAAACCAACAAAGCTTCCTGCTCTGCACACAACTCCCTATACTGTCCAGATTTAATCTTCCTCTGAGGTCATCAGATCTAAGTCTGTCTTTAACACTCACATTACACATCCATCTTATCATTCTCATATTATTTCTCTCCATGCAACGCATATCCTCAACACTTACTGGTCAGGTTTCACTTCCATACATCATCACACTGTGCACATATGCTTGACAGACTCTTCCCTTGGTCAACATCGATAATACTTTACTGGTCGAAGAAGTTTAAAACAATTGTCATTTGATAAAATCCTCACAATGTTGAACATTTCATTTATTGGAATTTATAAGCCACTTACAGATTGGTCAGCATGGTTGTCTGCCCTTGTTCCTTTAAGGGTCGCGTAAATTGGCTAAAAGGTATACTCAGTAAATGCTCCCTTAGGGGTCACTTGAGCCAACCTGTATAAACTCAAATGCTTAGGGCCCCTGCCTCTTTTTCCATTTCTACTACTCGGTTAATTGTTGACGACATTATAATACAAGCCCCATAAGACTGTTGCAAGCAAAGCCAATCCCTCTACAATGGAAAGAGCCAGCAACTGTTCGAGCCGAAGTGTGTGCACCGGTTAACAGAACACTTTTCATATAAGATAAGTTCACGCAAATGCACATTATGTATATTTACTTTTTACTGTTTGTACACCATTCTTTATTACTTACCTAAGTAAAATTGTTCAATTAATATACACAGTTGTTGTTTCTTTTCTTAAAAAGCTGTCGCTCCCAATTCAACTTTCAGCGCTTTTTCTTCTTTCTTCTTCTTTGCGTGTCTTTGAAGCATGTGGTCATATGACAGTTTCTCACTTTTTTTACGCAGTCCTTTGCATTATTGTTGTACTCTGCAAGATCTCTCAAGCTACATTAGTTGGGCAGTAGAAGGCAGACACGGCAGTGTTGCATTGTATGGTCCTCTTTTCAACATTCCCAGATGGTTTGGTCAGTTTTGTAGCCCCATCTATTCATAACAACTTTTGATCGCCTCATTCCTGTTCTCAGGTGGTTGGGTGTTTTCCACTCGACCCATGGTGCTTCTGAACCGGGATGGAGGACCTCAGAAAGGGATATTCTCATGTCAGTAGGAGGGGGTCTATTCTCTAGCCATCTAGTCCACAGCTGTAGTCTGGTCTCTTCCTGAGATGTTGTTAGAGGTTCGACATGGCTGAGGAAGCTTCTCCTTGACTTCAATCGTTGGACCATTGGTTCATGTGAATGAAGGAGATGGCGTTTATCACTGATAGCCTTTGTGATCTCTACTCGGCTGGCAACTTCCTGTCTTTCAGCACTTATCTTTATAATAATGTACAGTTCTTATTTTCTCTTAAGCAAGAATCTAACTTTCTTTTGGGGATAGAAATTCCCACACAGCAAATGTTTTTTTTTTTCTGTTATGTTCAATTCTACTTTAAATCTAACATTATTCTACCGGTGAATATTAGTGTAAAGAATATCTTCCCAACTTACCAAAATGAACAATCGCTTTTTCTAGGCATTTTTAACTATGATGGTCATTGACATTTACACTGACATGACAAAAGTAAATAGACACCCCACAAAACATAATGCAGGCATGTCTATGGTGTGAAACATTGATTGTCGTTTTCTTTTATGTTCCTATTTCCTTCCCTCCCCACGAGGGCAGAGTTAGACACAAGGTCAGTTTTTATTGTGGGAAAAAATTCAGCTTCCCAAAAATGGGAACTATGGATTTTTTTTTTTAACAAAAGTTCACCACGGACAAGATATATTGCCACTGAGACGTAAGGGGTTACTATGGATTAGGGGCCAGAAATTAAAGGGGGCATCCTAAGTACGGAGTTGTAACAATTGGAACAAAAATAAAAATTGCCTCAGTCTTGAAATATTTCACTTTCACTGACCGAAGACAGAAAAAATGAAGTGTAGTATCAGAACAGATGCTACACTTTGCTCCTAGCCAAAAGGTTCTGTGTTGATCCCCCGAAGTGGAGTTCACACTAGATTTCTCCCTCCACCATGCACAGTCAAACGCTCTACCAGGATGAAGTCCGGCCATCTTGACATCTCATTGTAGGGTATCCAACCATCCTTGCTTCAGCCATCCTGTCGCTCTTTTCTCAGGGACTTCCATCCTGAATCTCATTTTTGCAATGGTTTTGTCGTATATGTGTGTATTATATGTCTGTACTCACGCAGAGTAATTTCCATCATTTTGTCTGCGATTGCCGTAACTTTGAACATGGTTGAGTCTAGTCAGACTGGAAGTCCAACAACATCTTTGTCTCTGGCTTTCTTTCTGCTTCCTTCATTGACAGCTACCACACGAAGCCGTACAAAGCAGCCGTAAAACATCAATATTTTATACTAATTGACATTTTTTTATGTTTCAGATATCAATATATCTATCATGTATCGCTAGTTGAAATATGCAGCTGATCTAGTTGACTTGGGTTCAGTTGTGGATATGGGTATGGAATAGCTTGCTCCATTTACTCCTCTTAAGACCCGGCTCGTGTCTTTCAATCGTAGGCATGTCCTTTTTGTTTCTGAGATTCTCATGGATGGCTCTGCTCTTGAGGAGAAATCAACTAAAACTTCTTGATTTTTCTTTCTCGTCAAGTCTTTCTTGAAGTTCATATGTTAGATCCATTGCTCTTTCTGCTTCTCATAAAGTTGGTTCTTACTATCGCTCAAAACACTTTATCACACCTATCTCTGCAAATCTACTATCAGACCATGTATGGAGTCTGTTGTCATATTTGAGCTGGTGAATCTTTGTCCCATTTGAGGGTTCTTGATAAGGTGCAGAAACGTATCTGTCATTTGATTGCCCCCACTCTTTCTTCTTCTCTGCACCCTCTTTCTCATAGACGTGATGTTGCTAGTCTCAGTCTTTTCTATAAATACTATTATGGCATGTGTTCTTCAGAATTGGGTGATCTATTCCCTGCTTCCTTTGTTCCAGCTCGTTTGACTCGTTAGTCTAGTGGTCTCCATCAATTTGCTGTTTTGATACCTTATTGTAATGCAGCTTCCTATTCTTGTAGTTTTTTTCCAAGAACTGCAGGCTTGTGGAACTCTCTTCCTGCTTACTTTTCCTCCTATCTATAGCCATGGTCTTGAAAAGACCAAGGCTATAGGTAGGAGGAATTCTATATCTCTACAAATCTACTATCAGACCATGTATAAAGTACTGTTGTCATATTTGGGCATCTCTTGTCTTTGTGATAATCGTCTTTCGTTCTTGTTAGCTTCATACCTTGTCTTGAGCGATTTCCAAGGAAGCATTAGAATAATCACAATTTTAAAGAGACCATATTATAGATCGATTTGAAGGTGGACTTAATCAGCATCCAACTATTGCAAACCTCGGGATTCTACTTTCCACTGTTAACCACATGATTGTCCAATTCAACAGAGAAGGAAAATAATCAAGATCATCTCACCTAGGTCAATCAGGACCCTTTGACAACAGTCTTTATTATTAATGATAATAAACGTGTCTATTTATTTCTGTCATGTCTGTTGTGTATATACTTAATACTGTTTTCTGTTTCTATTAACAGAATGTGTGCGAAGAAAATGGAAACATTAGCGGAGAAAGGTCCGAGGCAGCCTATGCAAAAATGCGGTCCATGGCAAAGCGTATGGATGTTATATCCCGGATCATATTTCCTCTCATTTTTTTTAGCTTCAGTATTGGTTATTGGGTATGGTATCTTAAAACAGCGTTTAAATCTTAGCTGCATCAGCAACAAAAGAGTGAAACTAGACAGAAATACATCCATGACAAAGATAGTCAAAAACTTGCAGAATATTCACACTCACATATACAAAAATATTAAACAGCCACACAGAGATCAATAACAAGATTCAAGTCTTTTATGAAATTATTCGTTTTTAACTTGCAGAATATTCACACTCACATATACAAAAATATTAAACAGCCACACAGAGATCAATAACAAGATTCAAGTCTTTTATGAAATTATTCGTTTTTAACTTGCAGAATATTCACACTCACATATACAAAAATATTAAACAGCCACACAGAGATCAATAACAAGATTCAAGTCTTTTATGAAATTATTCGTTTTTAACTTGCAGAATATTCACACTCACATATACAAAAATATTAAACAGCCACACAGAGATCAATAACAAGATTCAAGTCTTTTAGGAAATTATTCGTTTTTAACTTGCAGAATATTAACACTCACATATACAAAAATATTAAACAGCCACACAGAGATCAATAACAAGATTCAAGTCTTTTAGGAAATTATTCGTTTTTAACTTGCAGAATATTCACACTCACATATACAAAAATATTAAACAGCCACACAGAGATCAATAACAAGATTCAAGTCTTTTATGAAATTATTCGTTTTTAACTTGCAGAATATTCACACTCACATATACAAAAATATTAAACAGCCACACAGAGATCAATAACAAGATTCAAGTCTTTTAGGAAATTATTCGTTTTTAACTTGCAGAATATTAACACTCACATATACAAAAATATTAAACAGCCACACAGAGATCAATAACAAGATTCAAGTCTTTTAGGAAATTATTCGTTTTTAACTTGCAGAATATTAACACTCACATATACAAAAATATTAAACAGCCACACAGAGATCAATAACAAGATTCAAGTCTTTTATGAAATTATTCGTTTTTAACTTGCAGAATATTCACACTCACATATACAAAAATATTAAACAGCCACACAGAGATCAATAACAAGATTCAAGTCTTTTATGAAATTATTCGTTTTTAACTTGCAGAATATTCACACTCACATATACAAAAATATTAAACAGCCACACAGAGATCAATAACAAGATTCAAGTCTTTTAGGAAATTATTCGTTTTTAACTTGCAGAATATTAACACTCACATATACAAAAATATTAAACAGCCACACAGAGATCAATAACAAGATTCAAGTCTTTTATGAAATTATTCGTTTTTAACTTGCAGAATATTCACACTCACATATACAAAAATATTAAACAGCCACACAGAGATCAATAACAAGATTCAAGTCTTTTAGGAAATTATTCGTTTTTAACTTGCAGAATATTAACACTCACATATACAAAAATATTAAACAGCCACACAGAGATCAATAACAAGATTCAAGTCTTTTAGGAAATTATTCTTTTTTAACTGGTACCGTAGTATTGCTCGGGAATGAATGAAGACTCTTATATGCTCCTGCTTTAAGCCCTGAACCTCATATTACCATGTTTATTTATATATTTTTTAAATTTCTATAATTTTCAATTTTAAAGTTATAAATAAAATAAAGTAAAACGTCCTCTTTCCTGTTTATGGATGTCTTGTGCGAACGAAGACTCCAGCGATATTTACATAAAAAAAACACATATACAATATCTATACAACTATTGTATATCTTGTAAAATTTTATTCACAAAAAAGGTGTGTTTGATCTTGGTATAGGATTTTATTTTCAATTATATCCATCCCCCCCCCCCCCAAAAAAAAACAAAATAACACCATAAATATATATTTGGTATTTCTAAATATTTTTTGGATCGAATTGCTTGAGAAAAATATACAGCCAATGGTTTTGAAACTATGTGAACCTTTTCGGTTCTTTGATATGACAGGAGCACATGATAAAATTAATGTTATCTTAAAACTACAAAAAAAATAGAAGCTTTCACATTAATTTCAGTGACATTCTGAACCACAAATTTTTAGTTCAGTTGCAAAATCAAATTAGCATGAATTTCAAAAGTATCAAATGTTTGGTTCTTTGATACAACGGGGTCGCATGAGAAAATTATTGTATTCGTTTAGTTTAAGAGCACAAACGTACCATATTTACTTAACTTTTGCTTTTAAACTTTAATTCAAGATAGAAATTATTTTCTATTCGCCAGTTTAAAGACTTCAAAATTATTTTTGAAAAAGAAAGTATCAGAATATAATAAACATAATTCATCCATTTGAATCAAGTATTTATAGACTAAAAAAAAATGGCTACCACTTTTGAAATTTTAGAGTACTTTGTAAGTCATTCAACTGTCAAATAATAATTTCTGGCTTTAATTAAAGTTGAAAGGCAAAATTCACTTACTATGGTTCAGTTGTGCTCCTGAACCCAAAGAAAACATTTATTGTGTCACGTGCCACTGTCGTATCAGAGAACCAAGATAATGTATTATCAAACAAACCTTTCTTTTTATACACAAGAACAACAATAATATCTGTTTTTGTCTAAGTTTTTTGGAGTGAGGATTTATTATTTCTATGTTTCGGTCGATATGCTCACTGGCCTTCGTCAGGTGTATTCTTTATTAATGTTGATGTTGGGACAATTAATCGGAATTGAAATCGGAAATCGGAAAAATCTTAACTTTTTTGGGTATCAGAATCGGTATCCAGAATCAAATCGGGAAAATTTTACCCTTATTTCCAATTCCCAAAACGATTATTTTCATTTTTTTTCTTGAAAATAAAAAATGAAACAAACACAATATACTTATTTATTAGAAGATTGTTTATTTACAACATAAGACTAAGGACCACAGGACCGCAGGTTAAGAATTCCATTCCCAGATTAAGCATTGACTCTCTGACATTTTTTTATTGGTAAATTATGGTAAATAAAGTAAATATTCTAGAGTTCACTTACATCTATTCCCTCATCAAACCTTTTGAAATGTTCAAATTTCTTTTCGCACCTATTTGCAAAACGTCTATATGACGCCTCTCTGAGAGTTCATAGTTTAGTATCAAAACGCTCAGGACAAGTTTTATATTTATTTTGCTGGTGCCACCCTGACCCTGATTGTTGTCAGGTCACCTCATATATCCTCTGAAATAATTAATGTTTTATTGTATTTTTTTTCTGTTTGAAATTCTTTAAACCTAATGCTTATTTCTCTTTGAAATTGATAAAATCAATTTTCAATTTATGGAGAATTTCAAAACGTATGACTGCTGAACTATCTATAAAATAGCTATTTTCACTGAATTTAGGTAAAAATGGCACCGGTAATAATGGCACAAGTGGATAAATAGGACAAAATGGCACAATTGAAAAATATAGATGAAAATCTCACAGTAAGTTTATCAAAATCTTGGATACAATACATAAAAGGAAAACAATTAGAAGCTTGCCAAATTAAAAAATAAATTATATCTACATTTAAAACTACTCCCTCCAAAAATCATGAGATTTTACTTTGTTTAGGCGATTACGTGTGAACGAACTGAAAAAAACAAAACAATTATTTTAGAATTTAGAGTGAAGGATTAGTTGCATGTATAAATTTAACGTAAAATGATCCCACATTTACGGACCATTCTAACGTTTTAGGGCAATTAGTTAAATTTTTTACCCTAGTCCGACCGGCAAAGTTATAAAACCACACGTAATCGCTTTATTTACCCCCAGGACTTAGGGTTAGTAGTAGGAAGGAGGCATGTTTATTATGACTTTTAACCATGACATATTTTATGCTAAAGTTTGATCAGGAATATTAACATGGCCAAGATTTAAAACAAACGAAATTGGTTACATGTCCTTAAAACGCTGTCTGGTCTGAAAAGGGTGATCATTTTACGTTAAATTTATATGCAAAACTGATTTTTTGTTGTTTCATTTATTTTTACTACTAAATTTTCATACTGTTTACATGTAATCGCCTAAAAAATGAAGAATCGCTTTTGGGGGTGATGAATTAGTATAGGGTGTAGAGCTCTAAAAATACCTTATTTTCTTTCAGAACAAAAAGTTATAATTTCGACTTGGCGAAAAAAACAAAAGAAAACGAGCACCGATAATTTCATGAGAATGCGGTATTTACAAAGTACCGGAAAAATGTTTAGGAATGAAATAAAACATTTTTGTCAAGAAAAGAAAAATTACTGATGAACTTTTATTGATAATTATTTTTAAAAAATGAAATATAAAACGATTTAAAAAAAAATTGTTTTTAATTAATTTATTTTTTCGTTGGTGGGCTATTGTCTGTGTTTGAATTTTTGGCGCTCTTGTATAAGCAGTAACCGATCTGAGGGAGATAACTCTATTTTGCTTAGCCGCCGCTATTCCGAATTCGCTTATACTTTGGCAAGGGAGATAACTTTGTTTATAAGTTCATAAACTTTATAACAATTAATTAAAAACATGTTACGGGTTTTAAATGCGTTCAAAATAACTTTTAAGTTATCTCCCTTGCCAAAGTATAAGCGAATTCGGAATAGAGTTATCTCCCTCAGATCGGTTACTGCTTATACAAGAGCACCGAATTTTTTTGGTGAGCTTTTGTCCGGTTACCGCTAAATCACCCCCCCCCCCCCCCAAAAAAAAAATGAGATTCTACTTTTTTGTGAACATTTAAGAATTTAGAGGGGGATCAGTTTCACACATAAATTTAACGTAAAATGAGATCCTATTTCCGATACATTCTAGCGTTTTAGAGCAATTAACCAATAAATGTTATTTTACTCTGGGAGATAAATTTTGTGCATTTACTTTTTTTTGGCGGGGGTTCTACTTTTTTAAGTTATTATGCATGATTTTACGACCTTGCCAGTTGGACTTAAGGTTAGCAGTAAAAAAATTTAGTGAACATCCTAAAAAGTTAGAATGGCCCGGAAATGATTATCATTTTACGTTAAATTTATATACGAAACTGATCTCCCACTCTAACTTCTAAAATAATGTTTTTTTTCTTTCCAACAAGTTTTTCAAGGTGTTCACACATAATCACCTAAAAAGTAGAATCTCCACCACCACCACCACCACCACAATTATTATTAACTGTATCTTGTTTTTCTTTTTGCAGCTTTGTTTTAAAAAAGAAATATATCTTTAGTTTTCTCACAATTTTCAATCAATTACAAGGTAGACATCTGAGAAAAAATATTTTAAAAGATCTACTTGTGTAATATACGCCCCCTAAGTGTATTTTTTACAATTTGTAAAAATATATGCCGACATTATACGGGGGGGGGGGGGGGTGGAGGGCTACAGTAATTTGAAATTTTTTTTAAAAGCAACAAATCTCTAATTAAATATTAAGAAATTAAAAAAGAATCGGAATTGGTAATTGTATTGGAATCGGGAAAATTTTGGAATCGTCCCATTATGAACCCCACCGCCGTGCCGTGCAGATTGTCGTGGCAATAAAAAAAATAGATCTAAGTTCCTCTAGGCCGGGATGGCGACGATGATGATGATGACATCGCCGATCTGGTCATGTCGTCCAGCTACAAACACACTCCCACGTTGAAACTGTTTATATCAGCGAGCGATCACTGGGCGAACAGCAACCGGTTGGCTCTGTGGGGGCGAAAGATCATTCAAAGCAGAACAAAAAGGAAAAGAACAATGTTCAACAACTCGGTCTGGGTTTTTTTTGTATAGAACCGTAATTATTAATAAAATAAAAGAATTGATTTTACATTGGTCAATGGTAGGATTAATGTCTAACGTACTCGTAAATGTCTTTAGCAAAGGTTGTTCTTTTTCTCTAAGTTACTTCGCTAGTTCTCTGTGTGTGCGAATTCTTTACACAAGTAGTTGTTTAAGTCACAAATTAAACGGGCGAAGGCGGTGGCTAGAATTTCGTCCGGTTTGTTTTCTTCGACGCATGCCACTTCGGCACACGCTCGGGCATCCGTTCAACTCTCTCGGGCGTCAGTCCAACTCTATCTGCCTCGTGCATGAAAAAAACACATTCTTTTATTGAAGATGTCTATGGTCGTACACACTCCTTCTCTGCCATCTTACTTCCTGCATATCTTCCTCTCTCAAGGAGGGTGGGGACGGGCCCCTCACTCTTTTTTTTTATTAAAATAAATGGGATTTTCTTTTTAGCCCATCGTTATCACCAAAAACAAACGCTTTCTCATTCTGTCACACAGCTGGAGGTGCTCTGTGCCCGGCTTGTAATTAACGATGACAGGCCCAAATAAATCTCTGTCAAGTGGACTCGTCTTTCCCAGGTCTTCAAAACAACCATCACAGAATCGTGGTTCTAAAACGTGCCATTCACCCCAAACAATAATATCGCTTTATTGATATTTCAGAATTAAATTTGCGATATGGAATTCTCTAATCTCTACCTTCTATCTGGCAACTGTCTCCTCGCCTCTGGTGGTAATTGATTTCGAATATCTTACACAATTCTGCGATACTAGCTGGTGTCTCGTTCTGTTGTTCGAATAAGTTCATTTCTATATACTAGTTTTATATCTCCACTTTGTCTCGTCGCGGGGCCCTCAGTCGGCATAGCATCACCACCAAGATGCATACTAGCATGTCACCAGAGTACCCGATCCCCATGGGACCCCGGACACTTTGTCACACCATCACTAAGTAAAATAAAACATTACTGTGTTATGTGTTCGTTTCTTAAATACATTCTCTAAATCAACGTTACTTACTTCAAATGTTCTCAGTATACTGACACACCGGCGCTGTCGTCATCATCATCGAGTGGGCTGCATTTCACTGTCATCATCATCACCGTCTAGTGCACTGTATTTCGCAATCATCATCATCATCATCATCATCATCATCATCATCATCATCATCATCATCATCATCATCATCATCGTAGTGTGTCTGTAATCATAGAACTTTTCATGCACAGAGAGGAAAGAGTTTAAAATGGGTCTTTATTTTGGTGAGAAATTCTCGTCATATGAATAAAAGTAACACATTAACATTAAATGGAGAAAGAGACCAAAAATGTTCTTCCTAACTTAACTACTTAGTTACAGGGAAGGATGAAGGGTGCGCTTACTAGTGGCGCTATCAACTCTTTAAGGAATTAAATTTCCATTTTTCTTTTTTATGAATTACATCCACGATTCACGTCTGCTCGTCACTGCTTCCAGAAACAGACTGCTAAAAGCGTCTCTCTTTCTTTCACACGGTATCGTGACATCACTGCTCAAGGGGACACTGAATTTGTCATAATACATTTATGCATGACCTTTCCTTGATCTCCCAACTTGAATCTAATTCACAGTTCCTTGTTTACATTTTAGTCCGAGAGAGAACTTGTTTTTCAGATTTTCGTGTCACGGTAACTTGCACTGGTCCACCTAGATACTAAATCCATACTAGTTGATGTAATCGTTCTTCACATACGTCCATCCATTATGTAACAACTGGATCAACACATCTATCCAGATCTACTCCTAAACCAAATGAAATCATTATTTTTCTTACGCGCCATTGTCATATTAAAGAACCAAAACTTTAATACTTTTAAAATTTATGCTAATTTTCTTTTGCAACTGAAGAGAAAATTTACAGTGGTTCAGAATTTTATTTAACCGAAATTAATGTGAAAGATTCTATTTTCTATTAAAAAAGATTTTTTTTCAAATAGCCTATCATATAAAAAGTAAATTAAATAAACTAAAAATTGATGGAAGAATTTAATAATTACAATCCTAATCGATGAAAGAATGCATTATTTAGTAAAAAGTTAACTTAATTTTAAACCAGTTCAGAAATTGGTGCTGTGAACTTTTCGAATTTTAGTGGCTCATCATCATATCTTATCATGCCAATACCAGATTCATCGTTGGGTATTAAGGTTACAGTCCATCAAATCTTGGTCAGTACAAGTTGGTCCATGACTGCAGTGTTGTCAGGTCAACTCTGTTATGAATCATTATTGAGATTAAATAGACAAGTAGACATGTGTTACGACTCCAATTTCTTCATTCATATCATATGAATCAGATGATTCTATTGTTGGCATTGGTTTCCCCGATATCTTTCTAGTCAGAATTATTTCTAGAAAGAAATCGAGTACTTACAGGAGTGACCATGTAAAGGTTGTCAACATCCTAAGTGAAAGTGTTTCTGTGGAACGAATTGGATTCGAACTTGGCACACCCAGGTCGTCAACCACTTAGCCACCGTCACCTCGCACGACTCTAATGGGATGATGTATAAACAAAATGTGATTGAAGACAAGAAAAACGAATAAGAAATTCATTCTCCAGAAGACTGTCACTTAGCACTTTATCCGTTACACCACCGGTCCTTGCATCACGGGTTCCATTTGAAATTCCGTACAGATTCCCGAGTTAGACAGAAATATTCCAGAGTTCCACAAGATACACCTGAATAAGGTTGGAGGTTACATCGGCCGAAACGTTGTGAGAATAACATCCAAGATAAGTACAATAGTTCGAATAATCCAAATATTACAAATTATCAAATTCATTTTTATTCAATTTATTTAGGAAAAAATATAAAATATATAACAGTGTAAATTTGCCATAATGGTTCGAGTTTTTACTAATGAGCTGGGAGATTGGGGGTCAAGTCTTGAAAAATTGTACTTGATGCCTCCTTACTAAACACTCAACATTATAAGATGAGGATCAATGGTAAGTTGAGCAATCCAGGGAAAGAGGTGGCACCCTCCCCTACATCTCAGTGTAGTAGCCAATGAAAATAACGCCTTTAAGTCACCCTCGGCTACAGTCGATCCATTTATTTTAATTTTAAATGTGAATTATGGATTGAGAGTAACAAAATGACTGAAAGGCTGATTAATGCAGGTTTATATTTTCAAAATCATAGAAAGATCAGTGAAATAAATAATAATAAAAATATCAAATGTCCACAATAATTCCTTACACGTGAAAGGAATATACAGAGACAAAGGTGCTAAAGTTCTATTTTCAGTAACATAGGATACTTAGTGGCTCCAGACGAGGGTTTCCTTTCTTTGAATCAAACATCTAGGAAGGGGGTAGGCAAAGCTGTAACACATGCAAGTATAGGTGGTACTGTTGCCTCCATATAATACATTTTAAAATGGTATTTCTTATGTAATATATAATATATTGAATTAGTGCTGAAAATTTGATTATCAGTGGGCATGTAACATTGTGTGAGGAATTCTTCGATCCTGATCAGATGGCCCATGATCTTTTTGTTGAAAGAAACTGGCTGTTCGTCTCTCTCGTTGACACATAGGTAGTTTGCTTATTGGATAGTGACGTCTTTCAACATTGATCACAGCAGTCGTAAAGATGTTGTTATTCGTTTCTTCTTTTATTTTCTCTTTGTGGTTGGAATAATAAAAGCAATTAAAAAGAACAGCAATGAACTCCATTATTTGCTCTCGGTTTGGTTTTACTTTTTACAGTAATTTGTATGGCAAGTACATCTAGTTGAACGGCATCTTCTCTTTCCAACCCACGTAGGGTGGTGGAAGCTACGACAACAGGCGTCTGATCACTTTGATGTGAAACACCCAAGAGAGAGAACCAATCTCACCTTTTTGTCCATTTCCTGTTATGATGCAACTTCCTGTACACGAAGCTCTAACCCCTAACTTGATCTCTAATGGAAAATTCCATTGTTTTTACTACAGTAACTAACCTTCTGTGGAATTTTCCATTTTAATCTTATTTTTACGCACATGAGTATAATATCACTACGGACAATTCTTTTATATTTTGAGATTAAAAAATGAACATATTTGTTTGTTTATAAATAATAGTCTTTTATTGGGGGTCCTATATCATAGATAGTTTTATACTAATAAGTCAGCACTTACCGAGGCCAAATGCCACTCAAGGATAAGGCTTAATGAGAGTGTCAGTTGGATTGATGAAAAATTCTATGAGAGGGTTGAAAACGGTATACGGAATGGAAAAGGAGAGTAGAAAGTAGACCTTGGATTTACTTTCGGCAGTCTTGTAACTCTCACTGCTCTTATTTTTTCCTTTCGTCCTCACATTCTATGAGGGCTGTTTCTGACAAAGGGGTGAGAATTGCTGATTTCTGGGTCAGAATCTATCCATCTAACACTTATTGTTGGCTAGTTTTTGACCTTGAAGTAGTATTTTTTTCTTAGCTCCTTACATTAAGTAGCTTCATGCCTTGCCTGGAGCGATTTCCATAAAAAATTAAAAAAATAAAAAATGGATTACTTAAGAGGACAAGTATTTGTTGACATTAGACTTGAAAATTACCAAATTGTAGTCTGCAGTGGCAATGTGTTCCACAGATGGGAAGTTCTTGGAAAGAAGATCTGTTCATGGACATTTCGGAAGAAAGGAAAGTACTTTGCAGCTGTGGTAGAGAGACGAGTTCTTGCTGTGAATGTCTTACTAGGATGAACCAGAGATTAGAGCTCAGTCGAGCACCTTCCATGGAAATAATTACAGAGTAAAGAAAGCAATGTCTCTTTTGTGAAAAAGGGCTGTAGGGAAGAAAAGAGATCATCTGCCACTAGATTGCGAAGACAATTTTATACTCAAGGTGTATTGTACTCTTATACAGGTAGAGGATTGCATTAGGAGTTAGGTACTTTCTGGAGCAGTAGAATGATCCAACCATTTTTCTAGTGACCTTAGCAATATATTTGATGTAAATCTTCCATTTCAGGTTGGGAGTGAAAGTCAGTCCTAGGAGCTTATCAAAGCAAAGAGATTCCTCAACGAAAGAGTCATTCATTACAAGTGAAGAAAAAACAAAGATCTGAGTATTGGTGGTGAAAGAAGGAAAGTTTGGTTTTTGAAGTGTCCAAGCCATTTTTCCCCATTGCACCACATGCTCCAGGTCAGAAGAAAGAGAATCAGCAAGATCTTGATCACCAATGCTCTTCAAAGTGCAGCCATAGATAGTTGTGTCGTCTACATAAGTGGCAATAAATAATAATAAAAATAGCAAGTGTCCACAATAATTCCTTACATGTGAAAGGAATATACAGAGACGAAGGTGCTAAAGTTCTATTTTCAGTAACATAGGAGACTTAGTGGCTCCAGACGAGGGTTTCCTTTCTTTGAATCAAACATCTAGGAAGGGGGTAGGCAAAGCTGTAACACATGCAAGTATAGGTGGTACTGTTGCCTCCATATAATAAATTTTAAAACCGTATTCCTTATGTAATATATAATATATTGAATTAGTACTGAAAATTTGATTATCAGTGGGCATGTAACATTGTGTGAGGAATTCCGTCTGTTTGCCTCTCTCTCTCTCTCTTTCTCTCCTTTTATCGTTCACTATATATCTAGATCTATGTATATATTCTACATCCTAATCTATATATAAAACGCAATGTATGTGTGTATATGTATGTGTTTCATGTTTGGGTGTTCCCTATACACACACACGCACACGCACATATATATATATATATAGTCTCGGAAGTTTCTCAACCATTAAAGCTAAAAAAAAAAAAAAAAAAAAAACCCTTAAGTCCCAAGTCGTTCAGTGGAAAATCACTCATGTATGTCAATTTAGTTTTTACAGTTATTATATTAGTTTGCTTCTAACATTATTTAAGGGATCATCAGTTGTTTACCATGAAAAACTATTTCGGGAATTTAAAAACAAGACAGTATTTAATTTCATGGCTTCCCAGCAGAGTTGATCAGACCCCACCTCCCTTAAAAGGCAAAAACATAAACTTCAGTATACTAAATCTAAGTTTTGTCCTGTATAAATGTTTTGGTAACTTATATTAGTTATTAAAAATATATATATATATATATATATAAATAAATAAATAAATAAATATATATATAAATAAATAAATAAATAAATATATATATAAAAAATTAAATGTCTGTGTGTGTTTGTGAGATCCCTATGGAAAGAAAGGTTAGAGAATCTACATAAAATTTAAAAGGGTATTCTTATGTAAAATATACTGGGGAACACAATAGAAGTGTTCCTGAATCTCTTTGTGCATCCCTAAGGGTGATATGAGAACATAACTCTCTTAAAACTTAAAATATATCCTATTTTTATGAATTTTTAACTTTTATTCACCCCAAACAAAGCAAATTGCCACTGCGACATAAGGGGCTACTGTGAATTAAGGGCCATACCTACAGGGGCATTAAAGTGAAGAGTTGTGCAGTGAGATGTTTGTTTACATTAAATTTAAACTTCTTGGTACAGTCAGGAAAACAGGGGGCAGAGAGGGAATTCCAAAGGCTAACAGTTCGAGGAAAGAAACTATTAGAGTAAAAAGCCCTCAAGCATCTAGGTACCTCTACAGTGGAGGGATGGGATTTTTCTGACTGATGGGTCGGTCAGGGGTATTTACGTCGAGGGTGCACCAATGCAGAAAGTTCTTCGGAGCACATTCCATTAAAATACTTGTAAAGCAAGCACAGGGATGCAATATTGTGGCAATGGGACAGGGGCTGGAGCTTGATAGATAGTGTTGGACCTATTAGATTAGAGGCCCTTTTTTGGACCCTATCTAAATGCCAGTAGTTGGTGCACCAGCCCAAATATGACAACCATACTCCATGCATGGGCGAATGGGGACTTTTTAGAGGTATAGGATACTAGCAATTGTGAGAAGTTTTCTAGCTCAGTAGATGGAGCCCATTTTCTTTGCTGCAGCCTTGGCAATGTCTTTTATGTATTTGTTCCAATTCATGTTACCTGTGAATGTTAGGCCGAGGAATTTGAATGTTTGATTCTCAGGTAGGGTGCGTTTAGCCATGGCAATCAGTATTTGAAAATGTTTCTTATAATTGTTAAAGGAGAGAGGCTTTGTCTTACTAGCATTAAATATTATGATTCATTTATGTCTCCATTCCACTACAGACGAGGTCATTTTCTAAGGATTCGGCCATTGCCTTTTATATGTGTGTGTGTGTTCGTTTTAACCATATGTCGAGAATAGAGCATGGTGTCCTCAGCAAATATAGGCATCTCGGAGATAATTGCAGTAGGGCGGTCGTTTATAAAAATCAGGAATAATAACGGTCCTAGAATCGACCCCTAGGCCACACCAGTATTAATGTCATGTTTTCTAGATATAAGGTCATCGAGGACAATCTGGATCTTTTGACTAAGAAGGATCTGATTATATTAAATATTCGTCTAGTAATACCGTACGAAATTAATTTTCATGAGAAGAGCTTCATGCCAGACATTGTCAAAGGCTTTGGATATATCAAGCGTCATCCTTTAGCTTCACTAGTTGAGATGACTGTTAGGATATCTACAGTAGAACAGGCTTGCCTAAATCCATACAGTTTGCCAGAAAGGAGTTTAGTATTAACGAGGTGGTGGACTATAACTATATTGATTAACGATTCAAAGATTTTAGCGGATAGCGTGAGGAGACTGATAGAGCGATAATTTTGCAGGTCAGTTTTTTCACCAGAATTCTTGAACACTGGTACCACAGTGGCAATTTTCCAGCTATCAGGGAAGCCATATCCGGCAAAACATTTGTTGTAGGGTTTGAAGAGAACAGGGGCCAGCAGGGGCTAACATGGGCTAGCTCAGCAGAGCATTTCTTTAAGACTATATCAGGGATAAGATCAGGCCTGCATGCTTTGGAGGTGATGATCAGATCATCTAGTGTGACTTCAGTCCGTGTGGGAAGTTTGGGAGGGAGTGGTTTGTGGAGTCCAAGGTGAAGTTCAAGGTTAACCGCTGGGCAAGCAATTCAGCCTTATCAGTTGCCATGCAAGCGACATCATGGTGGTTGGATAGTAGAAGAATTGTTGATTGCTTATTATTTACCACACTAGATTTTCTAGAAATCGCGAGTTTCTAATTTCTACAACTCAATGCATGTTCTGGTCATCTCAGTATAACTAGTCTTAGCTGCGGCTATTACACTCTTGCAATGATTTCTTGATGCTATATATTTTTGTCTGTTTTGTCTGTTTGCATTACACTTATGGCGGTTGAATTGGCAGAATAGTTGCTGCCTATGTTTTATAACCACGTAATTTAGGTTAATTATAAATAATAACTTGTAAATAAATGGATGAACTATCAAGAGAAAGGTTTAACAGATTTAACAAAACTGAACACAGAATGAATTAATGAGTTAATTGGCCGCTGGACGCGATTGATATATTCACAGTCTGACGCCGTACTTTGTTTTCTTTCTCTCTGGGCAGACGACCTTTTCCAAGGGCGATAACTCTTAACTCCCGAAATGGTTCAAGGGAGGTAATTCCGTTTTCATTAGGTGTCCTAACACTATGTACAATTGCAGCTTCACAGGTCAAAGTGAATCATTGTGGAGAGTGAGGCTATTTATAATCCTATGTATAATATTGTCTTGAGAAGATAATGGAAGTGGCGTCGAATCTCTAAGTGCTCGCCTAACCTAAGTGAGAAGTGGGGGCTGAACCTCCTTTAAAATTTCAAGTACATCTCATTTCGATGAAATTTATATTATATGTATAAAATTTTCTGGGGAAGACAATGTAAGTGGTCCCGAATCTCTACGTTATCCTCTATGTGCTGAATATCTACATGCACTCATCTCTAAGTGACACATGGGAACAAAACCCCCATAAAACTTCAAATACGTATATCCGATTTTTCTTATGAGTGTTATTTTAAAAGTCAACTTAAAAGTCGACTTAACAAATGTCTGAATTATTTAGTGAGGAAAGTATCACTTAAAACATTGAGTGTGCGGCTTTGATTTTACCTTCACCCCACGATTATTTTTAAATAAAATTATATGAAATCAAAGAATATATATTTTCCTTTTTATAATATAATAAAATTTAAGTGAAAAATGTTAATATATTTAGTACGTAACGCCTTTCCCTCTGTCTGTCTGTCTCTCTCTCTCTCTCTCTTTCTTTCTCTTTATCACTCTCTATATACCTAGATCTATCTCTTCATTTTCTATACGAAGGAAAACACCCCTTTGTCTGTGTGCATGTCTGTCTCTAAAAACGAAGACATACTAGGGAGTGTACCTTAAATATAAATGTATTCACATGTACAATTTGCATGAAAACATAATAGTTCTGAGTCTCTAGCTGCCTCATAAAAGAGCTAATGACACTTTTCTAACATGTTACATAATTGAATTAATATATTCAGAAGCGTTAGGTTAAGAGTATTAACATATACCTGAATAGCTCAGTGGGTAAGATATCTAGTAGGCAACATCAAGGTTGCTGTTAAAGTAAACTCTTCTTAATATGACGTTGTACATGATGCTATCCAAACCTCTAACTCGGGCAACGCCAGGTAACCCTGCTAATATATATATATATATATATATATGCAATCAAATAATATTGGGCTAACTGCCATTATTATTGATGGGTGTAGTTAGTTGTTTTTTTTATATGTATATATAATGTTTTAATTTACATTGTCAACGAGGCACAGAGGATCATGGAACGAGGAACAAAGAAAAATTAGTTCGAATTTTTTTTTCTCAAGAAATGTTTGAAAACAATTCGTAACAGAAAAGGGGACAGAAAAAAAAGAAAATACTAAGATATCTTTTATAGGCAGCCGTCGACAATTAGGGGGGAATACGTGGTAAAAAGACCATAAATAATTATCGAGGGTAAAAAATAAATATAAAAAAAGGAGAGAAAAAAAGGAAGAGACATTCTTAACGTACACCCATAAGTTCCAAATTGGGGGTGTACTATATATATACGAGGCCTGTCTAAAAAGTATCTGACCTTAGGCCAGAAAAATATTTCAAATACCTGACGGGGTTGGGACCCTAATCCCCTTCAAAGTAGGGTCTTGTGCTTCCACACACTTAGCTCACCGATCCATCCACTGCCGGAAACACCTCTATTGCTGAAAGCACTACATTTGCCCAACATGGAGGTTATCCTAATCGATTATGCTGGTATGGTCATGTGAAACATTCATCCTCCTGGATAAACCATTGCAGAGACATGAATGTCCTATATCACAGGAAGGTTCGCCGGCCAACAAAAACTTGGAAGCAAGTGATTGGACAAAATCGCACGGAGTAGAATTTCGAGACTGCTGAACCGTGAGAAGTGGAAAGTGAGTTTGCGTAATATCAGAAAACGCCTGACACCTGAACAGGGAAAAGTGACGTTAAATGAATAGAAGAAAAAGAAGAAGAACAACAACAACAAGAATATGTTCATATTTAGATTTGTAAATGGAAAATCAACCTTATAAAATGTTTCAGAAAGATGTGATAAATTAATATTTATTAGCGAGATGCAAATTTGTTTTCCTTAGATTTTAAGAAACTTTTCATGGTGTATCAATATTTCAAATAATACAATAAATTGTGAAAGATTTTTATCACTGAGAACAATGAGAGTAAAAGTTGGTAGTGATTACTCGGAATCACATAATATGCCCTCCAGTGTTCCTGATGGACCCTTAATGGGTTTTTTTAAATATTTATAAATGTATAACGTAGGGACATTTCATATTCTATTTTATGTATTTAGTGATGCACGTCTTGAAGTCTCTTCTCCAACACAAGCACTGCCATGTTTAATATGCTGTGCTATTGTGGATAGCACGAGGCCTGGGGAAAAAGATAATGATGAAAAAACGGTTGAATTCACATGAATGTACATTTATTTTTCATAAAGAAGTTTTATCAGACGAACATACGAGGGATATAATAAATCATGATGCATAAAAGGTAAAAAATAACAGACGTAGTTACTAACAAAAGAGTCTACATTAATAGTATTTAACACAAGAAAAATAGACATGAATTGGCAGGGCAAACAATTTATAGAGAGATGCATGGATGATGTAAAAGTAGATATGACTTACTTTGATATTATTTGGGAACTATAGCTGCGATCAGTAGAAAACAGTCATGCTAAAATGACTAGCTGTCTGAGAGTCTCGGCTAACTGCGACCAGAAGCGAGAGCTGATGAAACGGTGTCAGAGATGTGAAAACCATGTAAAAATGTAAGCCCACAGCCAGAAAGAGGACAAGCCTCGTTTTAAATCTAGTACATGCGTGGAGCAAATATTTTTTGTACTTCTGGATAGAAGAGTGCATGCTTTTGTTACTCAGTAATAATTCAGGGGAGATGTCCAATTGAGAGTTGATACGTAAAAACAACATTTTCTGGCTACTGCTGCTTCTAGCAGCTGTAATGTAAATCATTTGCAGAAAAAAAAGAATGAATTCAGAAATAATGGTAAAAAAATGAATTGACAAGGACATTTTAAAGAATCTATAATGATC
The DNA here is from genome assembly GCA_963556195.1 of Sepiola atlantica. NCBI lineage: Eukaryota > Metazoa > Mollusca > Cephalopoda > Sepiida > Sepiolidae > Sepiola > Sepiola atlantica. Next base: position 56,748,487 of record OY744535.1, on the reverse strand, counting down.
AAATATTCAAGAGAATTTGATCTTTTTTTCTTTTGTTTTTTTACTAATTACTCACTGCTTATCAAGGCCCAAGGGCCACATGAGGATAAGAGTTAAAGGGATCATCAGTAGGATGATGATCGCCACCACAAGAGGACCGGAAACAATGGGGCAGAAGATTACTTAAGAGGAATTGGTATCCAAAAGGGCGGCTCATCAAGTATTTCTTTACATTAGACTTGAAGATGACCATGCTGTAGTCGGTTGGGAAGCAGTCTCGTGGTATCTTGTTCAACAGATCGGGTGTTTTTGGAAAAAAACTTTATTCATGGATGTTTAGTTTGTTTTTTTGGTAAAGATAGAGAGAAAGTAAAGTTCTTTGCTGTGATTTTAGCTAGGTGTGTTCTTGCTGTGAATGTCTTACAGGGATGAACCAGAGATAGGAGCTCAGTCGAGCACCTACTACGAACATAACGATACAGTAGAGAGAGGCTAACAACATCTTTTCTGTGTGAAGGAAGCTGTATGGGACGAGAAGTGATTGATCATCCCTTACTAGATTGTAGTGTAGAAAGGCTAAGTTATAGCAAGTTTCATCATTCACGTGAAATGCCGAAATGAAAACTAGACCGGAAAAATATAGTCGCCATTTTAATTTGAAAAATCGAAACTAAGATATGGACACATAACTGTCAATAAGTTCATAATTTTCTAATTAAGAGCAGGGACCCTTTTTTAATGTGGGTAAAAACAAAAGCAAAGAAAAACATTATTTTACCATTTTTTTTAGGGTGGGTGGAATTTTCAACGAAAAAAAATGGTAAAATCTTTTAACCTTTTCTACAAAATTGAAAAAGGTTCTCTGTCTTTAACTAGAAAATTATAAACAGGAGTTATGCGCCTGTAGCATCCCTACAGTTAATGAACAGCTTCTGCTAGACTACTTTGAATTCAGCTTGCCCCTGCTTTCCCAAAACTCATCACAAAATTGTCTATTCTTCATTGCCAGAACTGGCTCTAACTGGAATTTCACCTACAGTGAAACTTATTTCTGGTTGAATATGAGACGTGAATTTACTGCCTGGACCCTTCCATTTTTATCCTGCCAGTGAACAGATACATACGAGCCCCACTCGGAACCTTCAATACTGCTGACGATTTAACCACATCCACATAGATGCCAAGCTTACTCAGAACATTGTTCACATTTCAATGAAAAGAATATTTTTCACTTTTCAGCAAAAGAACATTTTTCAGCAAAAAGAATATTTTTCACTTTTTAGCAAGAGAACATTTTTCAGCAAAAAGAATATTTTTCACTTTTTAGCAAGAGAACATTTTTCAGCAAAAAGAATATTTTTCACTTTTTAGCAAGAGAACATTTTTCAGCAAAAAGAATATTTTTCACTTTTTAGCAAGAGAACATTTTTCAGCAAAAAGAATATTTTTCACTTTTTAGCAAAAGAACATTTTTCAGCAAAAAGAATATTTTTCACTTTTCAGCGAGAGAGTATTTTTCAGCAAAAAGAATATTTTTCACTTTTTAGCAAAATAACATTTTGCACTTTGCAACAAAACAAAGACATTTTTGATCACACTGAAAAGTTATTTACTCTGTTGTTGCAATTGCCATGTTAATCCAAATTTATTTTAATGTGCTGCTACAACATATAAAGTATCTCTTGTTTTTATCGGCTAAAAGCTTAAGCAGGGCATAATGTAGCAGTTGCATGACAAATCTATTTTGTTTATATATATATATATATATATATATGTGCAATATCTTGCGTTATGTCAAGTTGTAGTTTGGTCAGTGTAAATAGGCGTATTGATACACAGGTGATGAGCACATCACTGCAGATGCTCACTACTAAGTTCCGCCCAGCTATTTTCCAAGGCAAATACAAATCAGTTTGAGTCGAGACTTCAACGTAGACAGACTGGCATTTTCTCTCTCTACCCGTCATCATCATGGTGACGAGGGGCAGGAATAAACTCAAGACCAACTGGAATTATATTACCCTGTCGACCAAGCAACTTAGTTCACATGTTTACGTTCCTGTATTCTTGTTACAGTTAAATAAATATATTATTGTTGAGAAAACGTTGGTGTTTTCCTTCGGACCCTGGTGGCCCTGTTCTTATTCAAGTCAGATACGTACAGCCACAGCCGACTCCAAATTCCAGAGAAAACTCTTCCTTCATTCTACAAAATGGTTAATCTCCTGTCTCGAACCATTTCAACAGACACCACCACTCTACGTGCCCTTAGCCTTGTTTAGACTTGTTTGTAGCAGTGTGTCTTAGAGAAAATGCTAAGATCCACACTTACATTTAAATTGTTATAAAAAATGTTTAAAACAGAAAAACAGATAAAAACATGCCTGAAAGTTGAAATGAAGGAAGAATGGAAGAAAGAAACATTATTTAAAAAACACAAGAAATTTATATATATATACAAAATACAAGATATTAATTGTTCATTTGAAATGTTCAGTTAGAAGTTTATAGGTGTGCGTGTATGCGTGCGACAGTGTAGACATTTGTGTGATGCTTTGTGTTAGAAAGCGTAAGTGTATGAATGTGTGTGTCGCCTTTTGTCAGGTTGTGTAGTTGTACGAATGTGTGTGTGTGTGTGTGCGCGCGGAGTTGAGAATTGATAGGGCGTGTAAGCATTTGTGTGGGTGCCGCTTTTTATCAGCAGGGTGTGTACGCAGGTGCGGATGAGTTGAATAGTCGCTCGGGCCCCAAAGGTGCAAGCGAGTGTGGAAACGCTGTCCTCCTGTTAAGCGTGTGCTGAGGAAAACCTCGGCTCAACGTAGCACCTTGAGATTGGACGCAGAAAATGGGTTTTAAATCATATGGTGTGGCAGACGTAATGAGACGCATACCACGTGACAGACATTTTTGGTCAAATTGGTTGTGGGATGCGGTTTTTGAACCGATAATCTAATTTCGTTTTTTAGATGGAATTTGGGGGTGTGGCATGTGTTTTCGCTCATGCCGTCAGTCAGTCAACATTATAGGATTGGGATGTATGTTGATCCCATAGTTTAGAAAAATAGCGAGTATAACTTTTCCTGGTGAGTTTTCATTTCGACGTTTCACTTGTACAATGAAACTTGCTATAACTTATTGTTTTTTATGTTATTTACTACTATTATTAGGCGATATTGAATTGTCTTACCTAAACGCCCCTATTCCGAATTCGTGGCCGTGGGCCGCCATCAGTGGACTGTGTCTCTTGTACCAAACGGTCATAAACAGCGTTTTAAGTTTAATTTAGACTGTTTCAAACCTGTACAAATGATTGCACACTAAAAATAATTACATTTTAAAAACATCGATTTTTTTCATTTGAATTATTCTTTGGTTTTTAATAATCAAGTAAAAATTCCGTTTTTACTTGATATTTAATTTTCAGTTAAAAATTTATTGCAGCAAATTTTAATAAATTTTAATTATAAAATTTTACATGAAACAGATTTTATGTGACTTTTTTTTTTTATAATGACTGATTGATGCGGGAGAGGCTGTCTATTGATGGCAGCTTGTTGTTTTGAATTCGGAATAACGGCGTCTAGGTAAGATAATTCAATATCGCCTTCTTCTTCCTCCTCATCATCATTTTAATTTGGGGGGGGGGGGGCAAAACATGATTTAAGTAAAAATAATATATTTTGGAGTAATGCCGTAACCGTGACGAAAGCCTTTACTCTAAATAATTTACGTGACTGAAATAGGAATTAACCTTTATAAAAAGAATAAACATAATAATATTAGGTTTAGAACTGGGAGCAAGAATACACATTCGCCGCCTTCATTCATTCCCGGGCAACATCGATAGTAAATAAAACAATAATCCAAGGGACGTAACTCTTAAAATGATTTTTTTATATATACCTAACTCTTCAATAAATGTTGTTTTTTTCCTCTCGTGTCGGTAAAGTATATGTACAAGCCGATGAAATCTCGTGTCATACCCAATCGACTCATACAGTTATTGAAAGCGAGGAACTTTGTTGAGAGATGCGTCGTTCCTTTTATTGATGGCCGCGAACAAACTGTTTACAATTACGGACCGGCAGGTGCTTTACTTCGATTTAACATCGTTAGCGAATGGAGAAAGTTCTCGATACAAAATGCCGACAATGAAAACTGTTTTCTGATCGAGAACTCCATCTCTGCCCCAACTCGAAATGTCGAGCTGCCAACTTCTCATTTAAATACAGTTATAAAAGGACTTCGATCAAGGCTTGTACCTGGTTGTATGGGGCATTATATTGAGGTCTTAAAACATGTTAACAAACGGCTACCTTTCACTATCGCACAGACCGGCGTGTGTTATCGAAAGTATGAAAATAATAATAATGAGGAGCCCGACCGAATTGAGGGCAGCCCTTTTCTCTTTGATGCTTCTGAAGTGACAGACATGACCCAGCTTTACTTTTGTAGCCCGGACAGTCTCTTATGGAATTTCAATAATTACCAGAAACGCCGCCTTCACTGGTGGCGCCAGTTTGCGAATTCGCCGTCGAATTTTCAAATTTCCGAGATAAAGCAAACCCCTGCCAGCGATAATTCGCTGATACAGTCCTGTAGAATCATGTACAAGTTCCCGTGGGGTTTGGACACTGTCGAGAATCTTGTAAATTGGGGTGACGGACCTTTGAAAAAGTTAAGGAGCTCACCAAACACAGCCGGGTCGGTGCTTGCTAAAATGGGGCGCTCGGTTGTGACTCCAGCGATGGTCGAAGCGAGTGCCGTCTTGGAACGAGGGTTTTTAGCTTTTCTAATTGATTCATTTCGCCAGAAAGTTAAAACAAAGGCGAGTAAACATCTCAAAACCAACGACGCTGATGATATGATTAGATGTTTATTAAAACTTGATAATAAATTAACGCCGTATAAAGTAGCTGTTACTATAACAACGGGGAATAAACGGAAAGAGACGAGGATCTTAGCTCAACACGTGCTGAGAGAAGTCCGAAGTTGCCATGTCGCTACTTTATGGAATTTGGACGTGACTTATAGTTTGGAGAATCAGTTCGATCTCTATGACCAAATTGGTGTCCCTTACATTATAATAATTCGAGAATCTAGTTTGGACACGGGACTTGTGGATGTGCGAAATCGTGATACGACCGTCAAGGAACCTGTCCATATTTCAAAGATCACGGAATATGTCCGACGAAATTTAGCTCTTCGTCTTGCAGAAGTGGGTTGAAAACATTTGTTGGTGCTTCTGCTGTTTAGGTCCGACATGTTAGGCCGCTCTTAAAAATAAAATAGCTGAAGAAATGTATACACTTTGTTATGTACTTACGTGGTAGCTTAATAAAAGACTGTACACCAAAAATGACGCAAATCCATCCAGTATTTATTAAATAAAAAAAATAAAAACGATCTTATCTTTCGGTAGCCATTTTTGTTAAACCAGTAAACAAAATTTGAGTTATCTCCCTTGTCTATATAATATAATGAAAATGTCTCACGAAACATAAGATCGTGTTTTTTTTCTTTTTCTTCTTACTGCATGAATTTGCGTAATTTTTTCTGTACAATATTATTTTCAGCTAACACGTAAGTACATAACAAAGTTTATACATTTCTTTAAATATTTTAATGTCGGACCTAAACAGCAGAAGCACCGATTTGTTAATGCTATTTCTTAAAATATGCCTAATTCCCAGTTTACAGGTATTTAAGTGCGGGCATGTCATTTGCGCTCTAAACATCTTTTTGGCAATGGTGCATTATAGTTGACAACAACAAAAAAGGAGATAAAAAAATTAATTTACAATAAATAACTTTTACCAAACGCAAGAAAATTTGACCTATCGACTTGCATATCTTTTCAGTTTTAGAACTTTTTTTTTTTTAAACATAGTTCACCCCAAACAAGGCAGGCCGCCATTGTAGACGTAAGGGTCTACTGAGAGAAAAAAAAAAGGGGGAGAAGATTTTTTTTTTGGGGGGGGGGGGTCAATCTTAATTGGGATCTGCGCAGCGAGATGTCTGTTTACATTAGTTTTAAATTTCTGCATGTCAGTACTGTCGGGGAAACAGGGGGCAGGGATTGAGTTCCAGAGGTCAGCAGCACGAGGAAAGAAGCTATTTGAGTAGAAGGCTCTCCGGCATCTGGGGACCTCCACAGTGAATGGATGAGATTTAGCTGATTGTCGAGTTGGTCGAGTGAATTTACGTCGAGGGGGCACCAGAGTAGCCAATTCATCGGAGCATAAGCCATTGAAGTATTTGTAAAACAAGCACAAGGATGCTACATTGTGGCGATGGGACAGGGACTGGAGCTTGGTTGACAGTTAGGGACCTATTAGGTTGGCGATTCTTTTTTGGACCTTGTCAAAGAAGGAGAGACTAGTAGATGATGCACCAGACCAGATGTGGCAACAATACTCCATGCATGGGCGGATGATGGCTTTGTAGAGATACAGGATAATGTCAGGTGTGAGGAGTTTACTAGCACGGTAGAGGGAGCCCACCTTCTTTGCGGCAGCCTTGTTTCTAATTTCAGAATTTGTATTGGAGACTTGTAAAAATGACATGAACGACCACGTGAGATCGAAAGGTTCGTTATAGTGCAAAGTATTTTGAAATAAAGAAGAACTTAAAAACAGTTTTAGTAATAAAATTTAAATTTTCGACCGATTGAAGGACGCTTATTAGTTGTATTTTTGTTTTATTTTCGATTCTTCAGTTGTTAAACATACGACATCGAATCTTCATATCAAGTAAATAAACGGCACCATCTTGAATCCCTATTTTTACAAGCCTTCTAGGCAGCGATACAAAATCTGGAAACAACAAACACTCACAAAAAGTGTTAAAACTGAAAAGCTATGCAAGTCAATAGATTAAATCTTGTGTCTCGTAAAATTATTTGTTGTAAATTTGCTTTTTTCACCCATTTTTTGTTAACTATAATGCATCATTGCCTTTTTTTTTAAATATATTCAAGATCTATGTATTTATTTTTATGTTGCGTCAGCCCCTATCGCGCACTTTGGCCCGGTAAAATCCATTAACAACAGCCGAAATGCAAGCACACAAAATAAACCCCAGGTTTTTTAAACGGAAAAAATTGATTTATTTACATTGTTTCATTTTATTTATTTTTATACATTGTTGCTTTTTATTTATTTTTATAAATTGTTGTTTTTTATTCATCTATTTATTTTACAATTACTGGGTATTATATTTGCGGGTATTTATTACAAGAGCGAACAAAACAAAAAAAGAGGGGGGGGGCGGACATGTGCAACAAATAAATGTTACCAAAGAAAAACTAAGTTACTCTTCTACATACCTGGATAAGTTTATTTGTGCTTTAACTTATTTTAAAGTCTTTTTTGTTGTTGTTTTTGGTAAAAAACAAGCATAGTGTTCAGTTAGAACGAAAAAGAAGATGGCGTCGATAAGCAATGCACGTGTACACCTGAGCCCTGATAATCGCTCAAAAACTGAAAATTAAACAAAATACTCGTAGAAACACATCTAATAAATGTCAGCATTCGTGCGAAAATGTAATGTTCTAACAATATTTTGTTTAATTTTCGATTTTTGAGCGATTATCAGGGGTACAGGTGCATTTGCCTTTGTGTTTGAGTCTGTGAAATTCAAGGAATGCCTCAGAGATCGGGGTATTTATCTGTTTCTCAATGCAGCAATGTTTGATATGAAGACGAGGGGGTACTCTGTAAAGTTAAAAATAGTTGTTATCGGCATTTCGTGTGGGGGCAACCGGCAATAAACAAGCCCCTCCCGAAGGAGGAGGTAATGCCTGGGAGGGTATCCCTCGAACCGAATCATACCTCATTCCGACCTAAAGGTCAGGCTTCTGAGCAAGGAATACCTTGTGTCAGGGTTTGTTTGTTGATTGGAAATGTATCTTGGCCCGACATCGCCATTTGGTAAACGAGGTCTCCTGTATTATCTCCCTTATAAAAAATGGGATCCTATTCTGGACAGTGAATGTTAATAAAAAAATAATTTAATGGGTTAATAAATAATTAATAAATCCCTTATTCATCACTTGGCTATTGTTTAATTTAATATAGAGAAATCCTGATTCCTTATATATAATTATATCACAGTCCACAGTTTTCTTCGAATGTCCGGCTGGCTTGGCAGGCTGAGAGCAGACTCAAGGCGTTTCCACGAATAATGACGATAGAGAGGGGCTCGTAAAGCCAAGACAATTCGCGATTGTCTCTGGTGTTGCACGTCATTAATAGACCAAGGCTGCCGAGGAAGTCGCGTGTGGAAGAACCAATCACTCCACAGCGATCGGTTGTTGGCCAAGATCAAAGTGTAGTATCTGTTCCGATGGATACTGCACGCTGTCCTGTGCAGTTCTAGGGGGTCCACCCTCCCAGGTTTTGCCTTCTCACCCTTTGAGAAGGGGTTAGTTTATTGCTAATCGCCTGAGGCGCCCCTACCGGGGAATGTCAACGGTGCTGCCCAGGCAATTTTTAAATGGCCAGAGTGCTCACCTCTCGAGCGCTGGCTTATCTAATCCCTCTTTCCCGACCTTGTGTCACATCTTACTTTGTGGGAGGTAGATAAATCAATACAAATCTGTCGAGAAGATTGGCATATTTTGACCGAAAAAAAAACGTCAATAACATAGCCAGACCTGTAAACTAAGAAATTACGAAAATACCTAACCTATAATCATTTTAAAGAAACATTTGATAATATTTTTGGCTTTGGGGTTTTCCTTGAAATGGTTTTCTTTGTAATTTCTTTCCGCGGATTGCATGAATTATCTCCCTTCCATCCTCATTTAAGTTTATGTTTAATAACTAGTTATCTGGCGTTGCTCGGGAGTGTTTTTACTTTCATTTTTGTTTCACTTTTATGTTTTTACCAAATTATTACTTATGTTTTAAATAGAATATCGTTTGATCATTAAATTATTAATTGAACCAAATTCTTATAAAACTATGACTAATTTAGTTAAGATATTGGATGTAAAAAGCTTCCAAGAGTCTTTTAATATATGAGGAGTTGCTAAGAATTTTAAAACCAGTTTAAGCGACTTTCCATTCGGCAGTTTAAATGCTTTCAAATTCCGAAAGTAATTCACAAAGTAATTAATTTTAAAAGATTAAGATGGCTGCCTTGTTTACGAATACACCGAAATGCATTAAGGTGGATTTAATTTCGTAATTAAATTACTTCTTTTTTAAAATAGTATTTTGAAAAATTTGTTTTTAGTTTACGCTATTGCATTGCTGATTTCAATAAATATTCGATTAATAATAAATTTAAAAATAATAATTCAATGTGCAATTATCACAGTTATGTTGACGCAAAAAAATACTCAGACCCACACACGTGAGGTTGTCTCATAATTTTATTAATATAATGATAGAGACGTCTCACTTGCTTTAATTAATAATCTCGTTTTAACTTGAAATTTATAAAGATATGCTAGTATAGTAGATTTAATTTTTGAAACTTCGATGGTATGACCACGTTGAAAGAAAGGCTGAGAGTTTTTGGGTTAGTAGATGTAGAACAGTTGAGTATTGATTTACTCCTTTCCAGGAGTTAGGCACAAGGCCAGTTTTTATCTTACTCCCACAAGTCAGATGTGACCCAAGGTCGGGAAAGTGGGGTTTAAAAATTGCCTGGGCAGCCCCGTCGGTATTCCCCAGTAGGGGTGCCTCAGGCAGTAAGCAATAAACTTACTCCTCCCCAAAGAGGGGAGACAAAGCCTGGGAGGGTGGACCTCCTAGAACTGCACAGGACAGACCCATAGACCGGCATAAATCAAGCTCTGAAGGCCAAGACAATACCAATCTATGGGGTGCAGTATCCATCGGAACAGATACTACACTTTGATCTTAGCCAAAAGGCCAAGGTGAGTAGTAGTGTTGCTCATTATTCAATCACGAGCAACGGCGAGTCTTCCTGCAAGGTAAAAACGAGAAAAAGTGATTAAAATCGACCTGAGGGATAAATAAAGACCTTGCCAGAGATAGGTTATTTTGAATGTCAATTTCTTAAAGCCGTCTAATGCATGACATCATGTAAAACGGATGTTAAACTTAATATGATGATGATTTCTGTCAATAAATGGCTTCAAAGAAAAAAATTGGGTATTAATGTAAATAGATTCTACTTTTTTTAATTATGTGTGAACACCTGAAAAACTTGTGGGGGCAGGGATTATTTTAGATTAGGGGATCAGTTGCGTATATAATTTTATTGTAAAACGATCTGTTTAAACAACATGTAGCCGTTTTAGTTGAATCTTAGATGTAACTATGTTCTTTTTTTATTTCGGGGGCTGTTGTCACTCGGATTTAGGGTTAGTGGTAAGGTTAACGAGGGTGTTTTTATTATGAAAAGTAATTATTTTATTTTTATTACTAACTTTTCAACATGTTAAAAACACTCAATTTATCTCCTTTAACAAAAAAGAAATCCTTGATTATATGCCCTTAAGACGCTATTAGAAAATAGCCTCCAGGCTATGGGTGATAATTTTAGATTACATTTATATACGAAACTCACTTTTAATTCTAAAATATTTTTTTTTCAGCAAAGATTTTCAAGGTGTTCACATGTAATCACCTAAAAAAAAAAGTAGAATCTTTTTTTGGAGATTGGGGGTAGCTGATAGTCTCAGACTTAGGAACTCCCGTGTCTTGCGACGCATGAGGCAGTCAGGGTAAACCATCGTTTTCGGTCTGAAGCAAGATTCACAGCATCCCTCCAGCTTCTAAAGTCTTTATTTTGACTTTCTGGGAGGACAAAACTTCAATTAAGCACCAGATTTTTAGATTAAAACGCATTTTATTTTATTAAAAAGAAAAAAAAATGTTAAACTGATTACAATTTTTTTTTGCGATGGGCTGGAAAATTAAACAAATTTGTGTTTTTGTTTTTTAAAATAAAAAAATGTTTGGGGCAGTTTACTATGTAAATTTACTCATTACTTATTAAGGCCCAAAGACCACTTGAGGATAATGGTTATTGAGTTGAACAGGTAGATGGTGAGACACCAATGGTTGTAATTGGTAGAGAAATTGATTGTTTAAGAGGACAGCTCAGCAAGAATTTGTTTACATTGGACTTGAAAACGCAATGTTATAGTCAGCCGGGAAGTAGCCCCATGGTACTGTGTTCCACAGACAGGCAGTTCTATGAAAGAAACTTTCTTTTTGATTTTTCCCCATTCTCTCAAATTTTTATTTTTTTGATTTTCGATTAGGATCTTTTGTAGCAGAGCTCAGCAAAAAAATACCCCTGCTATCAAAAAGAAATACCCTCAGTATCTAAAAAATATACCCCCGTTATCAAAAAAAATATACCTCCGAGGCCTAAAAAATATACCCCCGCTTTTAAAAAAATATACCCCTCCGTCATCAAAAAAATATACTGTTATCTAAAAAAATATCCCTGCTATCTAAAAAAAAATATATTCACGTTAGCAAAAAAATATACCCCCGCTATCTAAAAAAATATACCCCTGCTATCTAAAAAATATACCCCTGTATATGTATAACTCACACAGATAGCTGTCCACCGTTCCGCGATGTGTTCCACAGTGGTGTTTATTCTTCATTTTGTACATTTAACCTTAACCTTAACTATCTCGAGCCTCAGCAAAAAAATAAACCCGCTATCTAAAAAAAGAAAAACAGAAAACATTGAAAAGTTTTCTGTTTAACATATAGAGGGCGATTTAGTTTAATAATGTTAACCTTGAGCATACTTCCCAAACAGAGGGATCATTGTATGTTAAAGTTTAATGTAAATTGATCTCTCTGCGCCAGTATGGATCGGCTATATTCAGAATGTGAATAACGTCTGTCGTTTGTTTCTTGTTTTTTTTTTATTATTATATAATCTGAAAATTTTACGCTTGTAGAGTAGTGATGTTTGTTGAGAGTATCGAGACATTTTGCTGAGTCGGTTGTGTCTGTACGTATCTGACTTGAATCAGAAAAGGGGCACCAGAGTTCGTAGGCAAACACCAACGTCTTCTCTACAATAATCAGGGCCGGCGGAACAGTTATAAAAGTTCTCCTAAAAAGTGGGAGGGGCCCGGCCCACATTGCGCCCAGAATGCCAAATATGGGAATAAATTCAATATCTTAACTAAAAATGATCGTCCGATAGTGGTTGAGAGCTCGTTAGAAGCGGAATGGAATTCTCTTGGTGATAGAAAAAGAAAAATTCAAAATATTTCAATTTTTTGGCGTCTGGGCTCAAATGACCTTATTTGGGCATATTGGGGAAAAATCACTGTTTGGGGCATATTTTGGTTTAAAATGATCGTCTGGTAGTAGTTGATGGCTCGTTAGAAGCGGAATGGAATACTCTTGGTGATAGATGAAGAAACATTATAATAAATTCAATTTTTTGGCGTCTGGGCCTAAACTACCATATTAGGGCATTTGGGCCCAAAAATACCTTTTTTGACATAATTTAGACATGAAATGATCTTCTGATAGTGGTTGAGGTCTTGTTGGAAACATATTATTAGCACGTCGCTTCTGGTGAAAAAAGAACAAACAGAAAAGTGTGGGGGGGGGGGGCAGAAGTCAAAAAGCTTTGTGTGGAAATCAGTATTACGAATGTGTAGTGATACACGAATCGCCTGTATATTAATGCACTTGGTTGGATGTGCCTGTTTTTCGCCAACCAAATCACAACGTAAGGGATTACGTATACATATCAGAGAAAATAGATCTTTCGTCATGTAACTTCTACAGACTTAATTTTTTTAAATTCAAACAATTTTTTTTTTCGTAACAAATTATAAACTGTCATTTAATTCTGCCAACAATCTAAAAGTAATTTTTCATAGAAGCAAAGCGTAGATTAGCTTCTGCAAGTTTTAATTAGTTTCTTTTACATGAAGGGAATGACGGCACAGACTGACAGCCCGGCTTGCCATGTTTGAATCCTGTCAGATCAATAGAACTACTTTTATTATGGATGTTGGAAACATTCATGTGGCCACTCCTGTGAGTACCTGATTCTAAAAAAGAAATCAAGGTAACCAATGTCGACAAGAGAATCGTATCTGTAAGATGAAACGTGTTTGTAATTTGATTGGCCCCATCCTTTCTTCTTCTCTGCACCTTCTCTCCCACAGACGTGATGTTGCTAGTCTCAGTCTTTTCTATAAATACTATTATGCATGGGTTCTTCAGAATTGTGTAATCTATTCTCTGCTTCTTTTGTTCCAGCTCGTTGGTCTAGTGGTCTCCATCAATTTGCTGTTTTGATACCTCACTGTAATACAGCTTCCTATTCCAGTAGCTTCTTTCCAAGAACTGCAGGCTTGTGGAACTCTCTTCCTGCTGAGTGTTTTGCCAATAGGCATCTCCTGTCTTTGTGATAATCATCTTTTGTTCTTGTTAGCTCCTTACATCAAGTGGCTTCATGCCTTGTCTGGAGTGATTTCCATAAAAAAAAGGTTAAAAGAAAAACTACATGCAAATTTATAGAAAAAAAAAATGCATAAAACTCAGTATTATCATGTTCTTTTTTTTTCAGAAATTCAATCTGATATATTTTCACGTACTCAGACGTTACTGCATTAATGCCGTCCATATTAAATTTTGTATTTTTATTATATTCTTCTATCTGTGTTGATTGTTTTCTTTTTATATCTTTTTTATATCTTCATCGGTTCTTTTTTATTAATAGGGGTGGGACGTAATGGGTGAAAATTTTAGATTCATGCGAGTAGTATTTTTTTTTTTTGTTCATTTATACATAAATAACACTAAACAATCAAACATTTTGCAAATTTTGCAAAATTCAGAAGGCGCAGGCCACTAGTTTTTGGCTATTTTACATTCATGAAAACCCTTTCACAGCCTGAAAATGGTCCTAAATTAAAGTACTATATCAGATTTAACCATCTATATCCATTCATAGCTTTTGAGGATGTTTTAGGACCTGCAATGTCGCATGAAACCACTTTTTCACTGAAAAATGATGGATTTTGAGTCCCGTGGAGCCCTAACGGCTATTTTTGGCCTGCACCTTCTGAATTTTGCAAAATTTTCAAAATGTTTGATTGTTTAGTGTTATTTATGTATAAATGAACACAAAAAAATACTACTCGCATGAATCTGAAATTTTCACCCATTACGTCCCACCCCTATTATTAATGTACAGGTTGAGGGACATCGTCTACACTAGTGGGGCCCCGTCCAGGTAACTGGCTAGCTGCACACATGGAAGTATCCATGAAGGTTTATTTGAAGCTGATGTTTTATGGAAGATGCCTTTCCTAATCTAACGCTTTTTAGTGATTGACACTAAGTGTGTCACTAACCAAGGTCAACAGCCCGCACTCAACAAAGTTAGTTGGTCAGCTTTTATGGCGGTCGACATCTGCCCAGTCTAAATTTTATATTAGGCATCTGTATGCATTTAATGAAGATATACCTGATGAGAGCATATTCCACATACACCCTCTGAGTAGACTGTCAGTTGGTCCGGAATTTTTTATTGGTTATTTGCAGCTAATCTCCATATCCGAAGGCAGTTCCTCTATCTGTCACCTGGAGAAGGGAGATGTCACTCCACAGCTCTCTCTCTCTCTCTCTCTCTATATATATATATATATATATATATATATATTCAATACAGCCTTTAAGAGAGGGCGAAACCGGTCGGCTGGCATTTTTTTTTTCTCTCTTTATTAACTTTTAATCATGAACGATAGAATTCGTCTTCCCTTCATGCTTGCTATATATATATATATATATATATATATATATATATATATATGTGTGTGTGTGTGTGTGTGTTTGAAAAAAAGAGAAAAACGGAAAACCGGTTAGAATGCAGGAGAAAAACAAAAACAAGAGATTTGACCGGTTTCGTTTGTAAGACAGAGAAAACTAGCCCTCTTCCCTCTTATCGCTTTTACCCCCTCCACCTCCCGCCTCCCCTATACTAGCTTGGTAGGTGCAAAAATGGAAAAGAAAATAGATAAAAGTATAAAAAAAAGAATAAGAAATAAAGAAGAATTATGTCACCTACTTGTCAAATCATATTTCAATGTAGCTAAAAGTCTTCTCATATGGTCCAACCCTTTCCTTCTCCCATGTGTGCCTTCAAAATAAAATTGTTTCCAAATCTTCACTTTTTCCGAAGACGTTTGTTAATACGAACGAAATCGGTCAAATCTCTTGTTTTTGTTTTTCTCCTGCATTTTTATGTTTTCCGTTTGTCTCTTTTTTCAAACATTTTGTCTACCACGGCATTTAATTTTCATGACTTCGTGTACCTTACCCCATATATATATGTATTTATGTATGTATTGTGTGGGTCAAAAAGTTCATTCATTTTTTTAATGTCATATTTCCGGACTATGAAAGATTGTTTTATATTCCTATTCTTCAAATCTTGTATTTGGTTTAGCGAGTATGTTGACATCAGTGTGTAACAAGCCTCCAAGCAGAGAAGTCTTTACATTTTTGCATGTATTTCAGGCTTTGAAATGGAAGATAAAGCAAAACACTACTGACATCTGATGCTTTTTTTTTTTACTACAGAAAAGGAAAAGAAGCTACAGAAACCTGCATAAAGATATGCCATGCGTATGGTGAGAATGCTGTTACAAAACGAGTTTGCTAGAAATGGTTGGCTCAATTCCAAAAAGGAAATTTTGGTGCATGTTCAGTGCTTCGGCCATACGGAAAACTTAATTTTTTATGAAAACAAATTATTTATTTATGAAAACAATATTATGTACTTACTCAGTGGTATTTTATTGTTCAATGTTGAAAAAAGTAGGAAAAATTATCCGCTAGAACTTTAATTACAAGTATTTTCTTATTTTACGTATCGCTTCGATGAGTATGCCTCCATCTTGTTTCGTTGAACACAAATCAAGGGCAGATAACTTGCAAGGGCAGATAATAACGCGAATGCCCTTGATTTGTGTCCAACAAAACAAGATGGAGGCATACTCATCAAAGTGATTGCTATAATAAGTAAAATGGGAAAATACTTGTAATTAAAGTTCTAGCAGATAATTTTTCCTACTTTTTTTAACATTGAACAATAAAATACCACTGAGTAAGTACATGATATTGTTTTCATAAGTAAATAATTTTTCCGTATGGCCGAAGCACTGAACATGCACCAAAACTTTTTAGTGAAGGATGCTCCTCATTCTGGCCAACCAAATCGACAGTGACCAAGTGAAAGCCGTAGTTGAATAAGATTGCCGTTTGACAACCAGACAAATCAAAGACATTCTCTCAAGATCTCCAAATTGAGCATGGAAAATGAATTGCATAAACTCAGTTATGTTTCTAAACTAGATTTTTGGGTTCCCCATAAACTGACAAAAGCAAAAAAAACGAACAAACTTTTTGGCCAACTCAATACATCACAAGACCAGCCTTCTGGCTAGTGTAACAATGTTGGATGTGTGTTACAAACGGAAATTTCCACCTACGGTTAGATTAAAAACGATTTTTATGAAAGTTATTTCTAACCTGATCAGGCAATTTGTTCAAAAATTACATTATCCTACAAGTGTAGATCCTCCGTCTAAAATGACGTGGGAAAAAATATTATCCTTCGCCAGTGTTTGCACTAACATTCATATTCATATCAAATAGCGTTAAAAAATAGAAATAAGAAAGAAAGAAAACCTCCTAAACTGGAAAGCTTATAAAAAGAAAACAAAGAAAAAACGTATAAATCGGTATAGAAAGCAAAAAGAAAAGATAAAAAGAAAACAGAAAGGAAAAACGTATAAATCGGTATAAAAAGCAAAAAGAAAACAGAAAGGAAAAACGTATAAATCGGTATAAAAAGAAAACAGAAAGGAAAAACGTATAAATCGGTGCAAAAAGAAAAGAAAAAAAGAAAACATCTCATGGAAATAGAACACCCCAACCCCCACCTTTAAACTGACATGCTATTTGCTTTCTCAATTTCTATAAATACTTGAAATGGATTCGTCCGGCAGGTTTTTACTTGTTAACTTTTGTGTGACGGGACGGATATATGCAAATAAATACATATTGCTCTTTATTATCAAGGCTTGATGGCCAATGCTTTTAAGAAGATAGGTGGCCTCAGTAATGCCAACGAGTGCACATTCTGCCACACAGAAGTAGAGAGTGTGAGCCACCTGATATCCAGTTGTAAGGTTCTGCTGAGGGCCGGCTACTATACAATGTGACACAATAGAGTGTGTAAATATCTCCACTGGACCATCTGTAAAAGTTGAATATCTAGTGTAACAGCAAGTCCTGGAAACATACCAGAAAACTGTTGGAAATAAGTCATACACCATCCACTATGACTATGCAATTCCTACAGCTAAATACCTAGAAAACTGAGCTATTAAACCTGACATAGTGATATGGGACAAGAGGGGGAAAGTAACAACCCTAGTTGAAGTCAGTGTCCCTAATGATGCTGGCTTAAATCGAGCTGAGTTGGAGAAGATAACGAAATACCAAGGTCTTATGTACGACATGAAAAGAAACTGGAATCTTATGAAGATATCCGTCATTCTAGTAATTATAGGAGCAACTGGGCTTATGAAAAAGAATTTCAAAAACTACCTGGGCAATATATCCTATGAACCAAGTGCGAGAGAAATACAAACAATTGTGCTTAAAGGGATGGTTAGAATCTTAAATAGATCTCTCGGTTGGAGTCTCTGAAATAGCGGGTGAATGTCTGCCCCATTGCCAGCAAATACAAAAAGATAATAAAATTGAAGAAAAAAAAGAGAAGTGAATAATTAGAAAAAAAAATCTAATTTTGTGGTCTATTTAGTTTTTGAAAATGTTCAGTGCAGGGAGAGCTATTTAAAAAAAGTCTTCCACATTTAGAAATCGCATTATTTTGAAAGTCTTAATTAAGGCACTTGCCATTTTTCTCTCTTGTACAGTAGTTAAACATAAGGATTCCAACCATAATGTTATAATTGAGATCATGTATTTATTTACTTCTATAGGTAACCCGGAATATTAACCGACTCAGTTTAGAATTAAGTCAGCAGCAAACAGTGGTGGCTCAGATGTAGTCTCCATTATTAAACTTCCTCTGTAATATAACTTCCGGCGAGATTTCAGTTTCCTCATTTATTAATTTATTTATTAAATTGTTAGGTCAAAGTACATAATAGTTAACAAAGCCCCCCTTCCTCATGTTAAGAATGGCTATCTAAATAATAACGTTATTATTTAGATAGACATTCTTAACATCTAAATAATAACGTTATTATTACAGCATGGTCTATGAACTGCAGAAGTACCAAAAAATCAAATCATCTATTTGATTACTTATTTTTGTAAAAGAATGTTTTTTGTTTTTTTTAATGATATTTTATCCCAAACAAGGTAGGACGCCACTGTAGATGTAAGGGGCTACTGAGAATTAGGGAGTAGGTTTAGGTGTCATCCTAAGTTGGGAGCTGTGCAGCGAGATGTCTGTTTACATTAGTTTTAAACCTCTGCATGTCGGTACTGTCGGGAAAACAGGGGACAGGGAGGGAGTTCCAGAGGCCAGTAGCACGAGGAAAAAAGCTATTGGAGTAGAAGGCTCTCCGGCATCTGGGGACATCCACAATGAATGGATGGGATTTAGCTGATTGTCGAGTTCGTCTAGTGAATTTACGTCAAGGGGACACCAGAGTAGTCAGTTCATCAGAGCATAATCCATTGAAGTATTTGTAAAACAAGCACAAGGATTCTACATTGCAGCGATGGGACAGGGTCTGGAGCTTGGTTGACAGTGAGGGACCTATTAGGTTGGCGACTCTTTTTTGGACCTTGTCGCAGAGGGAGAGACTAGTAGATGATGCATCAGCCTAGATGTGGCAACAATACTCCATGCATGAGTGGATGGGGCTTTGTAGAGATACAGGATAATGTCAAGTGTGAGGAGTTTACTAGCACGGTAGAGGAAGCCCACGTTCTTTGCTCCTGCCTTTGCAATGTCTTCAATGTATTTGTTCCAATTCATGTTACATGTGAAGGTTAGGCCGAGGAGTTTGAATGTTGAACTCTCAGGTAGGGTGTTATTTGCACTGACAATCGGTGGTTGGAGAGGTTTCTTGTAGTTATTAAAGGAAAGGAGCTTTGTCTTTGCAGCATTAAAAGTTACCAACCATTTATGACCCCAATCCACTACAGCCTGGAGGTCATTTTCTAAGGATTCAGCCATTGCCTCGGATATGATCGCGTCCGTTTTACCGACATAACGAGAGTAGAACGTGGTGTCGTCAGCAAATAAACCAATCTCAGACTCTATGTCATCAGGGAGATCGTTTATGAAGATCAGGAACAATAAAGGTCTAAGGATAGATCCCTGGGGTACACCAGCATTTATGCCATGTTGCTTACTCTGTTATGTAAGGTCAATCTAAAGCACATGTAGGCTTGGTCATCTGATTCTAACCTATGTTTTCTAGTCAGGAGGAGGGTGCTCCGAACATAAACTCCTAGCCCGTGCATATGTTTATCAGAGTCTTTACGGTAGAGTGGGAGATAGTCAGTCATGTCAAAGTGGTGAGAGGAGATTGAGGATTGAAGGTTCGTTTCACTTAGAGCTAGGATATCCAGGGAGTTTGTCAGGAGAAAGGTTTCTACATCGTTGATGTTGGTTCTAAGTTCCCGGATATTTGTGAATGCGAGCCTCAAGGGCAGAGGCAAAGGTGTTTTTGTTGGGTGTCTGGTTTAGGTTTGATTTGACTTTTTTGTAATGACATCTTTGATTTGTTATAGAGTGGGTTGGGCAAGCTGGGTGCTTGTTAGGTGCCAATAAGCTCACACAACCAGTCCATTTGTCGTGACCTGGTCCATGGGTGTATTAAAATTTTAAATAAAAAACGAAGATATTTCATTATATTTTCCTCAAAGAAATCAAACCACCTATTTGAAAAGAAATTATTTAAAATAAAAAACAAAGACATTTTATTATATTTTGCTAAAAAAAAATCAAACCACCTATTTGATAACTTATTTTGTAAAAGAAATTATTTAAAATAAAAATTCTTACAAAACTTTTCCTGATTTTCTTTGTTTCATTATTTCTTTGCCTAAAATACTACGGCGGTCGTAATAACCCAGGCCAGTTAACTGAGTCGCGTTTATCTGGTGACGTCATTGATAGTGGTTAGTAAGAACCACTATCAATGAGGACCGGAAGTGCCAAAGGCACTGAAAAGCATACGTCCATCTTTTTTTAGCAAGTCATCAGAGCGAGCAGACTCACTACCATAGGATTATACATTCACTTGGAAATAATTGTTAACGTGTTCCATGCTATTATGACTTTATTCACCTGCCAAAAACACGGCTACCCTACTAAAGAATTATTCATTCACTTGGAAATCATTAACTTGTTCTTTTTTTCAAATGTATTTCCTTTTCATAGATGTCAAGCTCGAAAGAAAATAAGAAAATTACAACATGGCCACCAACAATAAGGGCATTGCATTAAAGTTCGATTTTCAAGTCTTTAAAAAATAAATTACAATTTTATTTCGGGATAAAAAATACAATTTAAGACTAATTAATAAATTTCATCCAAAATGTGTGTGAAAATCCAACGAAATAAGCGAGATATTCAAATAATATATTGTAAATAAACTATTCGTTATGAAAAAATAAATAACATGTTCAAAGAAACTGTTCGTTTTCACAAATTTTAATTTCTTAAAAAAATTGTGCGTTTGGGGAAAAAATCCGCCTCCTCCCCAAAAAACATGACTGTTTTAATTTATTACAAATTTTTACTTTATTGCCAATAAGCTGTTTTTTTTTACAAAAAACACATTTTAATTTATTTCAATAAATGTTCTATTAATTAATTATTTTGAATTATTGATTTTGTGTTACTTTACTTAATTCGTAATCTTCCGTGTTTGATTTACTTTTCATGTTTGATTTACTTTTAAGTTTAAAAAAATCCAGGATTGTCTGCCATACGCGCTTATTCGTAATACTCCACCACCCGTTTTTCTCAACTTTTTACAGACCAAATTTTTTCATTTTTTCAGTGTATCATGTCGCTAGAGAATTCTGTGTTTTTGGGAAATTTTAAAATTCTTTTTTTCTGTGTACAATTACCTATCATGTCGCTAGAGAATTCCGGGTTTAGTATAATAGAAATAAGAAAGTAGTTTAATTGCTAGAAATTGAAATTGCTACTCATTAAGCATTCTGGATTAATGAAAGAATCAAAAAACATCATTTGTTCTTTTCGGAAATGAGAGCAACTCTTATCAAATTATTCAGCTAAAACTAATGATAATGAAATGTTCATATAAAGAATAAAACTGTCTAAGATTTGTCTTCTTGTGTTTACAAACAAAGAAACATTTCCATGCAGGATAACCATTCGATGTAGACCAGATTGTCATAACAATCAACTCAAACATTAAATCCAGAAAGAATTAACTTATTTAAAGAATCAGACAAATTTTCATGTTTTAAAAATTAAAAATTTATGACAACACCATTTTATTATTGAGTATTAATTTAATGATGCTGTCTAGCCTACACAAATTACACAAAATTATTATTTTTGCACTAAGATTTCTAATAAAGTAATGCGTTGATTATATTTCATGATCGTTAATTAATAAATACTGAAAATTTCATTAAAATTTGTTGATTTCTTGAATTTTGATAAATTTTTAAGTGAAGGAAGGAGTCAAAATGCCCATAGTCTGACTGTTCGACAGATCTCGTTTGTTACTTTCGAGCATGACGTCATTTTTCAGTGCACTGGCCTTGTTATATTACGATGGTCTTGAAAATACACAGGTGACTATTTTTCGGCAATCACCGTCTTTTTGGGGTCGGTTAATATTCTGGTTTGCTGCTTCTATATCCCAATTTCAATGTTTAGCTACTGATTTCCAAGATTGCGATTTATTAAAGTCTTAACTCGAATCAACCATTTTATTTACCTTTGAGACAATTGACACAGCAAGAGTATGATATTTTGGTTTGGTTTAGTTGCTTTGTTTTACGGCATGTCAACCCTTTTCAAGTTATTTAATGCCGAATCAGGTCATTTTGATAAAAGTTTTTATGCTTCAAGTTCTTTATATCTTTAAATATTTATTCATGATGTTTGGTTTGGTTGTTTTGTAGAGGAAAAAATGTTGTTTTTAGTTTTAGCTTTGCAGAACATGATAGAGTTTTGCAAAGGGGAAGGAAAAAAACAATAACATCAATGTTTGGTGCATTTTAAGTCAAGAAGCCGGTATCTTCAGACAGCTTGATCTGGTAGAACCCGTATGAAATTTTAATTAATCATTAAAATTTATTTGCAAATCATATTCCTCTGTTACTGTATTGATTCTCTTGTTGTTTGATTTGTCTTCATCCGTTGGCATTCCCCGGTCAGGGCGCCTCAGGCAGTTAGCAATAAACTCCAACCTGAAAAGGGGAGGCAAGACCTAGGACTACTCAGGACCAATACCTCAGCTCGGCTGATCAAAAGCCATCGAAATGGCCCAGTTTCTGCCAGACTGATTGTCGAGAACGGATCCTCGACTGGTATATACCGGTCTGAAGTCATAGCGACTCTATAATAAAGAGCAGTGTGTATTTGCAAATATATATTCGTCCTGTCACACAAAAGTCTGCCCGACAAAGAAAGGGTGAACACAAATCTATTTTCATAATGAGAAATTTTCTTTCTTTTTTCCTTTCTGCTTTCTACACCGATTTTATACGTTTTTTTCTTCGTTTTTTTTCTTTTTTTTAACTTTCTCCAGTCAAGTTTAATTTTTTTTAAATTGCTGGCCGTCCCCTACCTCCCAATAATCAGAGTAAGAAAATAAAGAAAAGTCAACGGTTTTGTTTTCTATAGATCATCAGAAATGACTCATGTTTTTTTTCAACTTGCAATAGTTCAGTCCCTAATTATTCTATTGAAATAAAAAGAAGAATTAGAAAGACTTACATCTGAAAGCAAATAGCAAGTCAGACAACCCCACCGTCTTAAATAAATTTGGAAAGAAATCTACCACTCTAAATAAACAGTCAATGGTAGGTGTTTATTTTTAGGTCGTCAGAAATTATAATAATAATTTATACATGAAACATTCAATTACTGGCCTAGTTCTATGATTTTTTATGTCAACTAGTGCGAATACAAGCGAAGCATAATTTTTTCCCCCTCATTTTTGATGGGGAGTGTGTACACTAGTATTTCATATTTTGGGTTCCAATATGTAAAACTTTAGTTCATTCAATTTCTATTTATCTTCCGATTTGATAAACTGTCAATATCTGTTTGTACTAGTGATGGGATGATTCCAATATTTTTATCGATTCTGTTCTAAATTTTCGATTCCGATACAATTACCGATTTCCATTCTTTTAAACTCTCTAAATATTTAGCATAGAGTTGTTTTTTTTTTAAATTTTCGGATTACCGTAAAAACCCATGTAATATGTGCATATATTTTCACAAACATAAAAATACATTGGGAGGGGGGTAATCTATAGATTTTAGTTTTACTACAAATATATATATATATATATATATATATATATATATATATATATATATAAAGAGAGAGAGAGAGATGTATTAGTGATGGGACGATTTCAATATTTTTCCGATTCCAATATGATTACCAATTCTGTTCTAAATACCCGATTCTGATACAATTACCAATTCCGATCCTTTTAAAACCTCTAAATATTTAGCAATAGTGTTGTTGTTTATTTATTTTTTATTTTTCTGATTACCCTAAAAACCCATGTAATATGCGCATATATTTTTGCAAACGTAAAAATACACTTGGTGTGGAGAGGAGATATATAGATTAAAGTTTCACTGGTAATTTAAAATCAATAAATATTTATCATTTTATCTTTAGTACCAGCAATGGAAAATTAAGTTTAAAACAAAAAAAAAAACAATTAAAATAATCGTTTTTGGCATCAGAAAACAGGCACAAATTTTTTCTGATTCCGATACCCCAAAAAGTTCTGATTTTTCTCGTTCCGATTCCGATTAATCGTCCCAACACTAGTTTGTACAATATCTTTTGATAATGCTCCAAAAACAATTTAACAGTGTCAGCAAATAATTCCACTATCAGGTAAGTCATGTAGTCTCTATCATCCAAACACTTTCTCACACCTGAGGCTATTCTCTATCTCTACAACGCTACTATCAGACCATGTATTGAGTACTGTTGTCATATTTGTGCTGGTGAATCTCTGTCCCATTAAAGGATTCTTGATAAGGTACAGGAACGTATTTGTAATTTGATTGACCCCCACCCTTTCTTCTCTGCACCCTCTCTCTCACATACTTAATTTTGCTAGTCTCAGTCTTTTCTATAAATACTATTATGGCATGTGTTCTTCCGAATTGTGTAATCTATTCTCTGCTTCCTTTGTTCCAGCTCGTTGGTCTAGTGGTCTCCATCAATTTGCTGTTTTGATACCTCACTGTAATACAGCTTCCTATTCTCGTAGCTTATTTCCAAGAACTGCAGGCTTGTGGAACTCTCTTCCTGCTTACTTTTCCTCCTATCTATAGCCATGGTCTTTTCAAGGCTAAGGCCAATAGGCATCTCCTGTTTTTGCAATAATCATCTTTTGTTCTTGTTAGTCCTTACATCAAGTGGCTTCATGCTTTGTCTGGAGCGATTAAAAAAAAAAGAAGCTTTCCTAAAATCTAAGGAAAATATTATCATCTCGCATATAAATATTAATTTATTGCATAAATACTTTATCAAGTATTTGATATGTTGAGGACGACCTGAAGGCTCCCTTTTCGTTAGCTACTACATCGAGATGTAGGGGAGGGAGCCACTCTTTTCCCATGATTACTCCACTTACATTTGATTCTCACCTTAGAGTGCTGAGTGGTATCAAAGGGGTATCAAATACTATTTTTTAAGTCTTTGGTATGACTCGACCGAGGATCGAACCCTAGTCTCCTGGCTCATTAGCGAAACCATTATTGCTAAATAGTTGAATTAGAACTAGAAAATTGTACCAAAAAGAAATAATGATTTTTTCTGTAACTAATTGTAAATGCTTGTCTAAAACCAACCAGGAATACTTTTTTCTCACAAAACACTGGTACAAAACACGAAATAAATTAATCTTGCAAATAATATCTGAGTGTTAATATACCTCAAACAAGTAAGGAACGAACGCACACATTCCAAAACCGTTGCTTGACACGACATTACCATAATGAAAATAGCCTGTTCTGAAACGTTGTGAGAATAACACTCAAGATGAGAACAGTAGTCCGAACAATCCAAATAATAGAAACCCAACATATATTTGTTGGATATTTGCTTACCTTCACGGCATATACCCAGGTTTCATCTCCGCTGGCTGGTGTATCTTGTCTCTTGGCCGTGATCGATAACACAGGGACTCCGGGGTTTAGTTCTAGAAGATTTATTTAACGTAACAGAGGAACAGATGGTGTGGTTGTTTTGCACAGAGAGGGGGAGAGAAGAAAGGAATTACTTGGGAAGATATTCAGGCCATTTTTGCGCTACTGTGCACTGGCCTCTGCTGCTAGCAGGGACCACCGCTTCGCACTTGCTTCTTTCTTGGTCGTCAGGAACAAAAGGGCCGACAGAGCCTAGCACCATCCTGACGTCACTTCTGACTTCCGTTTTGGCTCCTACCCTCTTTCAGAGAACCCTCCTACTGTCTGCAACCCCCACTATCTAACATATTTATAAGGTTGCAGAGTATGAAAGTTTGCATGTATGAATGTTTCATTTGTTTGTGTAAGTTCAGGCAGTTAATTTTTTTTCTTTGTTAATAGAATGGAGAAAAGAAAAATATGAAAACAGAATTAACTAAACACAGCATATATTTTTACAATGTTCCAAGGTATGAAAGATTGTGAATTGTTCATTTTGTGTGTGTGTGTAAATTCATACAATTAAATTGTGTTTCTCCGAATTGTGTTCCAAATGAAAAATGCACCAGTTTTTATTTAGCTTGAAACATCAGCAGTTGGCTAACAAAATGCATCATTTCAACACTGCTTAATTTCATTTATCGTCCTGACAAATATATTTACTGCCAGACGTTCCCGGGTTTGCACGGGAAAGTATTTTTGCCGATGAATGACGCAAAAACATGCATGTTCTTTTGCGGGCCGTTAGAAAGCTTTATCATTCTTTTTTATTACGGATAAATATTGAGGAGGAAAAACTTTTTGTGTGATTCACATCATTTTGATATTTTATTTCATCCTTACATATAAGTCTTCAATTATTTTACATATCTATTGGGAGCTTTCAGATGAGATCTTTAAAAGGATCAGAACTTACTAGAAGTTATATTGATTTAATAAAGAAGGTTAACATTAACTTTAGGAGAATCCTAGAAAATGTCACTCGACACTATTTCAAAACAACTCATTATTGTATAAAACCAGTACGTCGAATTTTTTTTTTAGAGGGGATGGGCAGTAGTAGTAGTAGTAGTAGTAATAATAATAATAATAATAATAATAATAATAATAATAACACCAACAACCACCATCATCATCATCATCATTATTATTATTATTATTATTATTATTATTATTATTTGGTTTAACGTCCGTTTTACATGCTGACATGCGTTGGACAGCTTTTAGAAATTGACTTCCAAACTAACCTATCTCTGACCAGGTCTTTATTTATCCCTCTTTCTCTCTGTCCATTCTTATCACTTATTCCATATTTTTCTTGGACTTCTTCTGTGAACTGAAACTGTTACTTCAACTGTTCTACATGTACTAATCCAAGAACTCTCATGCATTCTTTCAACGTGGCCATACCACTGAAGTCCTCTTTTCTGCATACATCCTCCTATACTCTCCAGATTTAATCTTCCTCTGAGGTCACCAGATCAAAGCGTGCCTTTCAGACTTACATTACACATCCATCGTATCATTCTTATACCATTTCTCTCCATGCAACACATGTCCTCAGCCCTGACTGGTCAGGTTTCACTTTCATACATCATCACACTGCGTACACATGCCTGATAGTAAGTTACAGTAATTTTAACGGACACACAAAATGGTATAAAAAGATCTCATCACATACAATGTTTTTAATATGGCTATTGTACACAAAAGGCTTTCTCCTTCACTGACCGAAGAGAAGAAAAAAAAAATGAAGTGTAGTATCAGAACAGATACTACACCTTACTCCTAGCCCAAAGGCGAATTAATTTATCTTTAAAATTTTACAAATATTTTATAGAAGTAATGTTCTTTATAAAATTACAAGATGTGGCACAAGGCTAAAATTGGGTGGGGACGGATGGGGGGTTGTCTGTCCTCCTCTTTGTCTATTCTCTAAACTAGTTACAGCCACCACAATACTGTAGCAGACTGAAATAGGATCTATTTCTTCTCGTCCTCTGTGAGCAAATTGGTCATATGCTGACCAATCGGCTTGCAGGGCGTATTGATATCAACTGTCCCCTCATGGACTATTTTCTACCACCTGGTCAGTTGAAGAATTCAGCAGAGAAAAATCGGCCAGCAACGAAGAAACATCTCTCTCCTGCCTTTCCCCTGCATCGTTCCAGCAGCAGCCATCTCCACTGGGAATATATTTGCTGACGACCCGGCACCCTCTTTTCTTCACTGGGACACAGTTCCAACCCTCTGTTAAATAAACCCTTTTTCTGTTACCTGTTACTCGGTTGTCGTTCGTTCAATTCATTTCGTGCGATAAATGTAAGGAAGGGACCAACGCCCCCCTTCTATTACACAGCCACCACAATATCACATTCACTTTATGGGCGGATGAGAGGCTGCCGGGTCGTCAGCAAATATATTCCCAGTGGAGATGGCTGCTGCTGGAACGATGCAGGGGAAAGGCAGGAGAGAGATGTTTCTTCGCTGAATTCTTAACCTTATTCCTAGGTTTTAGACGCGTTTTACTTTAAAATGTGGCACTCCAGAAAAACATTTCACTTTTGAGTAAGCGAGCCGCTATTCCGAATTCACAACTGCACCGGACATAATTTTTTAAAAGTAAAATCTTTTTCATGTAAAAGTTTATAATTAAAACTTGCTGGTGAATTTTTTTAAAATGAAAATCTAAATATAAAGTAAAAATGGATCCTTTTTTTTTTTAAATATCTGCGATCCGACAGAATTGGTAGAAAAATTCATATTTTAATGTTTCGAAGAAAAAAAACCTATTTGATTATTTATTTTCTAGAAGAAATTATTTAAAATAAAAATACAAAACTTTTCCTTTCAGCAAGTTTTAATCATAAAGTTTTACATGAAAAAGATTTTGATTTTTTTTCTTTTAATTATGTCTGGAGAGATTGATTGCGACTTGATGTCGTGAATTCGGAATAATGGCTCGCTGACTAGGAGGCGAATGTTTTTCTGGAGTGCCAAAAATGTTAACTTATTTTTCCAAACGGGAAAAGAGGAAAAACTTGGAGTTATCTCCTTTTTTGATTTATTTATATATCGGCCAAGTTTATTTTCCAGTGCGTCTTGTTTTGTCCACGTTTCGTGTAGATGATTACACTTACTATAACGTACTATTTTTAATATTTGACATTATTTTAAATTAATTGATTATTACTAAATTATGGTTTTAAGTAAAAATAATTGTGGATGCAATAAAACTCCGCTGTAACCCATTTCCCTCTAAATAATTTTTCGACCAATTGTTAAGGTGTTTTTCGTTTTACTAAAAATAAAACACTTGTTCATATTGTGTATTGTTATTGTTGGCTCACTCTTTTACTTTCAGTTTTTTTTTGTTGTTTTTTTTTTTAGCTAACACAACCATAACACTTCCTTCAAGTAATTATTTTACTATTTAAAAAAAAAAATATATATATATATATATATATATATATATATAAAGATATTTATCCCAAGTTCAATTTATGACTTTGACAGACTTTACCTATATTTTTAATATAAATTAAAATACAACAGAAATTGCGTATGTTAACATTTTTAAGAATGGAAAACCCCAGAATTGTTGACGGTTGTGATTGGTCGACGTTGCCACGTGACCGCCGTATTTTTCCGTGTGACGTCATTTCTTTTACTCGGAAAAAAATACAAACTTCTACTTTTTGTTTAATTCACGCCAGCCAAGATATAAGTCTATTTTTATGGTGTGGGAGAAAATAGTTTCAAATTAATCGTTTCTGTGCAGCGTGTATTTAATTTAACTAACTACACTGTTATGGAC
This sequence comes from Sepiola atlantica, assembly GCA_963556195.1. Classification (NCBI taxonomy): domain Eukaryota; kingdom Metazoa; phylum Mollusca; class Cephalopoda; order Sepiida; family Sepiolidae; genus Sepiola; species Sepiola atlantica. Next base: position 56,719,281 of record OY744535.1, on the reverse strand, counting down.
GGATATACCCACAACCACTTTTGAACAAACAGGGAAGGTATTTATTCGCAAAAAAAAAAATGCAAAGTTATCTTAAAACAAAATGTTTGAAGTAAATTCCCGACCATAAATTCGCAGGTATACGACGTAGGTATTTTAAAAAAAAAGTTGACTAAATTAACAAAACAACATTACGGTCAAATTTTCAATTAATCGTATTTCTGTTTTTGCCGTGTACTTGTAAGAAAAATAATACGTATGTATACCGACCATTACTAAAAGAAGAGATATTTATTTTTTAAAGATTTAACTTGTAAACTTTGATATATCTATCTATATATATATATATATACGTTATGCAATAGATATTATATAAGGGATAGGCATTATTTTGTGGTTGTTAGCTCACAATATCCGATTTTGACTACGTTAGTTTTTTCGTTTTTTGTTTCATTTTCAGGGAAGGCGTCGCCGTGGTGTTTCCCCATCGTAACGTATCTGGCACTGACTAGGCCCAAGGTCTCTTAACTTAAGTGATCTAACGAAAACGTGTGTGTCAACGTGAAATACGTATGTGCTTTTCAGTAGTGGTCGTTATATATACGTATTTGTTAAAATAAAATCTTTCAGACAGTAGTAAACTCGGTACTGATATCGATCCTGAACCAGTTTTCGTGAGGTTCGACTCGGAAGCGTTCGGCAGTCCTACGCAAACGCCGGAGAGTTGACGAGCCGATTTGTACTAGACGACAATTTTGATACAGTGCTGCGTCCTATGATAATGTTTTGTTGTTGTTAGGGTTAGGCTAAGGGTTAGGGTTAAAAATATTTATTTGATAACAGTAATTTCGCTCTGTTTTGTTTTAAAAATTTCTTGCAACTATAACTAAAAATTATAGGACGCAGCAACGTATCAAAATAAAAAAAATATTTATTTGATAACAGTAACTTCGCTATGTTTTTTTTTTTTTTGTTTCTTTTAGAAAATTTCTTGAAAATATAACTTACGCAGCACCGTATCAAAATTGTCGTCTGGTACCATTCGGCTCGTCAACACTCGGGCGTTTGCGTAGGACAGCCGAACGCTTCCGAGTCGAACCTCACGAAAACTGGTTCAGGATCGATATCAGTACCGTAAACTCTACTTAAAAAACAAAAAAACTCTCCATTCATTAATCAGCCCGAAAATGATTTTTAAAATTTTGTTATCTTAATCTTTTTACTTTTTTTTATTTTTTTGTTTCAGTTTTAATATTGAAATTGAAACTGGTTCAAATATGGACGGATCGCGTCCCGCCCTTCTGGTTCGTCACCCCGCTTATGGTGGACCGAGTTTAAATCATAATAAAAACACGCAGACATCACAAGAAAATCAAGATAGAATGATTGCTGCCGAGGTTTTAATGACCAAGTTTTCACACTCTGGCTCTAGTTCCAAATCGGAAGACGAAGAAGACGAAGCCGACCAGAATAAACCGAAAGACATTACTGACACTGAAAGTAGGAGTAGTAATAGTAGCAGTAATAATACTATCAGGTCGAGTAGTCCGAATAATATCAATAAGACTGTTTCTACTTCAGCAGATAGTAATGGTGGTACTATTACTGTTACAACTACTACTACTACTATTAACAATGTCGATAATGTAAATATCTTTACTTCTGAAATAAAACCATTGTTTGGATTTGAGAATAGTAGTAAAAGTAGAATCAGTGGAATTCCCCAAAGTTTCGGGCAGCAGCAGCAGCAGCGAAAACGAATGAATTTCAATTCTCGTTATACATTTGCCCTCGCGGGGAGGCAAATAATTCGAGACAGCGCTGTCATAGTTTTAAATGAACATGACAGTGAACCATTAGAACAACAGGTCGAACGTCCCGCCGGTCATGAAGAAAAAATCGAACATTCCCACGAGTGCCTTCCATTCCCCAATAAACCTAACCCCGGAACGAACAACAATAATGATGAACCCCAACATTATAAGATAAGCAATAATGGCCCCATCACCAACAATAATAATATCATCAACAATCAACGCAAGAAAAGCTTACCCGTGTACAATGCTCGTATTTTAAAAGCACTTTTAAATTCCAAAACTAACAGTAAACTTGTGTACTTAATACACCCTTGCAATGATAATTTTCTAATCCGGTCCATTAACAAAGAGGACTTCATCATTTCTTTCCTGGAGCTGAGACACAGATTAAGCGGGACCGACCAAGTTTTTAACAAACCCCAAATCAGTGACAGTGACTTAGTGACGAGCAAAGAAAATCATGTTTGGGGCGTATTAAAAAATGACGTCTCCATTCAGTTTTTTGAGCCCGCCACTCCAAAAGAGAATAACAAATTGAACAATACAAATAGCAATAATAATAATAATAATGTCATTACGACTGAGCACAGCGAGGGGAATAACACCTGTGAAAGCAGTAATAATAATGAACGTGATAAATCTTTATGGGCGAACTCTGTGATTTCGAACAGTTCACCGACGTTAGAGCCGCCCCTTATTGCAACTGAAAAACCAGCAAGTACTCTTCCACTCAAAAAAAGAAAGGTCGCAGATTCTCTCCTAACTCATTATTCTGAGACCTCATCTCCAACCTTAGTCGCGCACGAAACATCTTCTACGAGATCAATAAAATCAGTTTCACAACTTGCAGGTGAGTTATTTTGTTTTATTCCATTTTTTTTACCTGCAAAAATAAAAGGTGCTTCTTTTAAAATTAATTTTTGAGATAGTCCAGTTTGACTGTGTTGCGCCAAAGCCCACAGAAGTCTATCGCAGGCAGTCATTCTTCTTTATCCATTTTCCCTATTTCTGTTGACGTCGGCCTGACTGAAACTTGTAATAGAAGCTCAAGGGAAGCAATTCGCAAGCAAAAGCAATGCCTTCCACAATGAAAAAAGCCAGTCTGTCGGAGCCTAGCATGTAAAGCTGTTACCCGAACAATCTTCATTAAGATAATTTTTTTTTTTTACCCCATAGACTGGTATTGTCTTGGCCTTCGGGGCTTGATTTACGCCGGTCTATGGGTCTGTCCTGTGCAGTTGTAGGAGGTCCACTCTCCCAGGCTTTGCCTTACCTCTTTGGGGAGGAGTAAGTTTATTACTTACTGTCTGTGGTGCCTCTACCGGGGAATGCCGATGGGGCTGCCCAGGCAATTTTTAATGGCCAGAGTGCTCACCTTCTCGGGCGCTGGCTTTTCAAGCCCCACTTTCCCGATCCGACCTTGGGTCACATCTTACCTTGTGGGAGTAAGATAAAACTGGCCTTGTGCCTAACCTCCTGAAGAGGAGGTAAATAATACCCTAAACAAGGCATATTGCCACTGAGACATAAGGTGCTAGATTTATAGGAAGCATCCCAAGTGGGGAGTTGTGTAGCAAGATGTTTGTTCACATTACATTTAAATTTCTGCATGTTGATACAGTCAGAGAAACAGGGAGTACGAAGAGAAATCCAAAGGCCAGGAGTCCGATGAAAGAATCTATTAGAGTAAAAAGATTTCCAACAATTGGGGACCTCTGCAGTGAAGGGGTGAGATTTTGCTGCTAGTCGAATTGATCGGGGTATTTACGTTGAGGGAGCACAAGTGCAACAAGTTCATCAAAGCACATTCCATGGAAGTATTTGTAAAACATGCACAGGGATGCAGCATTGCTACGATGGAACTGGAGCTTGACAGTGAGGCATCTATTACGTTAAAAATCTTCTATGCACCCTGTCCAAAAAGGAGAGGATAGTTGTTGATGTACCAGCCCAGATGTGACAACAATACTCCATGCATGATTGAATGGTGGTTTTGTAGAGATATAGGATGCTGATAGGTGTGAGAAGTTCTCATGAAAGCATGTACATTCACCATTTTCTGTTGTACATCATTCTTTATTACTTGCCAAAATAAAATTGTTTAATTAATATACATTGTTGTTTTACCGTTTCTTCAAAGGCCGTTGCTCCCAATGCAAATTTTTGCCGCTTAACTTTGAGTATAATTCATATTTTCTTACGTGGGAAAATTAAACAATCTTTCTTTGATTAAAATCCCAACAAGTAGTTAAAGGCGCGGACAGTTGTCGGGTTGAAGTTCTGTCAATCCTATTGTATCACTTACCCTTAGGAAAGGTGTGAATTCATATATTCTCTCCAGATATGAAGATAAAGTGGACCTTTGTTTTACTTTCTGCAGCCTCTTAACTCTTGCTAAAAACTAAAATAAGTGATTTACAACAGGTTTGAAATTCAAATATATGTTTGTCTGTAATCTGTTGTTTAAAAAGGAAATATTAGAAACAACTGTGTGCGATGTAAATATATATATATATATATATATATATATATATATATATATATATTATTGCAAGCATGAAGGGAAGACGAATTTTATCGTTCATGATTAAAAGTTAATAAAAAATTTTAAAAAGCCAGCCAACTGGTTTCGCCCTCTCTTAACAAAGGCTGTATCGAGGGATTTAAAAAATAAAAACGAGAGATTTAAAAAAGAGGGTGAAAATAAAATAACGTTATGGTATATGTACAATGGAGGATGAATCTTAGAGACTGATCACATCTAGTCTTAATAGACACTCCCTTTGTTTACAAAAGGAGGGACGTTTAAGACGCACGTGGATCGTCTCCAAGATTTTTAGATGGTATAATGAGTAAGCATGACTGAGAATGGTGAAGGATTCCATGCTAAAATTTCTAGCGCACGGCAGGTTTTTAAGTAAATGGTCTATTTTATTTTCTGTGCTCTCTCTTTTCACCCCCTTTTTTAAACCCCTCGTTTTTTTTTAATCCATTTTAAATGCCTTTGTTAAGAGAGGGCGAAACCGGTCGGCTGGCTTCTTTTTTTCTTTTTTTTCTTGATTAACTTTTAATCATGAACGATAAAATTCGTCTTCCTTTCATGTTTGCGATAATAAAATTTTGTACTCCCCAAAAATCATGAAATATATATATATATATATATATATATATATGAAAGGCAGAAAAGAAAAACAATTAAACATAGGAAGGAATAAAAATCAAACGAGAGATTTGACCGGTTTTACGATAAACGAACGTCTTCAGAAAAAATGAAGATTTGAAATTTATTGAAAAAGCGGCAAAACAGGAAAGAAAACGTAAAACGGGAATTATCCATGTTTCCATTATTTTCTTCTTTTATCTCCTCCAATTAACATCTTTTTTGCATGCGCTGCATATTTTTTCAAATAGTTACACGCTTGGCAAAAAAACATCCTGTCTTGCATCTTCTTTGTTATGTTTTGCGATGTTTCAATAAATTTTAAGTCTTCGTTTTTTTCTGAAAACGTTCGTTGATCCAAATGAAACCGATCAAATCTCTCGTTTGAATTTTATTCCTTCCTGTGTTTAATTGTTTTTCCTTTATGTCTTTCATACATTCTCTCTTTCATTTCATGATATATTGTGTATTTTATCCTCATATAGATGTATAGATTGGTGTGTGTGTACATACATGTATACATATGTATGTGTAAGCTGTCGCTTACTGCTCGAAAGAATGTATCGGCAGTAGCTATGTATACTGAACATTGTTGCATTTAATTACGTGCAAATAATTTCTGTCTCATTAATCTTTATCCTCGAGTGGCTCTTTACTTTTATAAGTGATGATCCCAATAAACAAAAAATGTTTTTCTTAAATTCTAGAAATAAATTTGAAAACTCCAGACATGTTTTATATTTTTATTTCACTTCATTTTAAGATCATATTTCATTTACTTCCACATCATTCGATAATAAATAAATCAATGGGTTATTCAGACAACCACACTAACTCAACAAGCCCAGTAACTTTACAGGTTATGGCCCCAGTAATTTTACAGGTTATGGGTCCAGTAACTTTACAGGTTATGGCCCCAGTAACTTTACAAGTTATGGGTCCAGTAACTTTACAGGTTATGGCCCCAGTAACTTTACAAGTTATGGACCCAGTAACTTTACAAGTTATGGACCCAGTAACTTTACAGGTTATGGGCCCAGTAACTTTACAGGTTATGGGCCCAGTAACTTTACAGGTTATGGGCCCAGTAACTTTACAGGTTATGGGCCCAGTATTTACAGGTTATGGGCCCAGTAAATTTACATTAACAGAATCGTTAGAAGAAAATAGCATTCTTTAGCTTAACCAAGAATACAGTAGCACAAAAACAAAGCTGTTACTATTGTGACATTAGTGTGCATCGATTTTAAAAGTGTTAACAAATTTTGCTGAGAAAAAACCTAATGTGAATATAACTCACTAACATTAAAACGTTTCTAAGCTTATAACGTAACTTCATAAGGATCCTCGGGTATCTTTTACAATAATCCACAGAGTTGCGGACGAGGTTCAAAAAACGAACGAGAACGGTGCAAAAAAAATAAATATACAACAAGTGAAGGTGACCTACGTCGAGAATAGATATTTTTTTACTTACCTATGACATTATTTGTTTGTATTTTTACATAGTATAAATGGGTTTTTATTAGATGTGAAAAAACATTTCTTGTTTTTTTGGGGCACGGATTTTTACTAAAAAAAATGGCACCGATGAGCCTATTTTCCAGCCTCGCTTACGAACCCCCCCCCCCCCCCCCCATGTTCGTGTGACAAAAATATTGATTTCTAATAAATAGCAGTTGGGACGGCTTAAAAATACAAACAAATGTCATAGATAAGTTGGAAAATAACTTTTATCGGCTACAGTTACTTTTATTTGTTGTATATTTGTTTTTTTGAGCATTTTCACTCTGCAGATTATTGTAAAAGATACCCGGATCCTCAGTACAGATACATCCTAAGATGTAGTACTGCTACGGCAAACTAGAAGAGTACTCGACTCAGTTACCAGCAAACGGTGTTTGATCAAATTTAGTTCCTAATATTAAACTTCATCTGTAATATAACTTCCAGTGAGAGTTTTAGTTTCCCAACTTTATTAATTTATTTATTAAGTTGTTAGATGAAAGTACGGAATAGTTAACAAAGTCACACCCCTCCCCATGTTAAGAAAAACTTTCTAAATAATAACCTTATTATTTTAACACGGTCTGTAAACTGCAGGAAATTATTTAGAAAGACATTCTTAACATTAGGAGGGGGGGGGGTTGTTAACTATTCTGTACTTTCACTTAACAATTTAATAAATAAATTAATAAATAAAAATTAGTACAAAACTTGGCAAACCAGAAGAGTAAGCGACCTAAAACAGGAAATCTTTAATATCAGGAACTAAATCTGATCGAACACCGTTTGCTGCTTACTTTGAGTCGGGCACTCTTCTGGTTTGCCTACTGCTACGACATCTGGTGAAGCGCTGCTTAGAGCACTTTTCATTGCTTAGACAGTGTATAAAATCAGCTCCGAAACCTAGTGGGGATCTCTTCCATTCTCTTTACAACCCGTTTCTCACAGAAGAGACGCTAATCACTATCTACTCTATCATTATTTCCATGGTAGATGCTCGACTGAGCTCCAATCTATGGTTCCTCCTTGTAAGACATTCACAGCAAGAACTTGTTTACTAGCACAACTAGCACCTCCTCCTCCATGTGCCTAGCATCAGGCAAAATTTCCATGGATAAAGCCTCTTTTCAAGGGCATCTGGTCTGTGGAACACATGACCATGGGACTGCTTTCCTGCAGACTACAACATAGTCGTGTTCCAATCCAATGTCAACAAATAGTTGTCATAAATCGTCCCATAAGTAATCAAACTGAGTTCCATTTCATTATCTCTTGGCTTTAATGAGTGGTCACCCAACAGTAAAAAAAAAAATTTTTTTTAAGTAAATACAATTCTAATTTTGTTATGCAAACTCGTTATTGTATTGAAAAGTAATATTTCAAGTTTTATTGAGAACGGACAAGTAGCTTGTTCTTTTTTTAATTTATGACTAGCCGTTGTAAAGCTAACAAATATTTTATAGTTTACATATTTAAAGAACGAGTTGAAAATCGCAGTTCCAAATAAAATTAAGCGGAAAACTCTTTGATATTCTTATGTATCAGGCAAAAATAGGTATCTGCACCAAAAATTAGCAAAAAGTATCCAATAGAATTGTAATTAAAATTCTAAAACAAGTGTTATCGTATTTTACGGATCCGGCATTGATTAGAGCGATATCAGGGGGACATAACTCAGTCTGTCATATAAACAAGTAATAAATAAATGGCAGTGGGCAAAATACGATAAAACTGATTTTTATTTTTAATTAAAATTCTACTTGATAATTTTTCCTAATTTTTGGTGAGGATACTTATTTTTGCCTGATACATAAGTATAAGCAATAGTTTTTATTTGGAAATGCATTTTTCAAATGTGCCTTCATCTGTATAAGCACCTCCAAAGCTCCATTCTCCTTAAAAGAGATAGCTTTAAAGGGAGATAACTTTGTCGTCCCTACAATGGCAGTAGGTTCCCAAAATATGTATTTAAAATGAAAATCAAATATTAAATTAACATTTTATAAAAAGTCTTTTGTATTTGTTTATTTAGTTCACTGATACGGCATTACCCAAATAGACAAAATAATTATTATGCCCTACCTTTAGTGACTTGAAAATGTTATATTGTTGTTTGCCTTTGGATTTTGACTGCCTTCTTGTTATATACCATGTTGTTATATGTATATATTATATATATATATTTCAGAGGAAACATTTTTTAATCAATGAAACGGGCGGGTGGAAAAAAAAAAAGAAAATTGCTAAAATTTTCCTTAAGGCCTTATCGTCTGACCCTCTAAAAGGAAACCTCAGAATGATAAATTAAAAACTAAGAAAATCGAATATGAGGGGAAAAATGTTTAAGTTGGAGAAAACGATTGAGAGGAAAAGAAAAAAAAACCCAAAAAACGTTATGGTGGATTTGAATCATTAAAGATCTCCAACTGATGCTTTAAAATCTTTTGTCTACACAGGCTAGGTCGAGAATTGTTAATAACTAACGCCTCAATAATATTGAGATGGTAGTTCGACCCGGCACTGTGTAAAACAGAAAACCACCCATCTGAATACTTGTCAGAACAACTATTTGTACTAACCAGCTGATTACCGATGGCTGATTTCTGTCCCTGAAAGTTCCCGGATGATCTTGAAACCTTGTGTAAACGAATATCACGTGGTATGTGTTGGGATATTCTAATTTCTAAGCCTGTTGCATTGATTAAAAACTGTTTCCTCTGAAATTTATCCTACGATTTTGTTCTACACAAAATTTACTTATATATATATATATATATAAAAGGAGATTGTAGTTTGCTTTAAGCATTGCTGGTAAATATAAGTGTAGGTTTGTAATCCGAGGCTGGAGCAATGCGATGTAGTTGCCGAAAGGTGGAGAGGGTGAACAGAAACAAACGAGAATCGTTTTGAGATTCGTTTTCTCTTCTCGTTTGTTTCTGTTCACCCTCTCCACCTTCCGGCAACTACATCGCATTGCTACAGCCTCGGATTACAAACCTACACTTATATATATATATATATATATATATATATATATATATATATTTCTATTTTCACTTCTATGCAGAATAAATTTTATTTAAGATCCAGCATTAATATTACTTTTTTACAAATAAAAATTCTAAAAAATATTGCGTTGGTGCCCTGAGTCATTCCCTCGGTCCCTTAATTTTTAAGAGGTCCATTATAGCAATTTGTGATTGCCCCTCTCCGAGTCTAAGTTCATCCCTGTCACTGTCTAATACAGGGTGGCTAAGAAATCACTGAGGGATTTTTAACTTGAAGAATAGATTCTTTATTTTTGATGGTACCTTAATGGAATTTCAAGATAATATAACGAAGACAATGGAGATTTGTTTGCAAAAAGAGAAGAGAAATGAAAAAGAATTTGTTTATGAAAAATAATATCTTTTAAATGGTTTCCATTTTCAGCTCCACAAATTCGTGCCCTTTCCAAAACATTATCCACGATGGATTGCAGGATCACTTGATTACGATTTAATTCCGTGACTTCATTGGTGGTGTTCTCCTTCAATTCCTGTAGTTTCAATTTTGTTGATGTAAAGTTTTTCTTTGATATACCCCCACAAGAAAAAGTCAGGATTAGTTAAGTCTGAGGAATGTGAAGGCCAGTTGACATTGCCAACTTTTTCATCCTTGTTCTTTTTTGCAAACAAATCTCCATTGTGTTCGTCATATTATGTAAAAATTTATAAAGGTACCATAAAAAATAATCTATTCAAGTAAAAAAATCCTTCAGTGACTTCTTGGCCAGCCTGTATAATCATTAAATGTTTAAAGAGCTGTAAAAGAAATGCCAACTATTTTGATCACCTCAACAGACTATAGCTGTCTCACAAAGCTACCTGTATTAAAAAATATGCAAGTTTTTTTAAATTTATGTTTTTGTTTTTTTGTGTAACTGTGACTCTGTGTGCTCCGGTCTGCTGAGGCAGTCAAAGTGACAGACCTATTCAGGCGCCCTGCTTTTGATACAATTAATAATCTCTTGCATTTTTATATATTGTATTTTTAAAAACAGAGGACTGTATCAAAGATCGCAGTGTATTTATAATTTCTCCCTCGGACGTACCTAAATTTGTGAAGAGTGTGTCATCAACTCCGAGAGATGATAATGACACAAACAAGCAACTGACAAAAAGTATTGAGATCGCTTTGCAGCAAGACAAAGATGGAGACTTGTGAGTGATTTTGCGATTTTTTTTTTAAATTTTTTTTTTTTAAATTTATTTTTAATTTTTAATTCTTAGAAACATTTCAAAGAAATTTGTTTTTTCTTTTTTATTATTGGATGCATCCAAATACAGGGTGGGCCAAAATAAGGGTCCTATCTTTAAATTTGAATAACTTGAATTTGAATAACTTCCACAAAATAAAAGTTAAACTCACCAAACTTTATGTGTGTGTAGACTGACCCTTCCGAGATTTTTTGAAATAAACAAAACAAATTTTAGCCGAAAAACACTTCTTAAAACTTACAAAAACTAAAGTATTGTTTTTTACACTGTTTTGAGTTTTTTAAGCAAAAATAATGTTTTCTAAATGAGGGTACGTTCCTTAGGGCTAATACGGCTCATGCTTGCTTCGGAAGGGGTCCTTTACTTATTCTAAAAAAAAAAAAATCAATAAATAAAAAAGTTATGAATTTTTAAAAATAGGACCCTTATTTTTGCCCACCCTGTATAAGAAGCTTAATCATATGGTCTGTCATGCTTAAGCTGGTTGAAAATTCATTTTTGTCGGTTTGTCACGTTTCAGTTTGAAATAGTATTTTTATCGCTTAACACGCAGATTCAATGAACTTATTTTAATTTAGATATGTCCAAATATTCATATAAAAAGCATTTTGTTTTGCCTGTCAGGCTTAAGTTTGAAATAACCTTCTAGAAGCATCCATATGACCAATTTTAGAAAATGCTATTTCAAGCTTAAGCCTGACATAATGTTGACTGTTTCGTCAATCTCTATTTACTTGCCTCCCCGCAAGGGCAGAGTTAGACACAAGATCGGTTTTTAATGTGGGGAAAATCCAGCTCTCCAAAATGGGGCACTCTGGATTGGAACAAAAATTTAAATTGCCTCAGTCTAGAAAGATTTCTCTTTTACTGACCGAGGACCGAAAAGATGAAGTGTAATATCAGAACAGATACTATGATTTGCTCCTAGCCAAAAAGCCAATTAGTATGACGTAAATATATTTTCACGCAGTAACACAGTACGTTTATTTTTGTCGTAACTGAAATCTTTATAAAAAGTTTTCTCCTTCTGTTGATTTGTCACGCTTAAGTTTGAAATATTTTCATCGTTAAATGTACAGATTGAAAGAAATTAAAAAAAATTGATCCATTCTTGTTTTGTTTATTACGGAAAATAGTGGTGATCTGAACTTCTGTTTGTGTGCATTCACCACACAGGCCATGATTGTCTGCTTGTTGTGTTTGACGGATTCGATGCTCGATTTCAACACTAGCGATAATGTCACCGCTGTGGTCTCGGTCACTGCTCTAATAAAAAGGTTTTCCTTCCAAACAAAATCAAAACTCCAGTTTAATACAAGAAACAATGTTTTATTTTGAGAAGTTACAACGATACTTGGTTTCTCTACTCAACGACAGAGCAGATGTCTCTTCTAACCGTACACAGTCTGGCTGGCACAGGACCCAAAGGCTTTGCTGTCTCTCAGACTAAACAGAGATCAAACAAACCTCCTCTGCTCGTTTTGCTGGAATATATATACAGATATCCCATCATTCGGGGTAAGCCACACAGCAAGACCGCTTCAGAACTATCGATCTATGGACATGATGAATAGAAAGTGAACCTTGGATTTACTTTCTGTAGCCTCGTAATTCTCGCTTCCCTTATTTTGCCCTTTAGTCCTCACATTCCATGAGCGATGTTTCTGACGAAGAATTGCTGTTTTCTAGGTCGGAATCTATCCATATAACACTTATCGTTGGCTAGTTTTTGACCTTGAAGTGGTATGGGGGGGGGGGGGGCGCTCCTTACATCAATTGGTTTCATGCCTTGTCTGGAGCGATTTCTATAAAAAAAAAAAAATTAATGACCCGGGTGTCTATTATCTGGTGGAGTAGTTTTATTTTTTGGTATAAACCCCCGGTTTAAAAAACCTATTATTTTTCAAAGTGCCAAATCAATTTCTAGGGTGGTCTCTTCTCTTGGCTAAATATTCCCACTGCAGACCTGCTGTTTGTAGCATGCATCTGTGCACCCCATTGAACATGCATCTGTGCACCCCATTAAACATGCATCTGTGCAACCCATTAAACATGCAGCATTGTGCATGTTTACAGTAGTACCTGTCAGGATCCCATCTATAGGTTAAACAGAATCAATCATTTACAGAATGTTTATTTAACAAATATATGCTTACAAAACAAATTAATCTACAAACATAAACCATAAATGTGGTTTGGGCATAAAATGATCTAACAAGGGTTGATATGCCGTAAAACTCGGCAACACAGACACCCACAACAAATTAGATTGCTCAGCGACACTGGATTATATGGAATCTACTTTAATGAAGTGGTAGTGGTGAAGTGGATAAAGCCACAGACTGACGTGACTTGGTAACTGTCCACCCAATCTGTCTTTGACGATGCATATCACTTTGTTGTTTAATTCATATTTAAGATCAGATTGCAAAATTGCATCATCTCTCAAGATAAATATTATTTTTCAGGATTAGATTTAACTACTGAAAATAGGCAACCAGTTAAAATGGCAATGCTGTCGCACTTAGCAGATATTTTTAAATGACAATGCTGTCGAGCTGAGCATTCATTTAAAATTATTAAGGTCGACAGCATTGTCATTTTAGATGAATGCTAAGCTCGACAGCATTGTAATTTTAGATGAATACTAAGCTCGACAGCATTGTAATTTTAGATGAATGCTAAGCTCGACAGCATTGTAATTTTAGATGAATGCTAAGCTTGACAGCATTGTCATTTTAGATGAATGCTAAGCTTGACAGCATTGTCATTTTAGATGTATGCTAAGCTTGACTGCATTGTCATTTTAGATGAATGCTAATATGGACCTCTCACTCACAGGACTTGACAGTCAGAACCAAACTCATTCAGTTGTTATATTCTGTGACATAAAGTAACACACTACATGCTATATCTTTTAAGACTATACCTTTATATTTATGTATTGTTGTTCAATATTATTATTTCTAGCTATATAAAGTTAGGCATGTGTATATGTTTATAGATTTATATGTACAGAATTCACTCCTAAACTAATTAACCAATTATTATAAATTTTGGAACACAGCTGCTAGGCATAAGGGGTTCAAATGTGGGCTATATTTAGTTTTATTTAGTGTTATGCAGAGGGGAGTAAAAAAGGAGGTGGAAGTCCTTTGTGAAAATTCAGATAACTCTGATTTTTTCTGAAACTTTAACATTAGACATCAATTCATAAATATTCCCAAAATTTCAGGGGTTTTTTTTAGTATTTTAAAGGGTTTTTTGGAGGCATAATATAAACATGACCTTTCATTTGACAATTCAAATATTTCAGATTTGCATTAAATTTTATCCATCGTCATTAGACACCAATTAAGTACGATTTCCTGAATTTCAATTTCTTTTTAAGACCCTTTAAGCTTAAGCCTTAAATTTTATACATTTCTAGAATGATTAGGAAGTATTTTTTTTTTTAACATAGTTCACCCCAAACAAGGCAAGCCGCCACTTTAGACGTAAGGGGCTACTGAGAAAAAGGGTGAAAGTTTGGGGGAAGGGGGTCAACCTAAATTGGGAGCTGTGCAGCGAGATGTCTGTTTACATTAGTTTCAAATTTCTTCATGTCAGTACCGTCAGTAAAACAGGGAGCAGGGACGGAATTCCAGAGTGAGGAAAGAAGCTTTTGGAGTAGAAAGCTCTTCAGCATTTGGGGACCTCCACAGTGAATGGATGGGATTTGGCAGATTGTCGGGTTGGTCTAGTGAATTTGTGTCATGGGGGCACCAGACCTGCAAGTTCATCAGAGCACAATCCATTAAAGTACTTGTAAAACAGGCACAAGGAAGCAACATTGCGGCGATGGGACAGGGCTGGAGCTTGGTGGATAGTGAGGGACCATTTAAGTTGGTGACTCTTTTTTGGACCTTGTCTAAGAGGGAGAGACAAGTGGATGATGCCCTAGCCCAAATGTGGCAAAAATATTCCATGCATGGGCGGATGGTGACTTTGTAGAGATACAGGATAATGTCAGGTGTGAGAAGTTTACTAGCATGGTAGAGGAAGCCCAGCATCTTTGCAGCAGCCTTGGCAATGTCTTCGATGTATTTATTCCAATTCATGTTATCTGTGAAAGTTAGGCCGAGGAGTTTGAATGATGAACTCTCAGGTAGGGTGTTATTTGCCATGACAATCGGTGGTTGAAGAGGTTTCTTGTAGTTATTGAAGGAAAGTAGCTTTGTCTTTGTGGCATTAAAAGTTACCATCCATTTTTTACCCCAATCCACTACAAATTGGAGGTCATTTTCTAAAGATTCAGCCATTGCCTCAGATATGTGCGTGTCGGTTTTGCTCACATGACGAGAGTAGAGCGTGGTGTCATCAAACCAATATTTCTATCTCAGTCTCAATGACATCAGGGAGGTCATTTATGAAGATCAGGAACAGTAGAGGTCCAAGGATGGATCCCTTAGGTACACCAACATTTATGTCATGTTGCTTAGATGAACGCCTATCAATGGCAACCTGGATCTTTCTTTTTGTTAGGAAGGATTTAATTATATTAAATATTTGTCCAGTAATACCATATGAGTGCAATTTTAGGAGAAGCCCCTTATGCTAGACCTTGTCAAAGGCCTTGGATATATCAAGCACTACCGCCCTAGCTTCACATGACTTGTTCAGTGTATGATATATGCGTTCAGAGATGACCGTTAGGATATCTGCGGTAGATCGTACTTGTCTAAATCCGTATTGATGATCAGAAAGAAGTTTAGCATTAACTAGGTGCCGGGCTATCGCTAGATTGATTAATGATTCAAAGATTTTAGCAAAGATCGGGAGTAGACTGATTGGGCGGTAGTTTAGAGGATCAGTTCTATTAAATTGCTAAGGCTAGTAGTCGTAGCCTCACTATAAGTATAAGCACGGTAGACGGTAGTCATACGAGGAAAAACTCAACGCTTCTTTTAACATTAAACAAATCTTTATTGGGTATCCTATACCGTTGGGGTATAGCATAGAAAAAGGTAGGACTGGTGTCCGGTGGAAGGAAACAAAGTTCTTTTACTGCCTGGGAAACGGTGCTCGGGAATCCAGTGGATGAGGGGGCAGGAGAGAGGTGAATAAGAGTTCCTTTTAGGTTGACGGCCAGGGTCTATCTGACGATCCATTCCATAGTTCAACAAGGGTGCAAATAGTCTGCAAGGGACTAGCTAGAATCAATACGCCCTGTAAGCCGATTGGTTAGTTTAAGACCAACTTACCCACAGTGGACGTATAAGAAATAGATCCTATTTCAGACTGCTACACTATCTCCTGAATTCTTGAAGACTGGTACCACAGAGGCAATTTTCCAACTATCAGGGAAACAAGATTCAGCAAGGCATTTGTTGTATAGTTTGGAGAGGACAGGGGCCAGCTCAGCAGAGCATTTATTTATTACTATTACTGGTATAAGATCAGGCCCACAGGCTTTGGAGGTGTCAAGGTTTTTTATGATGTCTTTGACCTGAGATGGGGTGATGACCAGGTTCTCGAGTGTGGCTTCAGTCCGTAATGGGAATTTAGGGAGGGGGTGGTTTGCGGAGTTCAAAGTGGAGTTTAAGGTGAAACGCTGTGCAAGTAGTTCAACCTTATCAGTTCCCGTGCAAACAACATCATTGTGATTTGATAGCAGGGGAATTGTCCATCACACGATTGTAGGTTTTCCAGAAATCACGAGTACCTAGTTTTTGTGACTGAATGCGTTTTTTGGTTATCTGTATACCTTCTCTTTGCTTCATCTATCACTACTTCATTTCTTGCCTCTATAAATTTCTGTCTATTTGCAATTGACTTATGGCAGCTGAATTTTCAGAATGCCTTCTGTCTCTCAGCAATAGCAGTTGCACATTCTGAGATGAACCATTGAGGAGAGTGGGGTTTTCTGAAGAATTTTCACGTGGGGGACATAGGTATCAATGCCTGCTTTGACCCATTCGGTTAGCTCATTTGCACACTGATCAGCAGATAGTGGGGCGGTTTCACCCCATAGGGCATCGCTAATGTGATCCCTGAGGGATTCAAAATCAGCCTGCTCATAGTTTCTTGTCGTTTTGAGCAACGGCTCTTCAGCTTTTGGAAGAGTTTTTAAGGTGATGAGTATCATTACCAAAACGTGATCAGAGTTTTTGAGCGGGCTATGGGCATTCGCCACACAAGCCTCGGGTAGTGAGGTCAAGAACAGGTCGAGAAGTGAGGCTTGCTGGTCCGCACGATCAGGAAGGCGGGTCCGAAAAGTGATAGTCTGTGAAAGGTTGTGAGCTGAGGAGAAATTAAACGTAGAGTTCCCAGCTGCATCAGTAACGCTGGAAAATCCTAACCAGTCACGGTGGTGTGCATTAAAATCCCCAAATACATGTATTTGGGCATTCGAGTCAAGTGAGAGTGCTCTATCTAAGCTTTCAGAGACAGAGTCAAGCAGGGTACAGTCCTGGGTCGATGGAGAACGGTATAAGAAATATAAGTAACTAACTCTGTTATGTAAGGTCAGTCTAAAGCACATGTAGGCTTGGTCATCTGATTCTAACCTATGTTCTCTAGTCAAGGAGAGGGTGTTCCGAACATAAACTCCTAGCCCGTGCATATGTTTGTTATCACTACCGCCTGGTGATCTGGAGATGGGTGATCATTTTACATTAAATTTATATGTGAAACTGATTCCACACTCTAAATTCTAAAATATTTTTTTTTTAGTTTTTACTCCCAAGTTTTTCAGCTTGTTTACATATAATTGCATAAAAGAGTAGAAATGGATTATTCTTGTGAATTAGCATAAGAGTAATATAACACTCATCATTTGATCGAAAAATACATATCGAGGTGTGTTATTAGTGATGTATACATGGCAATGTAGCGTTTCATTCATTACATAAACTCTGGAGCCGGCGAACCAAGATCCCGTTGAAGACTAGACTCCGTCTCTATAACACGTACTGCGTGTCCATCATGCTCTACAATAGCAACAGCTTGGCAATAACAAAAGCCATGCTTGACAAGCTGGATGCGTGCCACCGCAGACACCTCCGTTCCATCACAAGTCACTGCTGGCCGAAAAAACCTATCAGCAACAAGGCACTATACAAGCTGTGCAACGAAAAAACCCTCTCCACAAAGGTCGCTGAACAAAGATGGTCTATGTTAGGCCATGTCCTATGAATGGACCCTGACACTCCCGCACAGAGGGCATTAGACTTTGCCGTTACTGGCTCGCAAGCCTACCAACCGCGACTAGGACGACACTGCACAAATCTGCTGGGCACACTACGTGCTGACCTCAAGCAGGTGGGACTAGGACCACTACGTACAGCGAAACAACTTCATTGCCTACGACAACTTGCGCATGACAAAGCCAGATGGCCTGGGACTAGCATGGAGGACTGATTGCAGCTACGGGATGTCATTTGACTACCGTAGTCGCAGAACACAGTTTGTAATAAAATTAGTGATGTGTTGAATTCATCACTTGTTTCAAGTTTTCAATATCATACACACTCAACCATTAACCCAGTTTTGCTTTAATCAGAATGAAGGCCCCTCCATAAAGCCACACACTACATAATTAAATAAAATGTTGCTAAGTGACATTTTGTGTCTTCGATTAAAGGAAAGTGTTGCATAGATGAACTTATGTCTGTATGTTGCTCTCAATTTCCATTTCCAAGACATTGCATGGATTTTTTAAGCTGTGTGGATTTTACATCGGATCTCCTGCTCGGAACACATGAGAGCAATGGGATTTTTTTTTTTTTAACATAGTTCACCCCAGACAAGGCAGGCCGCCACTGTAGACGTAAGGGGCTACTGAGAAGAAAGAAAAGGGAGAAGGTTGGGGGGGAGGGGGTCAACCTAAATTGGGATCTTCACAGCGAGATGTCTATTTACATTAGTTTTAAATTTCTGCATGTCAGTACCGTCAGGGAAACAGGGGGCAGGGATGGAGTTCCAGAGTCCAGCAGCACGAGGAACGAAGCTATTTGAGTAGAAAGCTCTCCGGCATTTGGGGACCTCCACAGTAAATGGATGAGATTTAGTCGATTGTCGAGTTGGTCTAGTGAACTTACGACGAGGGGGCACCAGAGCAGCCAATTCATCGGAGCACAATCTTTAACATTGAATATTTCACATATTAATTCACACATGTTACTGACAGAATTATGCCATTCCCTTTTACTGTACAAAACTGGAATTCACTGTATCCACTTTTGTGTTTAAGATTTAAAGAACATGCTTTGGGGAACTTGGCACTTTGGCGAGATTCCTTGCCCCTGCACCTACTCCATTTTATCAGGGGTTACATCTATATGTTGCTCCAAATTATATTGGGGTGGCCAAAACGTTTGTTCGTTTTTTAGGAAGGAGGAACCCAAATATCAAGTTTAGAAGCATAACTGAGTTTATGCAATTCATTTTCTATGCTCGATTTGGAAATTGTGAGAATGTCTGTGATTTATCTGGTTGTCAAACGGTAATCTTGTTCGACAGTGGCCAAGTGAAAGTTGATCATTTTTCGGAATTGAGCAAACCATTTCTGGCACACTCGTTCTTGTGGCTTTTTTTATTTTTCTGCAGTAAAAAATCATCAGATGTCGGCAGTGCTCTATTTGATCTTCCATTTCAAGGCCTGAAATACAAGTAAAAATGTAAGAACTCCTCTTTTCTGAGACTTATTACACACCGATGTCAACATACTCGCTACACCAAATACAGGCTTTGAAGAATAGGAATATAAACTATCTTTAGTGTTGCATTCTGCTTACCTTCAAGTATATCTTTTCGTTGTATGCCAAGTTGACAATGCACGCAGAAATTAAAGACAGAAATTAACTGTATTGTACGGGAGAGAGAGAATGAAGGACTTTATTTGGAAAGATGCGTTTTTGCTTTTTGCCATCTGTATCTACCGTCGCTGCCCCCCCTTCTCGGGCTGACAAGGACTTGGAGTTCTTCACATCTTATCTATCTGCTGATTACAGGCCGAGAGACAGAATCAGCCCCGAGCGGAAGTGACATCATTTCCGACTTCCGCTTTCACTCCTTCCACCCTTAGCACCCCCGACTATCTAACAGTAGTCTGGAAAAATTACATAAAAAACGAACAGACTTTTTGTCCAACCCAATACTTATTTATTGGTGTAATTAAATATAGTGATAAGTGTTATTTAACACTATGTTCCTTTAAAATAATATTCGGTTTTAGTTACACACACCAAATCTCCATTATAATAAGGATTTTATGTTATACTTTGTCCTGAAACCTGCTTCAAAGATTTATGCAGCGCTTAAATTGTTGCATACCTCCCCCCTTAGGGGAGGCTCAACACTTTACAAGTCATAATCAATTGAATATACATGTTCATAAATGTACCTTGTTATCGAGTGCTTCTCACCATTATAATCGTGCCGTTTCCTTTTCTCCCATGACTGGAGACACCCACAATTGTTCACAGCCACAAAGAATGAAGAACCATAGATTTGAAGAAAGACCTTTTGTTGACCGTGAAGATAGACCCTTTCTTTTGCTAGCAGCGAGAGTGGGGGCACATTCTCGGTTATGGATTTGTTGTTGTAGTTATGTTCGAATAACAGCCATTTTATACATCTGTCGCCCCTCAACACTTCCATACGACTGCTTGCTTCATTGCTTCTCTCCCCCTTGGCTAACATCACATCCGTTCTCAGTGCACCCAGGGGTGAGATAACATGTGTACGTGTCAAAAATAGGCCCGTGAATTAAAATCACGAGATGAGTACTAGCAAATATACCCACTTACTATGTAACAAAATTTCCTTAAGTAAACCCTGTCTTGCTTTATGTACAACCGTGTCTCTGGCCTAGTCTGATATGATCAAATGGTTGAATTAAAATAAATCATACTCGCAGATATCTCTCACCCTTATAGAAGTATACTTTTCTTTTTTTACTAAGGAGTAACCACTTTTTTTTAATGGAAATCGCTCCAGACAACTTGATGTAAGGATCTAAAAAAAAAATGTGCCGTTTCAAGGTCAAAAACTATCCATCGATAAGTGTTATGTGGATAGATTCTGACTCAGGAAACAGCAATTTTTCCCCCTTTGTCAGAAAAATCACTCATGGAATGTGAGGATTAAAGGACAAAATAAGAAAAGCGAGAGTTACGAGGCTGCTGAAAGTAAACCAAAGGTCCACTTTCTACTGTCCATCAATGCCTAAAGGCCACTCTGGGATAAGGGTTAATGATTGATAACGATTGCTGAAATTAGGCACAAATTTGATTATTTAATAGGCTGACTCAAAAATTTGTTTACATTAGACTTGAAATCTACCATGTTGTAGTCAGCTGGAAAGCAGCCCTGTGGTATTGTTCCACAGACGGGTAGTTCTAGGAAAGAAACTCTGCTCATGGAAGCTCCGTTTAGTTTTAGGTACACAGAGAGAGAAAGAGAAATTATTGACAGTGGTTGTAGCTGAACGAGTTTTTACAGAGGGGAACTATAGATTGGAGATCAGTTGAGAGCCTACCATGAAAATAACGATAGAGCAGAGAGAGACTAGCAACATATCTTCTGTGAGAAAGTGGCTGTAGGGAAGAGAAGAGGACATACTCCACTAGATTTCGAAGTCGTTTTTGTACTCTGTCAAGGCAGGAAAGGATCTCTGAGCGGCATCTCCTCAGATGTGGTAAAAATACTCCATGCTTCTCTAATTGTCCGGTTACTTATTAATTTTAAATTTCTTTCTTTTCCTAAATGTTTCTTTTTTTTTTTTTAACTTTTTGTCCAGGCCATTGCACATTGCAACTGTTCAAAAAGACCTCAAAATGGTTGGCATTTTTGGAATGTTGATTCAACGGGCAGGAAAGTCTGTTGACAGATTTAACAAAAAAAATCTGGTGAGAATATCATTTTATTTTTTTATGGTACTGTTTCGGAAAGGCAACCAAAAGTTTACACGAATGTGAATGGAGAAACTGTTGTGGGGTACAAATCCCCCCTATTGGAGAACTGATGGTATCAACCAGGTATAATAAATACCACTGGTTGCAGAGACTCAGAGAGACTTTCATACCATGTTTTACTGCATGTTATGAACCCGTTCATCTCCTACGACATTAGCGGCGTTCTGTATTGCTTTATGATAAATACATTGTTATATTTTAACCCTGTCACTATTTGTGGTTTATTTCTTTGTGACCCCTAGCACGGGTCTACAACAGAAACGAACCAAGTTACGCCGTTCCGAATGTTACCGAAGCCTCTCCCCTCCTCTCATGTTAAGATTGGCTTCTAAAACTCTTCCTGTAAATCTGTTTGTTATCTGAATAAGTACTCTTTTTATTAGAACAAGGTACTGTTTCGGATAACGTAAACATAGATTTACAGGTAGTTTTAGAAGCCATTCTTAACATGGAAAGAGGAGGCTTAGGTAACATTAAGAACGGCGTAACTTGCTTTGTCTTTCTCCGTTCACATTTGTTGTACATACGTCACGCCTGTAAATGTTTGGTTGCCTTTTCCGAAACAGTAGCTTTTTTATTTATTTTCTTTTGTTTTCTTCTACTGATGAGTCAACTTATCAAGGCCAAAAAACACTTGTGTCTTTTTATAACTAATGAGATAGACTCGTGGTTCTCAAACTTTATAGAGTCTGGGCGCACTTACAGTACTACTGTAACTTGAATATATAAAAAACTAGCAGGGCGCCCAGGGCGATAAAAAAAACCAAAAACCAAGTAGTAGAAATTAAAGAGTATGTGTAACATCTTTATATAAAAACTTCAATCTCTCTCTTCTTTCTTTAGCCGTCTTTCTTTCGCTGGTCCTCATTATTTCCCTCCCTTCTTCAACCCTCTATTTTCCTTTTCCCCCATATGATTCTTATCGTTTTAAATGTGTTAAAAACTTATAATAATGTAATTCACGTAAATTATTTTTACTAAATATGTATTTTATGTAACTGGATTTTCTTAAAGAAATATGCTATGTAAACAAACATTTTGGATGAAAGTTATTAATTATTCTTACATTGTATTTTTGATCCCGAAATAAAATTATATTTTATTTTTTCAAGACTTAAAAATCGAATTTGAATGCAATGACTTAATCGCTGGCGGCCATGTTGTAATTTCCTATAATTTGCTTTCGTAAAATAGTAGCAATGTTCAATGTCTTATGTTTGAGAGACAACCTCTTATTTCCTCGTCAATGCATTAAAGAGTTCCTCTCTTTTTACACTTAATTTTTGCGAGGGTTGAAACTCCCAGTTCACATAAATATGAGGTGAAAAATTGCCATAAAATGGCCAGCACTTTTTTAGATATCAACACATGATAAATTTTTCAGGAATATTACGGAGCGCACCTGAAAAATCTCTGGGATGACCCAGTGTACCCGGGTGCACTGTTTAAGAACCACTGCAATAGATGGATTGTCAGTTGAAACAGACTGTTGCCCCTCCATGTATTTTTTCATCAGAAAATAAAGTAGGACCCTAAAAAAAGAACAACCAAAAATGCCCTTCATTAAGCCATTAATTAAAATTATAAAAATGAAGGCTATTTTTAAAATTTAAAAACAAAATGGTTACTCGTTCTGTCCTTTGTTTCTTTGTCAGAAAGTGGATGATCATTTTATGTTATATTTATATAGTAATGTTGATCCCTCTAAAGTCTAAAATATTTGTACAAAAAATGGAATTTTTCCTTTGAAGGATAAAATTGTACCCTTTTTCCAATATTATATTTCTATATTTCCAATACTGCGATTCTTAGTGGTCTCAATTTTCTCAGGCAATGCTGGGACATTGGTCATGCTAGGCGTAAATTAAGTATGATACAATGCAATTCAAACAACATCCATAATAAAACAAAGATATTAAAAAAGATTATACATTTCAATAGAAAGTCAAACTGTATTATTTGGATTATTTGGACTACTGTACTCATTTTGGCTGTTATTTGGATTATTCAGACTACTGTACTCATTCTGGCTGTTATTTTCATAATATTTCGTCCGATGTGACCTTCGACCTTGTTCAAGTGCGTCTTTTTAAACTCTGGAATTTTCATCTCGAACTCAGGAATCTGTACGGAATTTCAAACAGAACCCATTATTTAATCCAGTAGTGATGGGACGATTCCAATATTTTTCCCAGTTCCGATACAATTATCGATTCTTTTCTAAATTCCCAATTCCGATACAATTACTGATTCTGATTTCGATTCTTTTAAAATCTCTAAATATTTAGCTATGGAGTTGTTGTTTTCTAATTTTCGGATTACCGTAAAAACTCATGTACTATGTTCATATATTTTCGCAAGTGTTAAAATATACTTGTTGGGGTTGATCTATAGATCTTAGTTTTACTGGTAGTTTAAAATAAATATTTATCATTTTATCATTAATACCAGCAATGGAAAATTAAGTTTTAAACAATTAAAAGAATCGTATTTGGCATCGGAAAATAGGCACATATTTAGCTATAGAGTTGTTGTTGTTTTTGTTTTTTTTAATTTTCGGATTACCGTAAAAACTCACGTGCATATATTTTTTGCAAAAACGTAAAAATACACTTGTGGTTGTGAGTGGGGGTGATCTATAGATTTTTAGTTTTACTGGTAGTTTCAAATCAATAAATATTTATCATTTTATCATTAATACCAACAGTGGAAAATTAAGTTTTAAACAGAAAACAATTAAAAGAATCGTTTTTGGCATCGGAAAATAGGCACATATTTTTTCTGATATCGATTCAGATACCTCAAAATTCCTGATTTTGATTAATCGTCCGAATGCTAGTCCTGAATTTACAGTAAAATTAAAAAAATTTTTAATTTAAGTTTGAAAACTGCTAGAATTGATAATGACATTTTCTGTTCTAATAACGACTGCAGATCTAGGGGAGTATTTATTTACCTCCTCTCCAGGAGGTTAGGCACAAGGCCAGTTTTATCTTACTCCAACAAGTAAGATGTGACCCAAGGTCGGGTCGGGAAAGTGGGGTTTGAAAAGCCAGCGCCCGAGAAGGTGAGCACTCTGGCCATTAAAAATTGCCTGGGCAGCCCCGTCGGCATTTCCCGGTAAGGGCGCCTCAGACAGTAAGAAATAAACTTACTCCTCCCCAAAGAGGGGAGGCAAAGCCTGGGAGGGTGCACCTCCTAGAACTGCACAGGACTGACCCATAGACCGGCGTAAATCAAGACCCTAAGACCAAGACGATACCAGTTTATGGGGGGTAGTATCTGTCGGAACAGATACTACACTTTGATCTTAGCAAAAAGGCCAAACGTTGAACAAAAAACCCTCTATTCTTTATGGCTAGTTGTCCTTCCTGTGGCGACTTGTCCAAATAAATCACTAATTATATTTACGTTGTCTAACTTTTCGATAATGTGACTAAAAAGGTTTGTAGAGGAGTATTAACTTTACAAAGTGGCTTATTCGTGGCATCCTCGACTGGTCTCTGTGCGTCCCAGCACTATGTGATGCACAAAATACAGCCTCTCCATACTGAATGACCATCGCTGCATAGTTAAGAGCTATATCCGTCACAAGTTTAGCCTGTTAATATTCATGGGCATAGACAGAACATGATGGATCTAGAGAAGTAAACCTTGAACAAAGATCCCTCTATTCGGATCTTTTTAAGAAGCTCCCCGCCAAAAAATAAAGCCCCGCTATTCAAGGGAGACAACTTTTCAGCCACTTTTGCTTAAAAACATTAACAAAATAAGAATGTATAACTTATTATATACAATTTTAGTATTAATGGATTTTATTTTTTTGTAATTAAATTTTTCATAAATTAACAAAATAAGAATGTTTTATTATTAAGGGATGTTATATTTTTTTTTGTAATTAAAGTTTTCAAAAAGGGATGTTATATTTTTTTGTAATTAAAGTTTTCAAAAAAACAAAACAAAGGGAATTAAAAAGAAAAAGGCATGTTTTTTTTGTTTTTTAATTCCCTTTGTTTTGTTTTTGTTGAGAGGGATAAAATTGTGTTAAATCAGTTAGAATTTGCGCGAATAGGTCAGTTCCCCGGTATCGTTGCCTCCACACGAACTCGCAGAGGTAGCTGTCAACAAGTGTGCGATGGGTGCCACGGTGCACTCAAACACGTCTGAAAAGGTTTAACGCGTAAAGAATTTAGCAAGCCAAAAAGTTGTCTCCCTTGGCAGCGGGGTTATTCTTAGCGGCCGACTAACTTGAGCACTAGTGGCGGGGAGCTTCTTAAAAAGATCCCTCTATTCTTTACGAGTTGTTGTACTTGCTGTGGTGATCATCGACAAACAGATGCTTCAGCAGAGAGAACATTGCAATTTCACGGAAGATCATTCTTGACAACGGGAAGGTGCACCGTTTGAGTAAGCGTAGAACCGTAACGTGTACAGGTTCGACAAGCCGTATACTTATCCAGCCTTGAAGATGCCTTTAGCAAGTATCAACAAGATATCTCTATATTTATTTATTTGAGAAATTATACAACTTTAAGTGGTTCGGTTTTCATACTAAAGGTTTTTTATGTGGCAATAAATGAGGTGCCCGAGTCCACTTCAAAACCAACATCAGGACCGGTGAAAACTATTCGTCTGGAAAACATCCAGTTTCAAAAGAGTGTAAATAATAATTGAACAATATAGAAATAAAGCTGAGAAAATTCTAAAGTAAAAAAAAAGTGAAGATATAAAAAATAATAGGAATTCAGTAAATTTGAGTAAAGTGAATAAATGAATAATCAAATAACAGTAAGGAATGCTGACTCCCTAGTTGGGTCGCTAATGCTAATGCCTCTAATCTGATCTTAGGCCGTTGTCGTCACATTCGGTTTAATGTTATTGATAACCTTCTTAACCACACGTGCGATGACACCACCGAACAATCAATCACTGAGTGGAGTTTTTTTCTCAAACAAGTGGCGAAGCTCTTCGGGGTATGCACAATGATGCTGGATGGGAGTTGAAACGACTGTGTAGTGATGTGGTCCCTTGAATTGTTATAAAAATGTTAGAAAAAGAGTACAAGCAGATAAAAAAATGAATGTTGTTGAATGAAAGAAGAAAACATTGTTTAATGAACATTAGATAATTATATATGTATTTTATATGTATACGTATATTTTATATATGTACAAAATTACAAGATATTTTATGTGGATAATTGTTCATTTGAAATGTTCAGTTCTCAGCGAAATTTGAGTTAAAAATGTTACGAATAATAAAATGTATGTTTGTGCCTGTAATTTATGAGTGTGTATATGCGTGCGACAGTGTGTGTGCGTGCGCAAGTTGAAAATTAATAAGTCCTTTGTGACAGTGTAGACATTTGTGTTTGTCAGGTTGTGTAAGTGTGTGTGCATGCATAAGCGTACGATTGTGTCAGGGTGCGTAAGCGTGTGTGTGTGAGTTGAAAAATGAATAGTAGCCTCCAAAGCTTGTTACCCGTGTGCTGATTTTTTTCCAACTGGATTTCTTGAAGATAAACCACACCTTAAATAATGTTTCAATCAGTTTCAGACGCATGTTTTTATTTTGAGTGCGAAAAAGCGATTTTAATCACCAAGGTGTGTCTGACATAGTTGAAAGCATATCACATGACAGCCATTTTTGTTTTTTTGCTACATATGTCTCTGGGAGCCAGTTTTGTAAGAAAAATCTTAATTTGTTTTTTAGATGTGATTTTTGGGTGTGTTTTGTGTGTTTACGCCGTTGGTCAATTAATCTTATAGGATTGTAATACATGTCAATCCTATAACTGTGCGTATTTTTAATGTTTTGCTTTCTAATTCCAGACACCATTACACCTTTGCGTAAAAGTGAAGTTCCATGCAGGATTGAAAAAGCTCATCGAAATGGGAGCAGATGTCAACAGTTTAGATGGAAATGGAAGATCCGCTCTGCATATTGCTGTTCGCAATTCTGACTTTGTGGGTTTCAATTTCATGTTGAGCCAGTGTGCCCTTTTTGTGAAGGACTCCAAAATGAAACCAAACCTTAATAGCCATGACTATGAAGGTAAGTGTCTTGATTTAAACAATGCAAATAACTAGACAAACTACTGGTGTATCTGTTTATGGTATCTTAGCCTCTTACATTATTTAATGTCAAATCACGTGCATTATTGGCTTGATAATAATAATGGCTAATAAGTGGGAAATCGAATGGGCCTTTTTCTTCAGTTAGAATTCAGCAAGAGCATCTTGAATGCTGTAAGGCTCTACATTCCCTCCTGCTAATGGAGGGGGAAGTTTGGGTACATACTAAATTCCAAAATGCATCGTCACGATGATCAATTTGATATTTTTTGTCAAACTGGAGGTACTTTTTCATTAATGTTTTTTTCTGAAGAAAAGTCAGTTATTTCTTACTTCATTGTTTTTAACTATCATAAGGAGAGAAAAAAAACGAAAGATCAGAATCTTCTATTTATCTTTTTGTTAACGAGAAGCATTTCTACCTAGAAAATAATAAGACATTCAGAATGGACATATTAAAGGGTGATAACTTGTCAAAGTTGCTTCCCTTGCATTCGATTGGAGAGTAACGTCCCCTTGGCTTCCAACAGAGACGGACATTTTAGAAAGATGTTGTCATATCAAGCTCCAACATAAATGTTCAATTAATTAGTAAATCCTCTTCTGTCAATTGTAAAAAAGTAAATAAATAATTAATTCTTGACAATATTAAGTTTTCTCATTCAAATTTATTCTCATGTATTTGTCTATTAACTCACATTAACATTTAAATTTACATCACTTCAATAATCGACATGGTCACTTCAGTTTTAAAATATGAGTTTTCTGAATAAAATGATCTTGAAACAATTGTAAAAGGACTTTGCTATGAATTTCTTTTGAAATTAGCTAAAAAGCTATTTTAAAAGAATATATATTAAGCACAGTTTATTGTAAGAACATTGAGCTTCTATTTTTTTCTTGCAAGTTTGAACTTGAATTCATTTTGAAAATTTTATTTGAAAATTCTTTTCGGAATAAATTTGAAAAAAAAAAATGTTTTTTTGTAATAAGTCTTCATAATAAAAACGAAATAAAAAAAATATTAACATAATCTGAGTGTTTCATTGATCTATCCGTTTTTTCCACTTCTCTCTCTCTCTCTCTCTATATATATATATATGTATATATATATATATATATATATATATATAACTACATGATATATTATAAAATGAAATATTGTTGAGACAGAATGTATGAAAAGACAAAAAAGAAAAACAATTTAACACAGGAATAAATAAAAATCAAACGAGAGATTGACAAGTTTCATTTGGATCAATGAACATCTTCAGAAAAAATCAAAGAGGTTCTTTGATCCGAACGAAACCGGTCAATCTCGTTTGATTTTTATTTCTTCCTGCTGAATTGTTTTTCTTTTCTGTCTTTTCATACATAAATATATATAAAAACGGTTCATTAGATTGAAATATGATTCAGATAATGGGACCTCACATCAGGTGGGGGGGGGGGGGCGATACGTGAAAAAGCCGTTGAGAGAAAAGCCTTGAAATGGTGCATATTCTCTCCTGATGATCCGACATAGTCTGGAGGGCGAAATGGAATATTCCACAAATAAAACAGGTGAGGAAAATATATATACACGTCCACAAGGTAAGCTATTTCTTCAAAACAACAATATCTTCTGTTGTCTGCTCGCTTCATAGCGAGTTTCTGCTACTGTTCCAGTAGCTAGTTTCATTCTATGAAAAACGGTTAGTAAAAACATTTATTTATATTTCCTGCGATTTGATATGAATACGTAAGTCGATGACGAACAATTTAAAAAACTAATAGCTAAACGCATATGGCGTGTGGATGCTGCAACTTGAACATTTAGGAGTTAACAACTCCATTAGTATAAAATAAAAATGATGATGAGTATGGACTGTAATCCAGGCTTTACTTGCCTGAAATTTTTCCTTTTTTTTTTGCTTTTTCTTTCTTTATATACGAGCACTGAAGATGAGCACCTCCAAGGAAATAAATGAATAGGCTACAGAAGCATTTTATCAATATCTTCGTAGTAAGCCGAAACAATTGTATGCTGGAAATAAAAACAGTTTTTTTTGTGAAATGGTGTGAATTTATTCTTCCTAACATTTGACGTGGTTTAAATTAAATAAAAATATTTTATACCATAGCTCTAGCCTCACACTATTGACCTATTAAAATTGATTTATGTTATAAAATTTATATGTTAAATATAAAAGCTTTTAATATAAATACATACACACACACACATATATATATATATATATATATATATATATATATATATATATATATATATATAGGTTAATACAACAAAAGATATAAGAGGCAACTAATATCTTTAATTAGTGAACATCCGGATAAAAATAAAGCTCAATATACTGGATATACACCTTAAATACACTTGTCACTGCTATCTACTGCATCGATAGCAAACGAATTTCCTGCCTGGATAACTTTTTGCATTTTTGGACCACCACTCACCATTTGGATTATTTCTTAATCAACCTCTTTGATGTCTTGCCTGGAGCTATTTTAAACATGTTGACGTGGATGAACTGTATAGGTTTACAAAAAAGTATGTTATGGGCCGATATATTTTATGTTTTATATACCTTTATGTATTTTTATATATATTTTGTTATATATTTTCAAAGTTTAATTTTTATTACCTGCAGTAATGTCATTGCGGTAATACGTCCTCTGAGGAGAAAATTTTCTTTGGAAACTCATGAGTTAAGGACTTTAAAGAACTTTGCCTGAACATTGAACTGTAATAAAATTTGATTTGCACCTATATATATATATATATATATATATATATATTATTATAATGGAGAATGTGTGTAACCAGAACTATATTGATACCTAAGTCACAATTGTCTTAAGATTCTATAGCTTATTTCAGATGATTTCATTTTAAAATTCTAATTAAGGCAAACATAAAATATTATAATGGAAATATAGTTGGGAAATTAATCCCGAACAATTTGTTTTGGATTATCTACTCACCTTCTTGGCCTTTTGGCTAAGATCAAAGTGTAGTATCTGTTCCGATGGATACTGCACCCCATACTGTTGTTGTCTTGGCCTTCGGGTCTTGATTTACGCCGGTCAATGGGTCTGTCCTGTGCAGTTCTGGGAGCCTTCCCAGGCTTTGCCTCCCCTCTTTGGGGAGGAGTAAGTTTATTGCTTACTGCCTGAGGCGCCCTTACCGGGGAATGCCGACGGGGTTGCCTAGGCAATTTTTTAACCCCACTTTCCCGACCCGACCTTGGGTCACATCTTACTTGTGGGAGTAAGATAAAAACTGGCCTTGTGCCTAACTCCTGGAGAGGAGTAAATCAATACTCATGTGTGACGTATTTATGTTAAAAACAATTTAATATTTAATAAAAAATATAGGCACGTAAAGTTACCATTAAGATCGACCTTTGTGCAGCATTGCTGATGTGAGAAGAAAAAACATGTCCGACAGGTGACTAACTACTAAAGGCCAATTCTAACAGTAACTTCACATGCTTATAGTTTCTATTAAATGTTAAATTGTGGAACTATGCCCGTATATTGTGAATGTTTTTATTTGTGTGTGTGTTTTTTTACTAAACAGTAGAGCATTACCGTTGTATATGGAAGTGAAACGTGTTGCATGGAGAGAAGTGATATGAGAATTATATGATGGATGTGTAATGTGAGTCTTGAAGACAGGAAGATTAAATCTGGACAGTCGAGGGAGATGTGTACAAAACAGGAGACTTCGATGGTATTGAAAGAATAGATGAGTTCTTTAGTTAGTAGATGTAGAACAGTTGAGGTAGCAGGGTCTGTTGGCATGGTAACGCCAAGGAAAACATGGGAAAAATGATAAGGATGGATGTAAGAAAAGAAGGATAGATAAAGACCAGGGCAGAGATAGGTTAGTTTGGAAGTCAATTTCTAAAAGCTGTTCAACACATGCCAGCATGTGTTGAACAGACATTAAACTGCATATGATGATTTTAATTTGTTGCTGATTTATTATCTTTTTCAGGTCTGACTCTTCTCCATACGGCGGTAAATAACAAAAATGTCAAATTGATTGAAAAATTGCTAGAAGAAGGAGCCGAACTTGATTCAATCGTTAGTAGATTTTTCTCTTTACTTCATTACGATAAAACTGGCTGAAGTTTTTAGTATATAAAGTGTAGTATCTGTTCCGATGGATACTACACCCCATAGACTGGTATTGTCTTGGCCTTCGGGTCTTGATTTACGCCAGTCTATGGGGCTGTCCTGTGCAGTTCTAGAAGGTCCACCCTTCCAGGCTTTGCCTTCTCACCCTTTGAGAAGGGGTTAGTTTATTGCTAATCGCCTGAGGCGCCCCTACCGGGAAATGCCGACGGGGCTGCCCAGGCAATTTTTAATGACCAGAGTGCTCAAATTCTCGAGCGTTGGTTTTTCAAATCCCACTTTCCCCACCTTGTGTCACATCTTACCTTGTGGGAGGAAGATAAATAACCTGGCTGAAGTTATTACAACTATCCGGTTGTAATGAAAGTTCTGTCCATTTTTGAAGGCTCTATAAAACAATAAAAGAAAAATCAGGTTTATTTAATCGTTAATGTAATCACTTTTCTTCTAGATGACCTCTTTCCATCTGTGAATAAGCTTTTTAATGATGTGCCTATAAAAATCCATAGTACTGTTGTCATATTTGGGCTGGTGAATCCTTGTCTCATTTAAAGGTTCTTGATTAGGTGCAGACATTTATCTGTAATTTGATTGCACCCTGTCTCTCAGAGACGTGATGTTGCTAGTCTCAGTCTTTTCTATAAATACTATTATGGCATGTGTTCTTCAGAATTGTGTGATCTATTTCCTGCTTCCTTGTTCCAACTCGTTTGTTGACTCGTCGGTCTAGTGGTCTCAATCAATTTGCTGTTTTGATACCTCATTGTAATATAGCTTCCTATTTTGGTAGCTTCTTTCCAAGAACTGCAGGTTTGTGGAACTCTCTTCCTACTGATTGTTTTCCTCCTACTTATAGCCTTGGTCTTTTTAAGACTAAGGCCAATAGGCATTTCCTGTCTTTGCGATAATCATCTTTCATTCTTGTTAGCTCCTTACATCAAATGGCTTCATGCCTTGTCTGGAGCGATTTCCATAAAAAAAGATTTTTAACTGCAAAGTGAAACTCAATCATTTTTTTTTTATTATTCTCTTAATAAGTCTTAGTAGATCTAAATTCACTCAAATAATTTTGCAAACTTCTAAGAACATGGTAATCTGAATAAAGTAAGGAGGAATCATAAATTATATTAGTAAGTTAAAAAGTAAAAATAAAGCTACGTGTCCAGGATGTTGCTCATCACGCATAGCAGATAAGCTGATAAAATCTTTCTCTTTTTTCTGGACCATCTGAGAATGTCATGTGTAACTTGTTCATGGCAGTTTTCCCAAACTTAACTCCTGAGCTCCAAACAAAATTGTCAACTTAAAAACTGAATAAATTTGCAATTACCGCACCTTATATATCGAGGCAACGTAACTGATTTACCACTTTTTCTCAATAAATCAGTCGTAACTCAGTCCGCGCTCCATACGGAGCATATCTTCACGCGGTCTTATCACGTTTTCAACCCAGATTATCTCTGCACGAACTCACCTTGGTTTGACATATTTCAAATCATGACTGCTCGCTAATGGGGTTGACCTTTCACTCTCCCTTTGCCCATTGCAGCCTTACCCAAAACGATATTTTCACCAGTGCGACTTTCAACTCAGAAATACAATAACAAAATTTGTGGAGAAAAAGAATCCACACGGGTTCCCAAATATATAGTTTGAATTACTTACTAGACACCATTCTCGAGTGTCTTTGGTCTCTCTGTACAAGGGTT
The DNA here is from genome assembly GCA_963556195.1 of Sepiola atlantica. Classification (NCBI taxonomy): domain Eukaryota; kingdom Metazoa; phylum Mollusca; class Cephalopoda; order Sepiida; family Sepiolidae; genus Sepiola; species Sepiola atlantica. The sequence continues at coordinate 56,685,676 of OY744535.1, read as the reverse complement.
TGTCAGGATAACCTGACATGAGGATACTTCACCCTACAATTAAACCCTGACAAAATATTCAAAATAATAGTTTTTGAAGCCCAAATAAGATCCCCCTCGACACGCCTATACACTGGCTCATACGAAGAATGGTGCAGTTTTCTTAGTGATGTTACCTCAAGTTACATCACTGAACTGGATACTCCACCAGACTAGATGAATTCTTGTCCTGGAATCCGGTAAGACCAAGAGACCACAAGAAAGATATACTATAACATAGTTAACTGGTCAATTGGGCAGATGAAAATTAATGTTTTTTGCTACTTTACTAACTCAATGTTTGAGAGGTAAAGGAGAACTTCACTCGGATATCTATATATCTCATATAGAGATCAAGTGTTAGCCCCAGGAAGGGATCCCTTGATTTATGAGACTTTACACTGAAGTAAAATAAGAAAAAAAAAATACTAGTCTCTTGAAATTCTCTGGGGTTCTAATCCCTTTGTTACAATGTTTGAAATAGTTGCTGCCCCCTATGAGGAGGGGTTGCCATGTAACATTAAGGTATACATTCATACTGTAAAAAATTAAAAGAAAAAACAAAGAATTATTAAGCCCAAATGATAGTGTGCTGTCATTATTCTATTAAAAGAAGTAGCATGCATCACGACAGACGTACGACGGCTGTTAACGAGAAAGAAGATCAGAAAGAATGAACTACTGCTACAGATCATCTACACAACATGACTCGAGCTGTTAACATGATGAGCCACCATCTGAATAATCGGTGCTTATGAAGATGAGCGGACCATTAAAAAATCATTTTTTTATAAAAACAATATTATATACTTATTCAGTGTTATCTTCTTACTCACTGCAAAAAAGTAGAAAAAATTATCCACTAGAACTTTAATTACAAGTATTTTTCCATTCTGCGTATCATAACAGCGACTCGTTCAGTAAGCCTCCATCTTGTTTTTTAAGAAAATTTCAGTTATCTGCCCTTCAAATCTTCTTAAAAAACAAGATGAAGGCTTACTGAACGAGTCGCTGTTACGATACGCAGAATGGAAAAATACTTGTAATTAAAGTTCTAGTGGATAATATTTTCTACTTTTTTGCACAGTGATTGAGAAGATAACACTGAATAAGTATATAATATTGTTTTTATAAAAAAATGATTTTTTAATGGTCCGCTCATCTGCATAAGCACCGAATAATAATGAGAATGAAGACAAAAACTTGACGGCTGTTAACGAGAAAGGAAAGGAGATAGAATGAACTACTACTACACAAGAAGACTCCAGCTGTTTATGTGATGAGCTGCCATCCGAATAATCTACTGGGATCAAAGTGTGAGGTTCGGTGGATATGATAGGGGATGCATAATTTTCTAGGCATATTTTCTTAAGAGATCTTTTGTTTTTATCATGATTAAGATTGACGCTAAACCTCACTCTGCACAAAAGACCAAAGATCTAGAAAATTATGCCTCACCCACCATATTCTCCAAACCATTGCACCAACAGATTATCATCTCTTTAAAAGTTAAAACAATCAATTGAAAACTTTAACATTTACTTCCAGAGAAATAAATGGATTTTCTTTTTATAATTCAAAAACTTTTTGGCTGGAAAAAAGGTCAAGACAGACAACTCTGAAGTTGAATTAGAATCTCATATCTGGCATGTATCTTTACGGCGTCTGTAGCTGGGATCATGATTGGCCAGACTTCACAAGATCTGATGCTGTCACGTGTGTAGCAAAGAATTTTGAGAAGCTGGCTGAATTCACATCAGGTGAATGCTGCCACAAGAAAAAGAAATCAGCTTTGTAATAAAAAGTTTGTAAAAAAAATTAAAAAAACAATACCTTTGATGCACCCTAAAAAATGTTGTTCTTTTAACTTTTCAGGACTTCAAAAGTGGCCGCACACCATTGTTTCATGCAGTTGAAGACAATCACATTGAAATTGTACAATTTCTCTTGGGAAAAAAAGCCTCCGTTGACATTCCAAATTTTGCCGGAAACACTGCCTTTTTGGCCGCCTATGCTCGTGGTTATCATGAGATATCTAAACTTTTGGCTGAAAATGGCGCCGATACAAGAGGATTATTGCCTGTCGAAGAATTCACATCTTCTAATCTGAAGGTATGTATGTGTTCATTCTTACTTGGCGTGATATGCTTTAGAGATTTTAGGTATTTATCTGAGATTAACAATCTTCTGATATGAGAGTAGATAACCGGTTGGTTAGGTTTCATCATGTGACCTGAAAGAATTTGAAGTTGCAGATTAGAACTTAATTAGGAAATACATATTACATAAGGTCCTGCTAGGTAGCGGCGTTTCAAACGCCGGCAGGATGATATAGCTAAAGGCAACTCACAGTAAAGGAAAATGCATCCATAGAAAAGTAAATAAAATATGTTGAATAGTCTTTGCCTCCTTCTTGTTGACTCTGGCTCCGAGAAGTAAACAATATCCGCGGCACTCATCGAAAAACTATACACCATATGTGACTCTTTTTATGTACCTCCAAATGTTATACATTTTCTAACAGCATAAGAGAACCTTTGTGAATGATCTTCCTTTTTGAATTATTTCCCTTCTTAGATTACCTCCCTTTGCAAATGCTCTTGCTTTTTGAATAATTTCCCGTTTTTAATTATCTCCTTTGTTATTGTAAAAGTTTTTTTTATTCAATGATTATTTCCCTTTTTGGAATTATCTCCCTTCTGGAATTATCTCCTAAATAAATAAATAAAAACTTTTACAATAAGAAAATTGTAAAAGTTTTTATTTATTTATTTATTCAATAATGTACGTAATCTCTCTCCAACCAACACTTTTATTTTCATTTACGCAACAAGCATTTATTTATGAAAATCACACTTTTTAATTATGAATGGCTGAAATAATCTATAATTTTCCTCCATCTTTTCTGAACATGAGCCAAGTCTAATATATCCTGCAAACATTTATTTATGAAACTAATAATAATAATAAAAAACAAAACAGTAATAGATCTTGCTTGTTTGTCCCTGTGCACAGTGGATGATATCACATCCGGAAGAGATCCTTTATGATGTCATAAATGCTGAAGTAACGAAAGGATGATATCATTTATTAAAACAGATTAGAGACGACCCGTGACCTTTCATCGACAGTAACTGTGTATATATATATATATATATATATATATATATATATATATATATATATATAAGTTGAGATAAATAAAATTAGCACATTATTTATATCATTTCCAAGAATACAAACTCAACAAATATTTGGTGTACAATCGTTTCTAACACGATTTGGAATATATTATTTTATACTTTTGGTGATTCCAAAAAGTCTCTTCTTCACAAATAGAAGTCAAGCAAAAAAACATCAAATTTTACCACTTTTTAAGGAAATGTATATCAAGTTATTATATGATACAAAACACCCATGTATATAATTTTATATAATCCTATTTATAACAGAAATAATAATATAGTATTTTAAATAAAATAAAATACCGGTTAAAATAATCTATATATTAATACGATAGCGTGTGTGTTCGTGTGTCACGCTTACATCAAAAGCTCTGCGCATGCATGCCACACCTAGATTTGGAAAAGCATTCAAGTCATCTAATTTTCGTAATATTTTCAAGTATTTCCCTTCGGCGCAACAGTTAGCGACGTAGGTTTTTGACGTCGGCCCGACTGGTTTATAGTTCAATCCCAATCAACCTCTATGATTTTTTTTCTACATCGAAGGGGGGTAGGAAGGGGACGACCGGAAGACACATTAATACGGAACAAGATAATTAGTATTGAAAACATCATTTCGTGTAATTTACACGGGTCCCGCTAGTGAAATATTAAAATAATTTGAAGTAAAGATGAAGAAAATCAATAATTGTGAAAATATATAAAGGATTAGCATATTAAAACAAACTCAATCAACGAATAGATTAAGAATAATAGTAATAATCTATAAGGAACATAATAATAATCAAGATAGTAATTATTATTATTTATAATCCAGACAATAATAAAATCTTAGACATATAGTATTATAAACAATATAAAAGGTTAATAGATATTTATAGAATATAACAGAATAATAAAAAAAATAGTATTAGAGAAATAATATATAAATCTTTAAGAAAAATAAATAGAATAGAATACGGACAAAATATATATATATCATGAACAGATAAAAAATCTAAAGATTAAAATTCGATTTTAAATATTAAAATTAAATAAATACGAGATGGAGAATAATAAAAAATCAGAATACCTTTGGTAAAAGTTTTAATTACAAAAGAAAGCTGCAACAAATAATAAACAGTGAAGAGGCACTTAAATAGTCTTGAGCCTAACGAAAGAAAATCTGACAGACGAGTTCATCCAGTGGGAGAAGGGGTTAAGAATATATATACTAGATGAACTGTGTAGACTAAGAGTGTTTAGTAACCTATAATTTTTCCTTATGTCATATTAACATTAGCCCAATCTAATGTTATTCCATGAAAAATACCAGTATACTGAAATCATATGCCCTTAATAGGGTTAAGATGAAAATTCATATACACTAAATGTACAAAAGCAAGGAAATTCCCAAATTTTTACATTTTTATTGTCATTAAGGGTATGCGAGCACAACAGGGTTATGTATTTTACTGGTAGGAATTTTTCTTCAGCGCACCTCACACACTTCATCCACTCATGCATAGATATTTATACTGTAGTGATGTGATAATGAAAAGGTTTGGTTGATATGTAGTCATACCCTTAATGACAATAAAAGTGTAAAAATTTGGGAATTTCCTTGCTTTTGTACATTTAGTGTAGATGAATTTTCATCCTAACCCTATTAAGGGCATATGATTTCAGTATACTGGCATTTTTCATGGAATGTCACTACTTTTGTAAAGGCTATGCCTCAATACAATGCCTTCTCATAAGGTTTTTTGGAATTTTCTGGAAAACTAAGGTATATGGTAAACTGAAATTAAAATGCCATCAACTAGGCCTTAGAACCTCTATCTCTGCCAAAAATCAGCTGAATCCATCAAATAGTTGATGAGATACAGGGTGGCACATACGTACGTACGTAGTACGTACAGATATGATTTCATGATTGAACTTTCTGGATCTCTGGGTTGCCTTGACTAATGATGCTGAAATTCTACACACTTATAGAACCTATCAAATAAAAATTTTGTGCAAAGTTTTAACTAATTTGGTTTATTGGTTTTTGAGTTATGATTGATCAAAGAGATGAAATTTCCAGCATAGGCCATTTTTTAAGTCTATTAAGGGATAGAGTGCTCTCGCGCCTCCCTTGATTTATCTTCCTCCCACAGTTGTAAGATGTGACACAAGGTCGGGAAAGTGTGATTTGAAAAGCCAGCGCCCGAGAAGGTGAGCACTCTGGCCTACAAAAAATGCCTGGGCAGCCCCGTCGGTATTCCCCGGTAGGGGCGCCTCAGGCAGTAAGCAATAAACTTACTCCACCCCAAAGAGGGGAGGCAAAGCCTGGGAGGGTGGACCTCCTAGAACTGCACAGAACGAACCCACAAACCGGCGGAATCAAGATCCGAAGGGCAAAACAGTACCGGTCTATGTAGTGCAGAATCCATCGGAACAGATACTACACTGTGATCCCAGCCAAAAGGCCAAATTAGCCCAATCTAATAATCTGTATCAGCAAGATATATTTAGATCACAGCAACACGCAAAATTCTGCATTGGCCGCGTTCAAAGCTACAGTGTCCACGAAAAAACTATCTAAGTCCAAGACTGTAATATAACCAGATCTTTCCTAGCTAAAACAAAGATCCAGATGGTTGTACATCCAAACAACACCACATCAATGCGGGTGTGCCCCAGGGGTCGATATTTAGACCTATGTTGTTCCTGATCTTCATAAATTACCTCACTGATGCAATCGCGTGTGAGATGGGTGTATTTGCCTTCCAATGTTTAAACTCCTGGGAGTGAAATTGTATGGTAATATGAAGTTGAATAAATACATAGGAGATGCTGCCAAGTCTGCTGCAAAGAAGGCTCCCTCTACATTTCACTATATAAGCATTGAAAACAGAAGACAAACACTGTTAATTATTTTATAGTATAATAATGTTGAAGTAATTGCATTTTTAATATATCTTTACACAATCTAAAACATCTATTTTCTTCTGTCTCTCTCTTCCTTCCCTCATTCTCTTTTATCCCCTCTCTTTCTCTCTCTCTTTCGTCCTTCTCCTCTCTCTCTCGTCCTTCCCCTCTCTCTCTCTCTCTTTCGTCCTTCCCCTCTCTCTCTTTCTTTCGTCCTTCCCCTCTCTCTCTTTCTTTCGTCCTTCCCCTCTCTCTCTCTCTTTCTTTCGTCCTTCCCCTCTCTCTCTTTCTTTCGTCCTTCCCCTCTCTCTCTTTCTTTCGTCCTTCCCCTCTCTCTCTCTTTCATCCTTCTCCTCTCTCTCTCTCTTTCATCCTTCCCCTCTCTCTTTCGTCCTTTCTCTCTCTCTCTCTCTCTCTTTCGTCCTTCCCCTCTCTCTCTTTCTTTCGTCCTTCCCCTCTCTCTCTTTCTTTCGTCCTTCCCCTCTCTCTCTTTCTTTAGTCCTTCCCCTCTCTCTCTCTTTAGTCCTTCCCCCTCTCTCTCTCTTTAGTCCTTCCCCCTCTCTCTCTCTTTCGTCCTTCCCCTCTCTCTCTCTCTCTTTCGTCTTCATCCTTCTCTATCTCTCTTTCGTCTTCATCCTTCTCTATCTCTCTTTCGTCTTCATCCTTCTCTATCTCTCTTTCATCTTCATCCTTCTCTATCTCTCTTTCGTCTTCATCCTTCTCTATCTCTCTTTCGTCTTCATCCTTCTCTATCTCTCTTTCGTCTTCATCCTTCTCTATCTCTCTTTCGTCTTCATCCTTCTCTATCTCTCTTTCGTCTTCATCCTTCTCTATCTCTCTTTCGTCTTCATCCTTCTCTATCTCTCTTTCGTCTTCATCCTTCTCTATCTCTCTTTCGTCTTCATCCTTCTCTATCTCTCTTTCGTCTTCATCCTTCTCTATCTCTCTTTCGTCTTCATCCTTCTCTATCTCTCTTTCGTCTTCATCCTTCTCTATCTCTCTTTCGTCTTCATCCTTCTCTATCTCTCTTTCGTCTTCATCCTTCTCTATCTCTCTTTCGTCTTCATCCTTCTCTATCTCTCTTCCTACCTTTTCTTTTTCTCTCTTCCTCCCCTCTCTCTTTGTCTCTTCCTTCTCTCTCTGGCTCTTCCTCTTTTTTCCTTACCTGTTTCTCTCTCTCTTTTCTCTCTCTTCGTTTTTCTTTTCTCTCTCTTCTTTTCTCTTTTAATTATTCACATTTTCTTTCCTCTCACTACTTGTGATTCACCCTTTATTTACATAACTTGCACTTCCTCCCACTATCTAAAACATTCATGTAGAGTTTTAGTTTAGAGATAGATTTGTATTTACTTTTTGTGAGTTATCTCCCCTTATATATAAAAAAGTTTTTTTTAATTATCTACCTATTGCCATTATTTTTACTTTTTTTATTTGTAGACAACACCTGCTGTGAAAAGTCAGTTGAAGAACAAATTGGTTCCTGGCAACATCTTTCCATTCTCTGATGATTTGAAAGGAAACGAAAAAAACGTTTATTATCAAACAATATGAAGTTATTTCTAAATTTTTATATTGTTTTATGTATTGTACATATTATTATTGTTATTAACAACACTATTTCCTAATTTTAAGCAAGGGATCATTTTACGTTAAACCCTCATAGCAAACTAAACCTTGAACCCCTCTAAAAATTGAACATGCAACTTCTTCAAAATTCTTTTTTATAATCTAAGAATTTGGTGCCCAATTAATATGGGAATCTGCAGGCAAATATAAAAATACTATATAAAATAACATTTATTTAAAAAAAAATTTGGGTTAGGGTAATATCTAATCCAGACTTATAATTTGACAATTATTATACATAGCAAACTAAACCCATTCCTTCCTAATTATTAAAAAAAAAATCGATACAATTTTTTTTTTCTTTTAATAAACTGGTTCAGATTTAGGTGCATGCCTAAAAATTTAACCAGTTAATCTTTAAAATGTTTTGTTTTTTAAATAGAGGGGGGGGGGTAAAGGAGTATGGATGTATGTCATACAACATTTTTAAAGGATGGTAAACAAATGTTTAGTGAAATATCTAATCCAGGCTTATCATCTTACATTAATATTACATAGCAAACTAAACCCATTCCTCCCTAATTCTGAGAAGACGTGTAAGATGCATCATTCCCCTCAGTCCCTCTAAATATTTTATTAAAAACAAAAAAAATTATTGAATACAATTATTTTTTGTAAATAAGCTGGTTCAGATATAGGTGTTTGCCTAAAAATTAAAAAAATTTTAATAGAGGGGCCCCAGGTATTATGTATGTTATACATCTGCCCAGAATTTTTATCAAACAATATTCTCTGCAGATTTTATTTATAAAGAACATTTGAATAAACAATGCATTTATTTCTTCTGGAAGCTTTCCATTATGGAGGGGGGGGGGGTGGATATAAATGTTTATTTTAATCTTTTGTGTGTGGTTTCTATTTATAAGAGAGGGTCAAGCTTGTAATTTGGTCCTGAGTACAACATAAAACTACATGTTATGGTGGGGTTTTAATTTGGAAACTTTGAGGAGTGAAAAGTCACTCTTTAGTTACCATTACTGCCAGGTCCACTCCCATCCGAAGGAGTGGTAGTACCTGTCGGTGTCCCATCTATGGGTTAAATAGAATCTGTCCTCGGTATGACATGAAACTGCATCCGGTGGTATACACACCGATTTAGATCGCGGACAACTTTTCAGAAATATTAGAACTTGAAGTCATAAGGGATTTGGCAAAGGGTTGATATGCCATAAAAAAAAACAACCAACAGCACAAGCGATATAAAATTGTTTGAAAAATACTAAAACAACGCTATAATATCTTTCATAAAAACAATGGGTCTATATGAAAACATTTAACAGTCTGACGAAAGAAACATACATATATTATAAATGTATATAAATACAAATTAATATTTGAAAAGAGGTTAATGTAGTTTGCTTGAAGCATTGTTTAGTGAGTATATAAAGGTAATTTATTGAAAGAAATACAATGCAGAGGTGTAATGTATAGACACAAAGTGAAGCAAATTAAGACATATAACGGTGGAATGAGTTATGCTGTTTCCACCTTTTTTTATTAATACAATATATAATATATATATATATATATATATATATATATATACTTTTATATTACAATCCTACTTGCATCAGTGTTGTTTGATGGAAGTTCCGTATAATATGATATTTCAGGAACATTTCAAATCCATTTAATTTTCTGCCGAATAGCTCTCACCAGCAGCGGCCTTCCTATGCACATTTGAATTATGGTTGAACACACATCTGATGATGGGAATGTTTCCGAAATATCATATTATATGGAACTTCTATCAAACCACACTTTGCAAGTAGGATTGTAATATAATATATATATATTGTATTAATAAAAAAAGGTGGAAGCTCCATAACTCATTCCACCGTTTTGTTTTAATTATCTTCAGTTCGTTTTTATTCGTTACACCTCTGCATTCCTTTACCTTGATAATATTTGTAAATAATTGTTGGAAACAGATTATACGGAATGAATAAATGTTTGAATGAAGCATAGAAACTTTTTACCAACTTTAATGGGTTCAGCATTAAATAATCCAAAAAAAGGGTTGATATGCCATAAAACAAAAAAAACAAAACAAAAGGTTCTCTAATGCACTAACTTTTGGGATCTTGCCGTTGATTGTTTACCAACTTCTACTATAAACCTTCACTGCAGTCTGATGCATATTCTATTTACATTTTCATGTAAGTTTTAAAACAATATTATAAAACCATTGATACTAAAACAAGACTTTTAAATATTTTTTATAATACTAGATGTACTTACATGGCGTCACCTGGAAGTATTTTTACTTGCAATTTATTTTTTTTAAAACTTTGCCTTTTTAAAATATTTCTTGTTCAAAACAAAGGAAAAGAACTCTGTGTGACAAATACAGAGTTACGCCCTTTTTTTTTTTAAGAATACATTGGTATGAAAATAATTCCAATCCAGTTAAAGTATTTCTGGAAGGAATTAAATCGAATTATATTTTATTGTTGCATTGATCCACCAAAAGAACTGAGAAACCAGAATCAAATATTGATTTTCGAATAGCCTATTTTTGCTGAGACCGGCAGAATAACGACTCCCTCGTTATTTTGCCGGGACCGACAGAATAACGATAACTCTTACAGTTACAGTGAAGATTTCAGGAGTCAACTTAACTGCCGGTTTATTTTTATTTTAACATTTTTCAAATAAAAAAAGAAATAATTAAAACTTCTGACTATTTTTTAAAATTAAATAAATAATTCATACGGAGATTTTCGCCATGACTTACGAAAAAGATAAGTTTTATTTCACCATTTTTCCAATAAAAAAGAAATAATTAAACGAAGATAATGAAACTGAAAAAATAAACAAACCTTTAATACCTATGTTTTTGTTTCTATCTACTCGACGTAAAAAAGATAATTTTTATTTCAACATTTTTCCAATAAAAAAATTTTTTTTTTTAAATTGGATAAATAATTATTTAATAATGTAACATTTTATAAGATGAATAGTCAACAGTGATTTTTTTTTAATAATTTAAAACTTTATAAAAACAAAGAGTTTGTTGGATTTTTTTATCAAACAGTCAACATTGATTTTTTTTGTATAATTTTTATTCGAATTTTTGTGTATATTTCTTATGATTTCCAATTGTAAGTTACTGACCTCTTCTTTCTTAATCTTCACCTCACATTTTAAAATAGAAATTGTTTAAATCCAGTGTTTTTTTCTTGACATTTTAACATTATCGAAGTTTTTCTTCGTAAAGAAAATCAGAATTTTACATCATCAAAGTCTTTCTTTGTAAAGAAAATTTTTTTAAATTCACTTAAACAAATTAATAACTTCATTATTTGACGAAAACTGAACCGAAAACTAGTGTTGGGAAATTTGATTAAAAAAAACAACTTTACTTTTGCCTTTTTTTTTTTTTTTTATCAAGCAATATCTATTCAGTTATTAATTCCAATTCAAAATCTTATATTCAAAAAATCTTACAATGGAATTTAGTGTTGGAGATACATTCAGTTCATATGCTGAAATTTTTATTAAATATTTGTCCGTATTTATTTCATTACCCTTTCTTTCACAAGGCCATAACAGTTATATTAAAAAAACATAAGCCGGCAGAATAACGAGGGCTCGTTATTTTGCCAGGACCAGCAAAATAGCCTCTTCCATTGATTTTGTAGGAAGAAAGCTATCGCTGACAAAATCAGGAAATAGACTGACTTTACTTTATATACTAGCGAAGAAGAGAAAATAATTCCATAGTTGTGTAATGGACAGTATGTGTTACTGTCCATTACACAACTATAAAATCGATTAAGCTGAGTTTAAGTTTGGTCAAATCTATCGCATTCACTTACATTCTAATGCCAAGGCTTTTGTGAGGTTAACACTAACAAAATAACCCAAAATGTGCTTTATACTAGGGGTGGGATGTAATGGGTGAAAATTTCAGATTCATGCGAGTAGTATTTTTTTGTGTTCATTTATACATAAATAACACTAAACAATCAAATATTTTGAAAATTTTGCAAAATTCAGAAGGTGCAGGCCAAAAATTAGCCGTTAGGGCTCCACGGGACACAAAATCCATCATTTTTCGGTGAAAAAGTGGTTTCATGCGACATTGCAGGTCCTAAAACATCCTCAAAAGCTATGAATGGATATAGATGGTTAAATCTGATATAGTACTTTAATTTAGGACCATTTTCAGGCTGTGAAAGGGTTTTCATGAATGTAAAATAGCCAAAAACTAGTGGCCTGCACCTTCTGAATTTTGCAAAATTTTCAAAATGTTTGATTGTTTAGTGTTATTTATGTATAAATGAACAAAAAAAAATACTACTCGCATGAATCTGAAATTTTCACCCATTACGTCCCATCCCTATTTATACTGAATCTCCTCCACTAAAACCATTTTTTTTTTTTCCCAACACTTCCTTGTTCATAAATGTTTCTCTTCACGCATTCAATTTACGCTGTGGGTAAAATAGTACTCTTCTCTTATTTTAACTTGGTTTCACAAATGAAGATTCAAAGGAAAGTGATACCAGGCTTCCTGGTTGATTGAAAAGCCCAATACATAACAGGCAGATCTGCTCACACCAGCTGCAGTGCAGATAAATATTTAGTTTATTCCAAAGAAATAAGTAAAGTGAAAAATGAGACTCACACAGGTTCACTTCATGTGCAAGTTTCATTTTTCACTTTGTGGTTTTCTTTGCTTATTCTCAGCTCCGCAGACTAAATAAGTGCTTGTTTAGTAATATTATCCACACAAACAATAACATCAACAACAAAAGCAGCTTATTATAAAACATGTTGTATACTGTCGGAAATGGATTTCTAAAATTTAAAAAACATATATATATATGATTATTTTTATATACACAGACATGTACAAAATCTGTGACACTAGCATGTCGATGTTATCGATCAACAGCTATTATAAACTGAGATCTCATCAGGCAGAGTTAGAATCCGATCTTAACCTTAGATCATATTTGGAAAATATATAAAAGCTCTATTTATTGAGCACTTTTTATAAACCCGGTTGAAATTCTTTGGATTACTACCCTGTGGATGTTTTACCTGGATTATTATTATTATTATATATATATATATATATATATATATATATACTAGCTGGCTTTGGCCGCTCGCTATCGCTTTGCAAAGTTTGCTACTTGAAACCCAAATTTTAAATAAATATTTTGTTCATGAGTTTCTTGCAAACACAAGACTAAAGTTTTTGCATTTATTCGTATAAATATTAAGGCGATTTTCAAGAATAGTTAACAGACAAAAAAGGGTGAAAGAAACAAATAAATGTTACCATAGACGATAAAAGTTATTTTTCTTCTTACCTGCCTAATTTGGGGGAGTGTTAAAGTACTTTTAAGCACTTTTATTTACATTTTTTTATCGTTGCATTCCGAGTCTTGTAAACCCAATGAATTCAACTAGACGGTGGATTTTACTTTGTGAAGCCTCAAGTTCATATGATTAACAACTAAAAGTTCGAAAACAAACATACAGCTACTAACTGTCACGAATCGGTTGAAAATTTAATTTTCAACCGATCTCTATATAATTATCAGCTGTATGTTTGTTTAATTTTAGATTTGGGGGCAATTATTGAGGCTTCACATTGACTAAAATCTGGTGCCATGTTGAATTCATTGGGTTTACAAGACTCAGAAGGCAGCGATAAAAATAAAAAAAAGTAAATAAAAGCGCTTTAAAATACTTTAAAACACAAAAAACTTATCCGGGTAAGTAGAAAAGTAACTGTTATTGCCTTTGGTAACATTTATTTGTTGACTATTTGTTTTGTTTTTTCACCCATTTTATCCTGTTTACTATACTATACTTTAAAATTGCTAACATTAACATCTTGGTAATGTTGATACGATTTTATTTATCTTTTAAATAAATCCCTAATGAAATCAAAAGAAAGAAAAAAATCAATTTGCTTGAGAAAAATATGGCGTCGTTAACATGAGAGAGTAAGAGAGGGGAGAGAGAGAGAGAAAGCGAGTAATACCGCCAGTGAGCCAAACAGTCGGCCAGCCATCTGCTCCTTTCCCTTTTCTCTACTTGCTTTTGTCTGTCGGTAAGAATTCTCAGGAGCGATGTTAGAGGAAAGGTTTTTAGACAGTTATTCATTTTTCTATTAAACCATTTTAATTAATTATTAATATCAGTGAAATTATTGCATATATATAGACAAAATAGCACAATAAAATTACAAATGTATAACACGAAACAGTAATTATGAACTGTTTAAAAATAGTTAATCTAATTAGGCATTAAAATTATTGTCTTAGGATCGTTTGTCGGTACTATATATAGAGTATTTCAAAATATTATGTTGTATTATTGATTTAAATAACAGAAACCCGTTTTTATGCTAATATCGGAGTGATAAATTAAAAAAAACTTATGCATTTATTCATTTAGATAAATAAATAAATATCTGTCCTGTCAAACAAAAGTTAGCAAGCAAAAATCTGCCCTTTTTTAGCCTTCAGACAAAACCATTTAAAGTGATGAAAGGTTCTGTTTTAGCATTAAATACCCCAAAAAGAGTCGATATGCAATGAAACAAACAGATCAGGCCAATATAATGCCTAATACAAAATATCATGTAATATCTTTGTGTAGCAGTATTAGAGATAAGCGTGAAAGAATAGGATTAGAATGGTAAATTTCCACATAGGGTTAAAAATTAAGTAGAGTGGAATTTTAAGTTGGCGCCGGATTTTCCATTCAAGATTAGAAGAAGCCTCCGGTATCCTGGTTCTGATGTCGCTGGCAGATGTGGTAGAAAGGATTGGGTCTCTTTCATCTGAACCACCAGAGAATGCAGTTGAGTTTTTGGATAGCTGTGGGGTGTGGAGTTGTTTTAGCTGTGTACATGTACACTCTTAAGGATGAATAAAAAAATTAAAAAAATTTAATGCCCAGTTGTATTTGTTGATGTTTATTGTTTGAATAGCGTTCGTAATATATTGTTTGAATAGCGTTCGTAATATATTGTTTGAATAGCGTTCGTAATAGCGGTTATTGAGAAGAAGAGGTCAGTGACTGAGAGAAGTAGAGATGAAAACCTTGACTGCCACATCAACACCAAAAACGACCAGTGAATCCCATCAACGAAGTGGGTGAACCGTGAGAAACGAGAAGAATGTACTGTGGGGATCAACAACATCCCTGATAATGCTACATGTGGTTTATATCGGGATTTCTCAACATTTTTGAAACTCTAGATTGGAACTTGCAGCCTACATATTAACAAACTATTGAGAAAAAAAACAAATGGTAATAAGTACACAAGTATGTTGTTTTTTTTTTTTGTGAGAATAAAAATTTAATTTTCTTAATTATTTGTTTGTTATGCCTCTTTGGGGATCTACATTTTTAACATTTTATCAACTCAGCCCTTAAATAGATTCATTGCACAGAAAATTTACAAATACAACAACAACAAATAGAAAAATCAGTTTAACTGTAATTTAATGTGTCTCTCCCACATTAGATATGGGTTACACATTGGCCATAACGGCACAAAGTGATTTTCTCCATGAAACTCTATCGTTTACATTGGTTTCGATGTGCTATTGCTTGAGGTTATCTTTGACTAAATCATTATAAGTCTTTATCAGCCTTTTCTTCTACCAGAGAAAATGATGGAGTTATTTGTTGTTCTTTTTAAATGCACAAAGAAAAGATCAACATTTTTATGACTGTTACATCACCACTACAGCCACTTTTATAACTAGATGTTACTATCCTTGCTTACCCTCAATTGGAGTATGTGTTTATCCAACCAGAACTTCATTCAACATATCCATACCACCTTAGATGGTTGCAACACAGAGTTGACTCCAATCTCGGCACCTTCAGTCTTGATAACAGGGAGTCAGAATTAACTGTCGTCAAGGCTCGCACCACAAATCCACCGAACCATCGCCATTTCATTCTTTGCATCCTCAGAAAAACCGAGCTAGCGGGAACACAGCATTCACTTTCATGTAACATGGCACTACGGACATAGCTGTTGTAAACTCAACCCTGAGTAACAAGTGAGAGTGAACGACAGGTTAAGATGGAAAGGAGCTCATGAAACTAGCCCCCCGAATAAATATTTAATACCCCTGCCCTTTTCTTTGACTAAATCCTTCCCTATATAAAAATCGACCTTGCGACTAAAAACCAAACTACTCAGGTTTATTATCCATTGTGTTTAGAGTGTGTGCAGGTCAACCGGGAGAAACCGATATAGACCCAAATTCGTCCCTTTCATATTTGTTTATTTATGGGGTCCTTGAAACCTAATCGTCCATTTAAAAAAAAATATCTGCCATCTTTAGAAGTTTCATTGATCATTTTGAATGTTTAAATTGCATCACCTCTGATTCTTCTCTCTAGTAAAGTAGTTAATCCTAATTTGTCTAATCACTGGAGTTCAATAAATCAATAGAAAAATTAAGCACTTTATTCACCAATTCCAGTGCGAGAAAAGGGTAAGAATGGGAAGCAAAATATCAAGGACTACTTTTCTCTTTTCTTTAAACTCTTGCAATCACTCTTGTCATCTTTCATTTTCTTCCACACCATCCTTGATTTCTTTCTATCCGGTTACTTTTCCATTTCTTTCTTCCTTTCTTTCCTTCTTTCTTTCACCTCTGCCAGTCACAAGACTTGTGTCATGTCAATAGTGACCAAAATCAAAAAAGGCCCTTTCCTATATAGTTATTATAGCCTTCTCCTGTCCATTTAGTTTTCAAGATTGTAACATTGCATGGCACACCAGATGGCCTGTCATTGACAGGAACCAACTGAGTCTCTTTCATTGACATGTTGCCTCAATGAATAGTGACGTCATTTAGCAGTGGTGATTCAGCAGTCATTAAAATGTTGATCTTTTCTTTTCCTCTTTGTGGCTAGAATAGGGGAAGCAACTAAAAAAACAACAACAACAACAAATGACACCATTATTTGCTCTGAGATTGAGTTTACTTTTACAGCATTTGACTATAACAAACCAAGATCACAGAATAACCTCAACATCAATATCCACTTCTGTGGGAAGGGAGATGCTCATAATTACCTGAAAATCTTGAGAGATATTGCTGGTTAAAGAAAGTAAAATCAAAGGGTATTGCGATACTGCAATTTCCGCCTGCTTCACCAAGAAAATTCTATAGCAGCATCAGCATACCATGCAATTAAAATATGATAGCATCAGCATACCATGCAATTAAAATATGATAGCATCAGCATACTTTGCAAATACAACAATTCAGACTACCATAGCAGTACCTTTTACATAGTGGATATACAAGGACCAGCAGTTATAGGACTACCATCGCCAGAACAGCTTGAATTAATTAATTTACACTGCACAGTAAAGAAATAAATTGTGAAAATCTGGAAACACAGATAAATACAATTTAAAGGCTAATATATATGTGTACTGTTTTGATAAAATTGGCTCCATGCCAGTGTCTGTGAAACTCTCTGTCGATTGCATTAATAGATGATATAAAATAGGAGTTTGACAACATGATTAAGAAAGGCTCAATATGTAAGAAAGATCTTCCAGTACAATAAAAGGAAACTCTACAACCACACTATATTGAGCATATCAACCATCTATGGGTCATTTAATGTTGAATAAAATTGTCAAATCTAATTCCATAAAAGAGATAATTATTTTATATTCTTGAAATACATTGCTCCCAGAATCATTGCTCCTAGAATACATTGCTCCTAGAATACATTGCTCCAAGAATACATTGCTCCTAGAAAACATTGCTCCAAGAATATGTTGCTCCTAGAATACATTGCTCCAAGAATACATTGCTCCTAGAATACATTACTCCAAGAATACATTACTCCTAGAATACATTGCTCCTAGAAAACATTGCTCCTATAATACATTTCTCCCAGAATGCATTGCTCCTAGAATACATTGATCCCAGAATACGTTGCTCCTAGAATACATTGCTCCTAGAATTCACTGCTCCGAGAATACATTGCTCTCAGGATTCATAACCGAGCTTGGGAATTTGTTTGTACTGATCTGTTTCACTTCAATAACCACGTATATCTAATAATTACTGTAAATGACCTATCATATAAAAATTGACAAATCAGAGTACAAGTAATATGCTATACTCAGCAATTAAACATTTTTTAAACATGATATTCACACGAGGGTGCTCAGTGACAATGGACCTCAATACTTCTGTGAAGCATTCAAATAATTTGCTTAACAATGGCAATTTGGTTATGTGATTTCATCGCCAACGTTTCCCGAATCAACACACGATTTTGTACCACTAATCCCAGAACAAACTGCGGCAATGGAAACCAGCAACAGTATTGAGTAAATGTGCAGAACCAAAATTTTACAGTCTTCAATTCCCAGATGGATCTTCAAAGAGACGAAACAGAGTTCAAATAAGAGAAGCAGAAACAACCACTTATAAACAGAGTTGTTTCATGATCACATCACCTCAATACAAAAAAAAACACATTCCAACAGAAGCTACATTTCAAACTAGAGAACGTCAAAACAATCAACACTCAACACAACCACAGTCCAAATACACAAATACACATCCCAACAAGAAACAAAAACCTAATAATTGAACTTTAATTATCAAGCATTAAAACACTGGTTTTTTTTTTCATTTGGTGAGAGGGTATCTAACACTATCTAAGGAACTACTTCTCTATGTACATACAATGTAACTCCTTAGCATAGGAATACAAGTAGAACAGTTATGGTCACTTCTTAATATACACACAAAGCTCACTGACGATGTATGTATATAAGTGTTAATAAAAACTTATTAACATAACAACGCTTTCTTTGCAATTAACTTATAACAACACACACACAACTCCACAATTACAGACTATAACAAAAGGCACCTGAAGAAGGCTGGAGAGTACAATTGTTATATTGTCTGGTTATTCGCTGTCATTCCAATTGGTGTCGATATGCCGTAGCTAGGTTCTGCGAGTTTCAAATGCTTGCACTAACCTTGTTTCTTCTCTCTCTCATTTCTCGTCACCGCCGGCAGCCCTTTTATCGCCGGCTTGTTGCTGTCGGGTGACTATTCGTACCGCTACTGTGCGCGCTTTTTCTTTTGTTGTCACTGTCTGCCGGCAGCCATTGTTTGCGTCTGCAACCATTCTCCGTTGACTACTATGTTGTCTCCGTCCTCGCCGATGTCGTCTAAAATCTCGTCGTCAACACGCCAGGTATGATGTCAACTTTGACCTCTCGTAACCCTCAGGTTACTCAATGTCGACACGCACCGTGGGAAACACATCAAACCGAATTAGACGGAATGACTCCGTCACAAATCGCGCAAGTCAAACCCGTCTCAACTAGATGCGTCCAAGCCATTATCTAACACAATGACCTAAATGTTATGAACATAACTACCAAGATGGTTGGTTGGCATCCGTCGTTTTCAGAAGATAATGGAGTTCTGCACCTCAGATTAGTCCGTTGCTGAATTGCAGCGTATGCTGTGACTGTGCAAGCCTATCCTGGATCAACAGGCTCTGTTGCAGTTTCCACAGATGTAAGTGGTGTCTGGTTGTGAGCTCTCTGTTGAAGCCCTCTGTCGTCTGTGCTCTCTACTCTCCCTTCACTGCTGGTCTCTCCTCTCCTCAATCCTCTTGGGGCATGCTCTTCTCCAGTGGCTGCGGTCTCCCAGCATATCGGGGGGCCTTGGGTAGAGGTAGTAGCTGATAGGGTCGACAGCATCACTGGTCCTCACACATCTCCAAAATTGCTCACATGTTGGCTCCAGGCGCCATGCCTTGCGAAACCGCTTCAGCTAGCGGGCTAAACCATGTGAGGGTGTGGTGTGTTTACACGGCACCACTTGGCGTAGGGATCTCCTTGATGCAGATCACCGGCCTTGGCAGAAGAGTTCCAAGAAGAACTTCAATGACAGAAAAACTACCAAGTTGAGGACCACAATTAACGACAATCTCAGAAATGACGTTTAATAATTCTCAAAATACTGTTTCAATTTTCTCAATTATTATATTTTTAACTAGCTGCCCCAATTCGGCATTGCTCAGGAGTATTTATACTTTCATTTTTGTTTCGCATGTATTTTTAAAGTCTGTCGGTTTTTAACTCTTCAATTAAGTATGCTGTGGACTCTTACATTCTTTTGGGGAGCTATCTTTCATTAATATACAGTAAGAATTCCATGTACATGCTATAACATAGCACTTTACATGTTTTTTGTTTTTTTAAGTAAATGCTTGTAATTCATAAATGAATAATATATTTTCACTTTGCTTTATTTTTGTGTTCTATTATTGTTTTTATACATTTTTTCTCCTTGGTTAATAAATTTCTGAGTTAAAACTTTTGTAATTAAATTAACTTGCAAAAGAATCAGCTGTCGTCTGTTTCCTGTTTATATATACAAACAAAACTAATTACTACTACTGCTACTACTACTACTACTACTACTACTACTACTACTACTACTGCATCGAGTATGGATGAATTACTTCCCTTTGATTTAGTGCATGCGTAATTAATGAGGTAAAAAGCACCATGTCAGAGTTGTCGATGGTGATGGGGGGGGGGGGGTAATTTTCCATTTTCAATTCTAATTATCTTTTATTCATTTCATTTTATTCGTTTTATTTTAATGAAATAAAATGACTACTTTTTCTGGTTTAAATATTGACATTGTTAAGGTGTCTACCCAATTTATAGGCCAAATGTAGCAAAAACAAAGAGTTTTCAATACGTTTATGCAGACGAACTTTGATGCCATTTCCTCAAATAATGGTGCAAGTAAGAGATCTAGTTTTTAGCATCAGTATTTATTATACCAACACACAACTATCTATCCTAAAAGTAAGTTGATATTTTTTAAAAGTGAAAAATCAACCTGGCCTAATGCGTATGGACAGCATTACGATTGTACTAATGTTACATAGCACGAGGGGGGCATATTTTCATCTTCCTCCGAGGACTGAGGTCAGTTCTATTGACTGCAATCAAAAACTGTCTGACATGCTTCTTAATATGATTATTTGATTCAACAACACGTTCTTAGAAGAAGAATTGAGTTTCTTCAGTCGGTGATCATCTCGTAGCTGAATGATCAAAAAGGAGAGGAAAGGGAGAGATAGTTAGTTATGTTTTAATCTAATTGCTTACTTATTATCGCCTTACCAGCGGCATAATTAATATATTTTGTCTGATTCAAGCTCCCACTAAGACTGATATATCTTCTCCCTGAAATCACATCAGCTTCAGAACATGTGGTATCATGTCTTCCCACCTCACCGACTTCTGTTCTCACGATTCAGTGAACATTGTCTGAAACGTTTCCTGTTCAGCAATTCTAGTTAATATATCTATTATCAAACTTATCCCCATCAATATTTACCAGTAAAGGATTGAGAAGCGGCATTATTATAGAAGATAGATGAAGAAAAGCAACCATGAAATTTGTATCGAGTCTCACTAGTATGTTTTCATTCTCACACACAAAAAAATAAAACACAAAGTAAAAGTGTCGTTTTTCCTTCATCATAGCTTTACTGTTTATTTTTTTGGTGCTTCTATAATTGGAGACCCATATGAACCAGGTTAGGGTTTTTTTTTTAAAATTTTAATAACTCCAAAAAATAAAGTTGAAAAAACTTCCTAAAAAATGAAAAGAAAAGAAAGGAAATGAAGTTGATTCACTTATTAAACCCATTCTTAACACAGTATTTATTGACTGTTTGGTGATGGCTTGGCTATTTCCGGTCTATTCTGTAAATTGCAATCGGAAAAATTCGGGTTTGTGTGGGTCTCCAACAATTTTTCTTTTATTAGATGACAATTTTATATGCCCATTTAGTTTATTTTCATATCAAATGAAGTAGAGTTAATTTCGTATTTTTATAATCGTAATTATCTCCTACACTTTGTGGTAATTTAGAAACTAAAACTTTCAAGAAAATGGAAAGCATTTTTACTTTAAGCACAAATCGAAAAGTTTTGTAAGGATAGGAGCAAGTTCCGGCAGCAGATTCATAAGCACAATGACTAAAATGTTGTCAGTTGACTTGGCAACGTCCCGGACAGATAATTGGATATCACTTAAAGTGTTGGATAATGGCCCTGTGAGGACGGACGCATCTTGAGGTGGGCGTATGTGTTGGAAATCGTTTGGTTTGGCTTGCGCGATTTAGTGCGGGTGGACATGTACAGTCGAGTGCAGAAAAGGACTGTTCTCATGGTTGGAGCTCACAGACGCTGACAGGGTCACCACGTTGACGAGACCTCAGATCAAGGGTCAATGTGCACCTGCGATAGGGGCTCTGTGACGTCACGGGCTTTTGTGTGGGAAACAGAGTTTTGCCAGTCTGAGTTTTGGAAGCAAGCCGAACAGACGTGTTTCGCTGTGTAGTCTTCAACATGATTAGGGGATTTAAATTCCCTAAGAGAATACAGGCAGAGATTTCTTCTCCCCCCCCCCCCCCCCTTCTCGAATGGCTAAGGACTTAAATAGGAATTAACAACGATAAAGTAATAATTTGGTGTCTCCCTCAACGTTAGTAGAATATCTCCAAGCCGACAGAAATCTAACGCCTGAAATAAAAAGAATCAAAAGTTTAAAAGATTGTTTGTCTCGTAAAAAATGATCATGAAGGTTTTTGTTGCAGACACAGTGGACGGCGAGGTTCACAACAGTACAGAACGAAGAAAGAATTCAACCACTAGACGACATTGAGACGGTGCCCCTCCGCGACGAAGAAGTAAAGGTACGAGAAATTAAAAGGTATGCAACATATACATTTTTGGTGTTAAAAATGACCAGTTGTTTAAACGAGAACTGCCACGGCCCATTCCGGGACGGCTATGTAACAAAAGTATTTCCAGTCATATGTGGACATTCTGGAAGTATGTGGCCTTGGTCATGAAGGGTGAAATTTGAAGCTGAGTTTTATGGACCTTGTTTTTGTATAGGCTTTTTATAGACTAGTAAAACTCGAAGTCATTTAATGTGGTTTGCCCTCTACATGTTATAATAATCTTTTGGCTAAGATCAAAGTGTAGTATCTGTTCCGATGGATACTGCACCCCATAGACTGGTATTGTCTTGGCCTTCGAAGCTTGATTTATGCCGGTCTATGGGTCTGTCCTGTGCAGTTCTAGGAGGTCCACCCTCCCAGGCTTCGCCTCCCCTCTTTGGGGAGGAGTAAGTTTATTGCTTACTGTCTGAGGCGCCCCTACCGGGGAATGCCGATGGGGCTGCCCAGGCAATTTTTAAACCCCACTTTCCCGACCCGACCTTGGGTCACATCTTACTTGTGGAAGTAAGATAAAAACTGGCCTTGTGCCTAACTCCTGGAGAGGAGTAAATCAATACTCAACAGACAACCACATGGTTGATATCTGACCTTATGATGAGTGCATAAATAGACTGAAGGTCTCTAGTCTATACTACAGAAGAGCTCAAGGATATATCATTGATACCTTTAAATGAACCCACGGAATACACAACGTAACAAGAAATTTCTTATTAAAAGATATTGGTATTGTGACCAGTTATGTTTCTATCTCTTAGAACATGTATGTGTGTTGGGGGCAAGATTAGATTATGAGGGTAAACTTGAAACGCATATAACAAGAATTTTTTAAATTTATATACTTTCTCACGTTCATGTTCAGGTTGAATAAATAATTTATAATGCACACACACACACACACACACACACACACACACACACACACACACATATATATATATATATATATATATGTATATATATATATATATATATATATATATATATATATATATATATATATATATATATAAATAATAGTATTCTAAATTGAATAAAATAATAATTCGTCAAACATGTTTCAGATAGTTGTACAAACTTGTGGTCCACGAATAATTTTGAAGATTTGTTGGGATTTTTGTCCCTGAAAGAAATTTCAGTTCTACTACTACTACTACTACTACTACTACTACTACTACATCATCATCATCAGTAAGCACCATCATCAGCAGCAGCAGCAGCAGAAGCAGCAGCAGCGGTTTAACATCCATTTTACATGCTGACATTTGGTGGGCAGCTTTAAGAAATTAACTTCTAAACTAATTTATCTCCGACCATGTCTTTATTTATCCCTCTTTCTCTCAAGTCTATTTTATCACTTTCTCTTGTGTTTTCCTTTGCTTTCCCCTGTGAACTTGACCTGTTACCTTAACTGTTCTACATCTACTAACCCAAGAACTCTCATCCATTCTTTCAACGTGGCCATACCATCAAAATCTCTTTTTCTGCACACATCTCTCTATACTGTTTAGATTTAATCTTCTTCTGAGGTCATTAGAACTAAGCTTGGCTTTAAGACTCACATAACACATCTATCATATCATTTGCATGTCATTTCTCTCCATGCAACGCATGTCCTCGACCCCTACTGGCCAGCTTTCACTTCTATACATCATCACACTGTGTACACATGCCTGATAGACTCTTCCCTTGGTCGACAGTGGTAACGCTCTGCTGGTTAGTAATGGCAGAAGTTCCCTGAATTTACTCCATCCACTCTTAACTCTTGCAATCACACTAGCATCTGCTCCACCCTGTGCTCCAATCGCATCACCAAGGTAAACAAACCTCTCGACAACCTCAATAGCTTTGCCATCCAAATATAATTTTTCCACATCTGAGTTCTCATTCATCTCCTTTGTTTTACACTTTTTGCATATAACTGGTTATCCTCACTCAACCTACCTATGAGAAAAACAACAGATATGTACTCGGAGATAAGTGCTTAAAGTTGAATTGGGAGCGACAGCTTTTTAAGAAAAGGAACAACAACCGTGTATATTAATTGAACAATTTTACTTAGGTAAGTAATAAAGAATGATGTACAAACGGTAAATGGTAAATATACAGAAAGAAGGTTTGCAAACTTGTGCATCCATGGAATGTATCTTATGTGTGAAGTGCTCAATTAACAAGTGTGCACCCTTTAGGCCTCATGCAGTTATTGGTTCTTTATTCATCAGAGAAAGACTGGGTACTTCTGCATTATTGGGGCAGATGAAATTTTAATTTTAATTTTAGAAGAGTCAATTGAAAGGGGGGATAATTCAAACTGTTATTTTTTGTTGTAACTATAACTGATAAGGAAAATCCAGAGAATTAGTAAGAAAATAAATTTTAAAATGGGTACTTATGCAGTTTACAGACCAGACTGAAATAATACCATTATAATTTAGAAAGCCATTCTGAACATTTGGTGAATTGATTAACTATTTCTACAACAAAAAAATCACTTTGAATTATCTCCCCTTTCAACAGACTCTTCTAAATTAGAGATGAACATTTAATCTGCCCCAATAATACATAAGCACCAGACTTTGAAATAGCTTTTTAGGGCTTGTGTCATAATGCAGTCAACCGGGAACCAATGTCGGGGCAAAAGAGAGAGATCCCTAAGCGTTTATATTTTTATGGAAATCGCTCCAGACAAGGCGTGAAGTCACTTGATGTAAGGAGCTAAAATAAAAAAAAATTACCGCTTCAAGGTCAAAAACGAGCCAACGATAAGTTTTAGATGGATAGATTCCGACCCAGAAAACAGCAATTATTCCCCCTTTGTCAGAAACATCGCTCATGAAATGTGAGGACTAAAGGACAAAATAAGGAAAGCGAGAGTTACAAAGCTGTTGAAAGTAAAGCCAAGGTCCACTTTCTATTCTTCTAGACTTATACATGTGACCCTTAAGGGAGAAATGATTGGGTTTACTCTGATTATAAACTTATTGTTTCTTACTGCATACCATTCGTCGAACGCAAAGTAAACAGAGACTCTGCATTATTCAAATATAAATATCAGATATCATTAAAATAGCCAAATAAGTCTCCTTGATCCTCGCCATTCATAAATATCTCACCCCGTATGGAACAATCATGAATTGGTTGTAAAAATACCACGGCACAATTTTATTGTCCATCTTTTTTATTGCTTCTCTAACAGGAGAAACATTGCGTGAACGATGGTATTAATTTGCTATTAATATCTACTGAAACCATGCACCAGGCCGAGGTGGTGTCTTGCCAACTCTCCGAGACACATTTACTTTGTCTCACATTCAGCCTGGAAAAGAGGTCATGATAACTTCTCACTTCTCAACCGTGACGTCACAGTCACACAAGACAATATATCTCCCCATACCTAAATTCGGTTGATTATTTGTTAAAAACAACATTTTTACAAAATCTATTATTATAACATATTTTATTAAAAATAAAAAAAATTCTGACAAACAGACGAATTCGTTTGAGTATTTGAAAAAAGCAAAACCTTCTTTCAATTATAAGAAAAAAATATTTGTAATAAATAAATACGGTTAAGATAAAGACTGTGTATTAATCATTAATTAGAAGGGACCATATCTGGGTTGTCACCGTCGTCTTGTCTGCAGAGCAGAAACCGGAAGTAAAAAAGAGCTGACAATCTTGAATTTAACCATAAGTTGTTGTAATCGCAACTGATTGTGACCGGAAATCACGATTATAAGCTAAAAAAGAAACGTAGACACAATCGGCTTTGAGAACAACTTTCTTTAGCTAGCAACGGTTTCAGGCTCATTCTAAATAAAGTCCAGCCTACGCGTAAAGTCCATGTACAAAGTTTATACATACACCCTCTCACAGGCACGCTAACATACACACGTCTACAATGCCTATTTATACACACTGTCACATGTAAACGCACACGGCGCTATCCGAAATGAACATATCTACTTAAATTCTCTTTACAGACAAAACAACTTCTCTTCTTTTGGATCGTTCTAAGACTTTCTGAACTTTTGTATTCTACCAATCATTGTCATACGTTTAAAACCAATCATTGTCATACGTTTAAAACCAATCATTGTCATACGTTTAAAACCTATTAGACAGCTTCGTTCAAACTGGGCTCACACATTGAGAAAGCTATAATGTAAATGCTCGAATGGGAGACATTATGATGAGTGTATAATTTGGCAATTATAGAATTATAGAAAAATGACATTACATAACAGATTGATTTTGAAATCATTTTGAAGACTGTTTTAGGAAGCTTATGCACAAGCATAATTTATCTTGATTAAATCATTAAAACTGGCATATGTGCTTTCTATTTTGAGTATATCATTTTGAATTATAGTGGAGACTATAAAAAAAGTTCTTTATAATAGCTTATTTCCCCTATGTCTATTGTGTTAATAGATTATCTCCCTTGTTATCTATTGTGTTAATAGATTATCTTCCTTGTTATCTATTGTGTTAATAGATTATCTCCCTTGTTATCTATTGTGTTAATAGATTATCTCCCTTGTTATCTATTGTGTTAATAGATTATCTCCCTTATTATCTATTGTATTAATAGATTATCTCCCTTGTTATCTATTGTATTAATAGATTATCTCCCTTGTTATCTATTGTATTAATAGATTATCTCCCTTGTTATCTATTGTATTAATAGATTATCTCCCTTGTTATCTATTGTGTTAATAGATTATCTCCCTTGTTATCTATTGTATTAATAGATTATCTCCCTTGTTATCTATTGTATTAATAGATTATCTCCCTTGTTATCTATTGTATTAATAGATTATCTCCCTTGTTATCTATTGTATTAATAGATTATCTCCCTTGTTATCTATTGTGTTAATAGATTATCTCCCTTGTTATCTATTGTGTTAATAGATTATCTCCCTTGTTATCTATTGTGTTAATAGATTATCTCCCTTATTATCTATTGTGTTAATAGATTATCTTCCTTGTCTTTTAAAATAGCTCCATTTTTATTGGGCAAAACAATTCTCTTTGACCAATCCCCAATCCCTTATTTTGGTGGGATGAAGGCGAAAAGCCTTTTTAGTCCTCTTTTTGAATTGGCCTTCACCTGTATTGGACACATTAAACGATCAAACCTGTACAGACGTTGAAGGAACCCTCTTTTGCAGAATCAGATAAGTTGGTCTTTTAATTAAGCCGCAAACACACTTAGTTTACAAGACATTTCTTGTATTATAATTTTAAATACATATATTATTATTGGGAAATGAAAAAGGAAAAACCAAAAGATGTTTTGTTTTATGTATTCATCAACGTTTCGTCTTTATTTTACATAGTCCGGACCTTGGTCCTGCGTTCCCAGTAGTGGCTACTACTTCTCATCAACCCATCATGTCAACCCAATATTTCTATGTACTTGCATGACATTTTTCTTAAAATTATCATCCTGAAGAAGTCTTACAAATAAAGACGAAACGTTGATGAATACATAAAAAAAAAACATCTTTTGATTTTTCCTTTTTCATTTCCCATTACGTCGGATTACTCTCATCCTTCCTTTCTCATATATTATTATTATTTATGTGTGCCTTGCAATTTCTTTCAGCTTATCTTTCCAACGTTCTACAAACGACAACCAATTCACTTCATTTTGCCAAAAATTAACTTCTTTTTTCAATATAAGATTCACTTTGTCTTGCAAATCACTTGACCTCAAACACGTAGAGCTCTTTGGCTTGAACTAGCATATGGCATAAAGTATAAAGGGTCGATCTACATCTTTTGTAGGGTAGATTGGGCATCATACGTTCAAGTGCTGCTCGTAGGTATAAGCTGATAGGCCAATTGAAGCTAATAAGGAAAAGGGGCCTGTTATGTGCTCTTTTCTTTCTTAAGAACTTCAATAAAAACTAACATCGTCATCTCTCCTAACCAGGGCATACACGCAACTGGAGACCGCTTGTGAATTTGATACTCATCGTTGCGCAGAAGCAACAAGGGGTTTTTATCCCGCCTAATAGACCGATATCGTCCGGACCTTCGGGTCTGGATTTACGCCGGTCTATTGGTTGTCGGTCCTGTGCAGTTCTAGGAGGTGCACCCTCCCAGGCTTTGCCTGCCCTCTTTGGGGAGGAGTAAGTTTATTGCTTACTGCCTGAGGCGCCCCTACCGGGGAATGCCGACGGGGCTGCCCAGGCAATTTTTAAACAACCAGAGTGCTCAAATTCTCGAGCGCTGGTTTTTTCCCACTTTCCCGACTGTATCACATCTTACCTTGTGGGAGGAAGATAAATAGAATCGTAGCAGGTGGAAATATTCACTCCGAAATTTTGCATGTACTATCAAAAATCCAACACACGTGCGCACGATACAATCTTGCCTAGGCCTTTTGGGGCCGAAGACCCTTGACTGACGCAATGAGAGACACATACAAACTACTAAACCTATCGACAGAATATACTCACTACTTACCGGACCCATGTACAAAGTTTATACACACACCCTCTCACAAACAAAACAGTCACGCTAACATACACACGTCCACAATGCCTATTTATACACACTGTCACATGTAAACGCACACGGCGCT
Organism: Sepiola atlantica; assembly: GCA_963556195.1. NCBI lineage: Eukaryota > Metazoa > Mollusca > Cephalopoda > Sepiida > Sepiolidae > Sepiola > Sepiola atlantica. The sequence goes on along the minus strand of OY744535.1, from coordinate 56,656,528 downwards.
ATCCAAAATGAACATATTTACTCAAATTCTCTTTACAGACAAAACAACTTCTCTTCTTTTGGATCGTTCTAAGAATTTCTGAATTTTTGTATTCTACCAATCATTGTCATACGTTGTCATAACAAGTTGCCAATAAAAATGAATTACTTTGTTATTCTTTCATTTGATAATAATCTTTCACATAATAAACCAAGTCATTTTTAAAAAAATTCTTATTCACCCCAAATAAGGCACATTGCCATTGGGACGTAAGGGGCTACTACGGGGACACTCTAAGTAGGGAGTTGAGCAGCGAGATGCCTGTTCACATTACATTTAAATTTCTGCATGTTAGTACAGTCAGGGAAGCAGGGAACAGGGAGGAATTCCAATGTTTTGCAGTTCGAGGAAAGACACTATTAGAGTAGAAAGCTTTCTGGGATCTAGGGACCTCTACAGTGAAGGGGTGGGATTTTTCTGCTTGTCGGGTTAGTTGGGGTTATTTACGTTGAGGGGATACACAACCGTTCAGCCTTTCAATAACTTCGGTTGATGAAGGACTTTGGGATGGGGAAATACCAGTCAAGGATTAATTTATGACAATTAGTCCGGCAAGAACTGGGCCATTTCGGTGGCCTTTTATCTGCCGGGCTGAGGTATTTAGTCCTGGGTAGTCCTAAGAGGTGCACCCTCCCAGGCATTGTTACCCCTTTTTGGGGTGGAGTAAGTTAATTGCTTACTGCCTGAGGCACTCTCACCGGGGAATGTTGATGGAGCTGCCCAGGCTATTTTTGATAGGCCATAGTGCGCCTCCTTAAGGGGGCTGGCTTGATCTTCCCCCACCTTCCATCCTTGTGCCACATATTGTTGCGGTGGAAAGCAATTAAATACTGGGGGCACAAGTGCCACGAGTTCGTCGGAGCACATCTCATTAAAGTATTTGTAAAACAAGCACAGGGATGCAACATTGCAGCGATGGGACAGGGGTTGGAGCTTGAGAGACAGTGCGGGACATATTAGATTGAAGACTCTTTTTTGGACACTGTCGAAGAGGGAGAGACAAGTGGTAGATGCAACAGCCCAGACATGGCAACAATACTTCATGCATGGGCAAATGATTAATGATAAATGCTTAAATAACCTATTATAAATTAAAACAGCGGTCTCTTTGCAATTGCAAAGCAAAACTCGACTTTTTCTAACTCCCAGTCGCTCCTGCTAAAATGCACTTTGATGGTTTGTGTACTGCTTGGAATCCGGATAAAGAACAGCATTAATTCTACACTAGTCTCTTTTCTGGCAAAAACAATGAGTTTATTAAGTGAAAATGTAGCTAATGACTAGTAGGTTAGATCTGGAGAGGATCTTCAGACCAAATATTATAAAATTAAATGCTGAAAAAGGGAATGATGCAACAACACTGCCACGTGTAGAATGAAATGAACCATCCAAAGTAGAGTGGAGTAATTCATGATGCCGGTGATATATTTTGAAATATCAGCACAAGCCACCAGAGATGATTGTCGTAAATGACAAGAAAAGACAAATGAGAAGAAAATCAGCTTCATAAAAGATCCATAAGACTGACCAGAGAAGAGATGCACGAAAACACCTGGAAATGGTTACGAATATGGTTAGAGAAATCGACTCGCTACTGACAGCCGCACAGAACAACACAGTCAGAATGAATGACATCAAAGCTATGATAGAAAAAAAAACAAGAAAGCAGTAAATGTAGACTCTGTGGACAAAGAGACGAAACAGTAAATCACATAAGTGAATGCAACAATCTAGCCCCAAAAGAATACAAAAACTGACACGTCTACATGAGAAAGGTAGTCTACTGGGAACTATGCAAATGTCTGCACTTTGAACATGCAGACAAATGGTACAGACACAAATAAGAGACAGTATTGGAAAATGAAAATTCGCAAAATCCTTTGGTACTTGGAGGTACAGACAGACAAATTCATCCAAGCAAGGAAACCAGACGTTATAATAGTCAACAGAAGAAAAAAACAGCCAAATCATAGATTCCGACATTCTAGTACATCACAGGGTGAAAATAAAAGAGGCAGAAAAACAAAGCAAATACACGGAATTCACCAATTTGAAACAAACATATATAACCAATGAAAAAATGCGAGTCCGCAGTTCAAAGAAGATCAGACTGCGATGGTGGAGAAATCTCAAATGATATCAAGCAAAGGCAAAGATTTTAACATCGGATAATTGAAAGTCAAGATCAAACACGTGATTCATATGAATAAGGAGAGTAGAAAGTGAACTTTCGGCAGCCTTGCAACTCTTGCTTCCCTTATTTTGTCCTTTAGTCCTCACATTCCATGAGCGATGTTTCTGTCAAAGGAGGAATAATTTCTGTTTTCTGGGTCGGAATCTATCCATATAATACTTATAACACTTATCGTTGGCTTGTTTTTAACCTTGAAATGGTATTTATTTTTTTTAGCTCCTTATATCGAGTGGCTTCATGCCTTGTCTGGAGCAATTTCCATAAAAAAATCGACCTTTTGACTTGTTTGCTTCTCTTGTTGATATTGGTTTTTTTTATTCCTTTTTTCGAATCAGGTACTCACAGTATGGACCATGTGAAGGTTGCCAACATACACGGCGAAAGTAGTGTTTTGGAATCGGCAGGCCTCAAACAGCATCCCAAGTCACCAGTTCACACCAGTATCCATTTCATTACCCCCCTTCCCCAATGAAACCAAACAACAATGTATCGCCGAAGCATGTCTTACAAATTTTACGACTCACTGAAACACGCGTCATCATCATCATTATTATTATAGCACTTTCATTGATGATAACGATTGAATACTACACCCCATAGACCGGTATTGTCTTGGCCTTCGGGTCTTGATTTACGCCGGTCTATTGGTTGGTCTGTCCTGTGCAGTTCTAGGAGGTACACCCTCCCAGGCTTTGCCTTCTCACCCTTTGAGAAAGGGTTAGTTTATTGCTAATCGCCTGAGGCGCCCCTACCGGGGAATGCCGACGAGGCTGCCCAGGTAATTTTTAATGGCCAGAGCGCTCAAATTCTCGGGCGCTGGTTTTTCAATTCCCACTTTCCCGAACTTGTGTCACATCTTACCTTGAGGGAGGAAGATAAATAAAACGATTGAATAAGAAATTAAAAGTAAAACAGAACATTATTATTTTTCGGAATTTTTGAGATGAAGACTGATAATTTATATCATTTGGATTATTTGGACTACTGTTCTCATCTTGGATGTTATTCTCACAACGTTTTGGCCGATGTAACTTCCACGGATATGTGGCGCAATGGATAAAGGTGTTACATACAAATCAGTTCTAAATGGAGGTTGAGGGTGCACTCTTCACTACAGTCGATACTAAGAATAAAATAAAAATTACTTAAGATATCTATCTATTCTATTTTATGGCTGACCGAACAAAAACAATGTACCCCTGTGAATCAAATAACGGGTACAGTTCAAAATTCCGTATAAATTCCCGAGTTTGACATAAAAATTTCATAGTTTGACAAGATGCACCTGAAGAAGGCTGGAGGTTACATCAGGTGAAACGTTGTGACAATCACATCAAAGATGAGAATAGAAGTCTGAATAATCCAAATGATACGAAATATCAGTTATTACAAAGTAGCGTTACGGGTTCAAACTCATTATCATGTGCGAGGTTAGTAAGTCGCACTTCATATGTATGAAGTGAATATTTTATTTGTAAGGTCAGCAGCAAAGTGTTAGCGTTGGGTGTGGCATCGTAGCAATACGCAGCCTCATGGATGGCACATTTTATTCTGTCCGCGATCCTCTTGACACTTCTATGACACCGTTCCGCTATTTCATTTCCTGCCGAGACGTGCGCACATTTAAGTGAACAAAAATAAATGTCACTGAGTCATCGACCAATAAGAACTTTTCGTTCCGTCTTGTAAATTAATTTTGATTTACTTTTAGATTTTCTTTATGTTTTTATTGTGTGGGGCGGTTGGTGGGAATGATATTTAACTGTTGGCCTTTGGGCTGGGATCAAAGTGTAGCATCTGTTCCGTCTTTGGTCAGAGGAAAAGAGATGCTTCTGGGGCAATTTTTATTTTTGTCGTATCCAGAGTGACCCTTTAAGGGATGCTGGATATCCCCCATATAAAAACCAACCTTGTGTGTCTAACTTTGCTCTCGTGGGGAGGCAAGTAAATAGGATCATTTAACAGTATCCAGTGGTGAATCCCAATTTGGGGGGCTTTGGCAAGTATGAAGACACTCCTTAATTGCCATTACTCTTATGTCCACACTGATCCGAAGTGGTAGTACCAGCCAGGGTCCCATCTATGGGTCAAATATAATTTTTCTTGGGTATGACATTAAAGTATATCCCATGGTGAGGCCTTAATTTGGGAGCTTTCACGAGTGTGTGGTCACCCATTCATTTCCATTACTCTCACTAAAACCTAAAGGAGTACTACTTATCAGTTAGCTTTGAGGCATACTCAACATGTGTCTGATGACAGTTTGGGGCACGTTCGAAACTCCTTTTCAATTATGTAAAATATTGAATGGCCCTTTTTCAGATTGAGAAGGCCTGGGAATGTTTCAGAAGGAGTTAGTTTATCGCTAATCGCCTGAGGCGCACTTACCAGGGAATACCGACAGGGTTATTCAGCCATTTTTTGTATGCCATAGTACACTTTTGATTTATTCTGCTTGACGAGAGCCATCAACAGAAGCAGCCCTATCGAGGGTCTAAGCTTTTGTTCGTCATAGGAAGCAGGTCAGCCTTTCTTGATCACTCGCTGTACTTCTTCCTTAAATAGTTTGCTGACTGTTGCCGGCATTGGATACTCAGTGACACGGTTTTTACGCTTGCTGGGATCCTTGCTTTCCATGTTGCAGTTCATTCATTTCGTTGTTGGTCAAACTCTGCTCAAAAATAGGGTTCTTCAATGATAAGGGCTCCCTGACTTCAAGATGGATACTCCACCTAGAGCTTTTATCGTGTCTATCCCCATCAAGAGGTCGAATCCGAGTGGGTTTCCCACCACTACTAGAACCTCAATTACAACTACACATTCACTCTCCAGTCGGGGGATGCGTTCTCCCACTAACAGTAACCACCTCAATGGTCTGCTTTCATCACATCAGGCACACTTTTTTCCTCACTATGGTGCAGGAACACCCAGAATCAACTCGTGCAATGCACTCTTACCCATTCACAGCTACTCTTACAGTTGGCAGCGCCGAGTTCACATCTTGTCTGGGGAAGAAGCCAGCGCATAGCTGTTATCCCCTAAACCTTTTCCCAGACAATCCAAAGAAGTGCGGCCTGGTCCTTCACATCGGTAACAACGTGCACTACTTCTCCCTGGTTGAGGGTCGCAATCTTTCTGTCTGTCGCGCCGAGCAAGACAATCCCTAGTTAAGTGGTTAATTCCATCGCATTCGAAACACCTTATTCTGGTGTTCTTCCTCTGACTTTCCTTGGTTTGCATTGGCCCCACGGCTGCCGTAATTAATGCAGCTCCAGGTGGGTCATCTTTAAATATAGCTCTCGCTCGAGCCAGTAGTTGAGAAATGCTCATTTACTCTATTCGAAAAGAAGCTTGTAAGAGTTTTCGGACAGGGTCGGGCAACCCATGGACAAATCTGCTTTGAGGCCTTGATCCGTCATACCATCGAATGGTACAGAAAGCTTCTCGTAGGTCCGCCACATAAACATCTACGGTTTCACCCGGGTGCATGCGTCGTGCCACAAACTGTATATGCGCCGCATATAGGGTCCAAAGCGAACGTTGTAAATAAAGCTTCCTTCATAAAGGCATAATCCCTTTTTTTTCTTCACTCAATTGTTGCACACTGCAAAGGCGTCGCCTGTCAAACGCATAGGGATTATGAATTCTATCTTCTTTACAGAGCATAGCCGACACACAAACTCAGCCTTCTCAATCCATTAAATAATAGATTGGCTGTGGTCCAAGCCACTAAACTCAGGTATAAGCTTCAGATCAATATTGTGTCCCATCATGACGCTGAAATAGCTTGTAAGAAAGCAACGCACAAAACAAAATGAAAAATAAGGGACAATCGTTTAACAATCAACCGTCGTTCCTGCCACTTTTTTATTCCTTCTCAAATCCTTTCGTTTTATCAATTCACCTGGACGCTATGAAAATTTCATCACGTCACAGGCTATTTTTTGCGGCTCATGACAGGGGGATTGGCTCAGTCCATTATACTTTTTTTCTTTCTCTATTATTATTATTATTATTATTATTATTATTATTATTAAAATCTCTCTATATATAAATGTGGAATTATCTGCTGCGCTATTCCCACTCCCACTCTCACTTTCGGCTTACTTACGCTCCAATATCTCTATTCAAGACTTATCTTTAATTTATCCCACCACCACCACCACCACCACCACCACCACCACCACCACCACCATCATCATCATCATCATCATCATCATCATCATCATCATCAGTAGTAGGAATCATTTTTTACGATTTTACACATTTATAACTTCCAGTTAAAAAAATTGTTTCGTTTTCATTACTAGCCATTATTATCCTCATTAATCATCATCACAATAAAATTCCAGTTTGATTAGTCTTGATTTCTCCCCCCCCCCCACTTCCTATATTGATTAATTTTTTGTATGCATTTTGTTTTCATCTTTTCCTCTACGACTCTTGTTTAGTATTTTATTATTGTGTGGTTTAATTATCATTTCTAAGTTTGTGCAAGGTGTTAGTCATTAATTATCATCACAATAAAATTCCAGTTTGATTAGTGTCTTGATTCCCCCCCCTCCAACTCCTACACAGAAACAAAAATAATGAAAAGTCTCAACGAAGAGGGAGCGGCTATTAATTCTAAGGCCCAGCATGGTGATCACCTTAACATTTTAACATCGTTCTCACTGTAAATAATGAATAAATAAAAGCTCCCGTCATCCGATCTTTATATGGTCAATAATATTTACTTAATTATCATATTAATTAATAACTATTATAGATAATAGATACAACTTCATTAGTTAAATTACCACATTCCTATTCGCTCTCAATTCGAACAAATACTACCACTTTTTTATCCAGTTCAGGAAGTAAAATATGGCCTTTGACACGTCTGCGTTCTGATTTTTTACCAATTTCTAACAACTCCTTCATGACTTATATTTTTATATTTGTTGGTGATTCAGCTCACTGCCAACGAACTTTCACTCGGATTTGAATACCTCAATCCCCCCCCCCCCCCCCAGAATGGAAACTTTCACAACTTCGGGCGTCTGGATCACCATACACTTGCTTCATATTTTGAATATTAGGGTTTGGTTAAACGAACTTTCTATGCTTCTTCAATGGTGATTTTATTTGCATATTTTAAGCTTTTTAAATTGTTTATATTTTCATATCTTTTATATCTTTATATTTTCAAATGTTTGCATTGCAGTAAATTTTATTGACTTATCTGTCGAATTTCCTCTGATGATAAGAGCATATCTTTGAAAATCCATGGATTAAGGAAAGAAAAAAAGTTTAGTTTATATAACTCTTGTTTGAACAATTGATGATTTAATAAAAAATTCATTTTATCCAATTTTGATTCTCATCACTTATCTACTTATACTATTGCTCTATCTCGTATATCGAGCTTTGACTTTTCAAGATAGGATATAATTTAAAAATATAATCTTTATATTTATGTTCTCACTTCGTACACACACACACACACACCCACACACACATATATATATATATATATATATATATATATATATATATATATATATATAATATTTGTTTTTGTTTATTATCTATGTACGTATACGTTTCATCCTTTATAATCGGGACTCATCAGCATAGAGATATAACTATTCACTACTGGTCATGCGATTCGAAAACCCGGATTCCGAGTATTTTACAACTCAAATCCCGACATCTAGAACCACTGGGTCACCGCTGAATAGCGAATAAACAGTGAAAATGTTAACACTTTATCCGGCGGCTTGACATCATAAGAGCGTTCAACTTAATGAAAGGAACTATATATATATATATATATATATATATATATATATATATCTTTTGAAGAAGCTCCGAATCTTTTGACAAAATTTTCAGGTGCATGTAGGGCTTTTGGTTTAACAATCAGTTTAAAGAAGACTGAGGTGGTCCATCAACCATGCTCTACCCCTAAACAAGTTCAAGGAGTGAAACAAAATCAGCCTGTCCATGAATTTCCATTAGAAAAACTCAAAGTGGATGGCAGACCAATGAACTATGTCAAAAACTTTACCTACCTAGGTAGCAAAGTTAATTCTGCTGCTTCACTTGATGATGAAATCGTAAACCGAATTGCAAAAGCGGAAAATGCCTTCGGAAAGCTGAAACATCGTCTTTGGAGTAGCAGAGGTATTAAGTTGAAGACAAAAATCAATGTGTATAGGGCTGTAATATTGACAGGTCTTCTCTATGGATGTGAGGCGTGGACGCCTTACCGGCATCACATTCGCCAATTGGATGTGTTCCACAGGAGCTGCTTTAGAACCATATGCGGACTTAGTTTGAAGGACAAAGTCGCTAACACCGATCTTTACAACAGATGCCATATTGGTTGAATTGAAAGTTTCCTGTTGCAGTCTCAATTGCGATGGGCTGGTCATGTAGCAAGAATGGACGAAGGGAGGATACCTAAAGCACTGATGTACAGTCAGTTAGCTTGTGGTAACAGGAATGTTGGTCGGCCCTTGCTGAGGTACAAAGATAAATTGAAAGATGCGCTGACGGCAATTGGAGTACCCCCCAAAAAAAACTTTGAAAACTGTACAAAAGACAGGAAGACATGGCGAGCAGCTTGTTGCATTGGACTGGAAAGATTCAACGAGACCTGTGTGGATAATATGAGAACTGCCAGAGTTAGGCAAAAAGCTGGAGAGAGTGCTCCACACCTGGCATCCGATTACTCACACTCTTGCACTGTCTGCGGCTTTCCTTGCAGGTCTCTTGCCGGACTCAGGTGTCATGAACGATCTAGACACAAATGAAAGTTGTTGGAACCTCATACGTCGCAATCGACGGGAGAGTCTATCATATATATATATATATATATATATATATATATATATATATATATATATATATATATATATATATATATATATATATAAAATAAAAACACTTATGCAATATTCTTCATAACAATTTACCACTTAGGAAGTGGGAAAATACAAACGCTGTTACTATCACCAGTAAAAACAATAACAAATACGGAAACATAATATTTTGGGCGATAAAAAAAAATCGTACATATTCCGGGCAAGGTGTCGTGGTTATGACGTAAAGCTTCTGACTACAAAAAATTTAATCGAGGGTTTGATCTTTGACTAAGTTAGCCATGCTGATGACGGCTAATAGTCATAAACACGTGTCCATGGATTATATTTGTGTACGTAAAAATTATATATATATATATATATATATAAGTAGAAGATTTTCTTTTGAAAACTCATGAGTTAAGGACGCAATATCACTCCTTGTTTTTGAACTTTAATAAAATTTGATTTATGTCTCATTTTATTATGTCATTCAATTAATTATATATATATATATATATATATATATATATATATATATATATATATATATATATAAACAATACTTTTTCCTCGTGTGTATATCATTATTAACGAACTTGGTGGGCTGGCCCATAATCTTTGTGTATGTAGCCGGATATTCTTCTCTTCCCATGAAACTTTTACTTTCTTTGTTCACTTGTGTTTTGCCTACCCGCCCCCCTCACTTCAACTGGTGTCACAGACGTGACAGGAAGTGCTCGAACGATTTCAACACCAGGAAAGTAGCGTGCGAATATACTTTTTAGGGAAACCATCTTCCTATTTTTGCCAACCGGCTTTGAGTAGCTTGTTCCGCCCTCTGACGGCAGATTCTGTTTCCGGTCAACAAGACCAAAAATAAGGAAGAAGAAGAAAGAGAAAAGAAGAAAAAAATGGAACAATAGCGGTTCCCTTCTGATAGGGGGCGTTGCATCAGCGGCAGATATGCTTCAATTGTCTCAAAGTCTTAACTTGTGCAATCAAATCCAGATATACACATCTATTATTAGACATGCTAGTATTCTTAGCGTCTTACATATATATATTACAGCATATATTTATCTACCTCCCACAGCGTAAAGATGTGACACAAGGTCGGGAAAGTGGGATTTGAAAAACCAGCGCCCGAGAAGTTGAGCACTCTGGCCTACAAAAAATGCCTGGGCAGCCCCTGTCGGCATTTCCCGGTAGGGGCGCCTCAGTCGATTAGCAATAAACTATCTCCTTCTTAAAGGGTGAGAAGGTAAAGCCTGGGAGGATGGACCTCCTAGAGCTGCACAGGACAGACCCATAGACCGGCGTAAATCAAGCCCCGAAGGCCAAGACAATACCGGTCTATGGGGTGCAGTATCCATCGGAACAGATACTACACTTTGATCTTGGCCAAAAGGCCGAGAAATTACAGCATATTATATTCGGGTGACATGCTTATAGAACCAAGTGTATATTGAGTTATTTATTCTATTTTATTTTATTTTATTTTATTTATTTATTACTAGCTACCCCAGCCGGTGTAGCCCGGGAGTTAACTTAATGTTGTTAAAATATTAGCACATAAATATAAAGCCAGAAAAATAGAATTTCACCAAATATTTCATTAAAATGGCTGACTTGTTTTCTATAAAACCGAAATGCATTGTGGTGGATATAAATGAAGACATATTCATTATTCAATATTTCATTTATAAAAATATTAATGTACTGATTATATTCAATCCTATATTAATATAATCAGTAAATTATATTTTTATAAATGAAATATTGAATAATGAATATTATTTTAATTTCACAAAGTAATTCATTGAATGTTCGATAAGAAATCGAAATGCATTTTTGTGGATTTAATTTACCGAAATGCATTATATGGTATCTAATGCAGTTTATCTGAACTATTCTATCATTTCTATCATCTTTGTCCCTATGCTATATATAGGTATGAGGTCCTTGATCATCATCATCATCATCATCATCATCATCATCATCATCATCATCATCATCATCATCATCATCATCATCGTCAGCAGCAGCACCACCATCATCAGCATCCAATTACCATCCCACAAAGGTTAGAACTCACACAGTAATGAACATTAAAAACATATCTAAATGTTTGCAAGATCACATCGACAGTTATAAATTAATACCTTTTGTTGTTCCGTTACTTTTTAGTGCATCGATTATAAACAGGATGAAGTAGATCTTCTAATTATGACCCAAAAGAAATCATCATCATCATCATCATCATCATCATCATCATCATCATCATCATCATCATCATCATCATCATCATCATCATCATCGCCGTCGTCGTCGTCGTCGTCGTCGTCGTCGTCGTTGTCGTCGTCATCATCATCATCATCATCATCATCACAACAACCACCACCACCACCATCACCACCACCACCATCATCATCATCATCATCATCATCATCGGTTTTTATTTGCTGGCATGCATTGCACGGCTTTAAGAAATTGACTTCCAAACTAGCCTATCTCTGGCCAGGTCTTTATTTATGCCTCTTTCTCTCAAGTCAACTTCCTTCTATGGTTTCCTTGGATTTCTCCTGTAGAAATGATCCTGCTACCTCAACTGTTCTACATCTACTAACCCAAGAACTCTTATCTATTCTTTCAACGTGGCCATATCTCTCTATACTGTCCAGATTTAATCTTCCTCTGAAGTAATCGGATCTAAGTCTGTCTATTTATAAATATATATGGTATAGGCTGGTCGTTCTCTATACGTTGTTGACTTCGATCTTGTACCTGACTAACCATTATAAATAAACCCCCACCTTGGCCTACGCCAAAGTTGATTCATAGTAACCCCACATAGTAATGCCTTCCAGTGTGAAAAACTAAGGTAATTAACGAAAGAAATAAAATAACAAAATTACTAAATTAAATCAACTAAAATCTGACACAAAATCTTGTGGTTAGATCTTTCTTCTTAAATAGTCCGGCCAGATGATAAACTGCCACATCTGGGGAGGTGCCACATGGAGCATACTTTCCTGACTTTACAGAGTACAAAATCGACTTCGAAATCTAGTCGGAGTGATCTCTCCTCTTCTTTATAACCCCTTTTTCACAGAAGAGACGTTGCTAGTCACTCTCTACACTATCGTTATTTTCATGGAAGGTGCACGACTGAGCTCCAATTTTTGGGTCCTCCTTGTAAGACATCCACAACAACAATTTGTCTTTCTATAAACCTTCCTCCTTCGTATGTGTGTGTCTTGCACAAGTACGACTCATGACGAATGCTCCTCTTTGTCATGGTTTCTATGACCAGCCTCAATAATCGACAGGGAAGACCTGGTCGACCTCACCGGTAAGGTACCTGCTTGTGATTGCTTAATGTTAAGACTTAAATTTTAAAAAATGTTCTAGAATCAAAATCATCTAATGGATTTTGATCAAAATTGAAATAAGGATTCTACCCATAAGGTCTAGTAGTATTATATCTTGATTTTAATCTTCATAAGGAGACATAAAAGTGGTGCAAAATTATCTTGTTTGGGGAATTGATTTTACGCATCCTGGAACGACTATTCATCTAGTTTTTTCATAAAGTTAGGTATGTTTATATGTTCATATATTTGTACATACAGGATTCACTCCTAAACTAATTAACCGATCATTATGAATTTTGGAACACAGCTGTTTAGTGTAAGGGGTCCAAATGTAGGCTGTGATTAGTTTAATTTAGTTTTAAGCAAATGGGGTATAAAGGGAGTGGAAGCCTTTGGAGAAAATGAGATATCTCCGATTTTAACAATAGACATCAATTAATAAATATTCTATAAATTTCAGTTTCTTTGAAGTATTTTAAAGGATTTTAGAGAGCATAATATAGGCACAACCTCCCATTTGAAAATTCAAATATTTCAGATTTGCATTGAATTTGATCCAGTCATTACACACCAATTAAGCAAAATTCTCTGAATATCAATTCCTCCTTAAGACGTTTTAAACTTAGGCCTTAATTTTAGACATTTTCCAGAATCAGACTAATGTAATGAAATAAGGATTCTAGACATATGGTTTAGTAGCGTTATATCTTCATTTTAGTCTTTGCAAGGAAGCCTTACTATGGTGCAAACTGTTCTGTTTGGGGAATTAAATTTACTCATCCTGAAACGGGCATTCTTCTACTATATATATAAAGAGAAGTGTGTGTTTCTGTTTATATATTGTATGTACAGAATTCACTCCTAAACTAATTAACCGATCATTATGAATTTTGGAACACATCTGCTAGGCCTAAAGGTAGGTAATGTGGGATATATTTAGTTCAATTTAGTTTTATGCAACAGGGGCAAAATTCAAATATCTCTGATTTTTGTGAAAAAATAAAAATATGTATTAGACATCAATTAATAAATATTTTCCCAATTTCAGTTTCTTTGAAGTATTTTAAGATATTTTAGATTTGCTTTAAATTTGCTCCATTCTCATTATCCACCAATTCTTCTTTACATCCCTTAAGCTTAAGCCTTAAATTTTAGACATTTCCTTGAATCTAAATCATCTAATAGATTTTAATGAAAAATTGGAATAAGGATCCTAAACATAAGTTTTAGTTGTATTATATCTTCACTTTAATCTGCTTAAGGAGACATAAAGTAGTGCAAAACTGTTTATTTGGGGATTAATTTTACCCATCCTGGGACGGGTATTCTTCTAATATATATATATATATATATATATATATATATATATATATATATATATGTATATAACATAATGATAGAGGCAAAATGCCTTCAAAGAAACCATGTGTTAGATGCAGATATTTTTATTAAATCAAAATAAAAATCAAAATATTTTTTTCCCTCATCTTGACTTTTTTTAATCTAATATTTCGCTTTATAAAACAAGCCTCGACAGAGCTTAGACAAATAAAAGGTATAAACCTTTTTCTATTTCGTAATAATCCTTCTTGGTCTTGTAGAAGTGTCTCGTCCGATGTTGTGGACTAACGGTGCAAATGTCTATTTTAAATAGAGCTTATATCGCGCATGGTCACTGGTAGTTATAAATTTGGGAAAGTTTATTTTTTTAAGCATCTTTTGAATTTTAACATAAAGATAGAGACAAAATGCCTTCAAAGAAACCATGTGTTAGATGTAGATATTTTTATTAAATCAAGAATAAAGATCAATATATATATATATTTTTTTTTCTTCATCTTGACTTCTTTTTATCTAATATTTCGCTAAAATTTTGTTAAAATTCAAAAGATGCTTAAAAAAATGAACTTTCCCAAATTTATAACCACTAGCGACTATGCGCGATTTAAGTTCTATTTGATACCTCATTGTAATACAGCTTCCTATTCCAGTAGCTTATTTCCAAGAACTGCAGGCTTGTGGAACTCTCTTCCTGCTGACTGTTTTCCTCCTACCTATAGCCTTGGTCTTTTCAAGACTAAGGTCAATAGGCATCTCCTGTCTTTACGATAATCATCTTTCGTTCTTGCTAGCTCCTTACATCAAGTGGCTTCATGCCTTGTCTGGAGTGATTTCCATAAAAAAAATCAAAGTGAAACAAATAGTCATAGTGGTTGTGACCGAATGGGTTATAGATAGTCTAGTATCTATATAAATCAGTATACTATCTATCTATCTGTTGATCGATAGATCGATCTATCTATCTACATATCTATCTATATTTAAAAGGCTCTATTCACAAACCAAATGTGAAACATCGATAATTCTTACCCCTGACGACACATTATTGCTTACCCAATTCATTGATTTATTTACACTGGACTTTGTCGGTTCCGGTCACTTTAATCAGTCTCGTAATTGATTTACCTTCGAGCATTTTTATATTAAATCTTTGACACCTGAATAATTGTATTAGCACGCAATTTGTTTGGTTAGCTGTTATCGGCCACTCAGTGGGCGACAGAATGATGTGGTTTGGAAGAAACCTTCGCCTAAAATCTATTTGCCTTAAAATCAATGGACGATGCTTTGTTTCCGAACAAATCAAATGTCCTTTTTATTTCTATTTTCTCACTTATTTGAAAGCGTGGGGCGTTTATGCGTTCGTTTCTCTGGGGCCATCTTTGAGTTACAACACAAAAAACCTCAGTGGATTTTACAAGAAAACAAACATGCGGTTCGATTGCGTCGTTTTCCTGTTTGTGCTACATTTGCTTACAGGTAAGTTTGAATAACAATCTTTGGTACTGGTTCCAGATGTCATTGACTACAAGAATTCATGTATACGATGCACAGATTCCCCACATTTGGAGTAGGGCTTGTGTGGGCTGAATTAGAGGCAGAGAAGTGAGGCCGATCTCAATGATCTTTAATTTGTCATTATCGTAAACATTTCTCTATTACGTTCATTTGGTATGAAATCAAAATATGTGTCATTTTATTATAGTTGTATATGTATAGATAGAAATATAGGGTGACTCTCCAAAAAAATGCCACCCTTGAAATCGTTAATAAAATCAACAATCCGTTTTGCAATCTAACCATATTTAGTACAAATAAACTTCAATCAATGCTTGACTTGTTCACCAAGTATCAGCCACGAATATCCAACAGTCTTTGTTTTATCGCCGTTCCATCATATTGGGGGGGGGACTTTGATAAGCGTTTAATCAGTAGAAGGTGTGATCTTAAATGGGCTTCATACTCATCGGACCATAACCACCCATATTTTTATCAGTTCGATTATCTCAAAGATAACGTCTATCAAAACAATCTAACCATATTTGGTACAAATAAAATTCAGTCTATGCCCGACTTGCCCATCAAGTTTCAGTCATTCAGTCATGAATGTTCAACAGTCTTTGCTTTATCGCCATTCAATTATATATATATATATATATATATATATATATATATATATATATATATATATATATATATATATATATATATATTATGTACTGTTTGCCAGTAAATCAGCTGTTAATATTGCAGGACGAAATCCATATTGCTTGTTGCTGAGTAGGCTGTTTCTGCTGAGATGATTATGAATCCAACTATTCACTTTTCTGACGTGCATTTTATCTACAATTATACCCCATATAAAATGGCGACCAGGCTTTCGAGTAAAATATACCCGAGCACGTGGTCTGTTAAGATGTAAAATTTAGAATATAAAAGTATCCATAACTTTCTAATGTTTATTTCTAAGATTTAAACAAATTTTTATTTCAAGAGATTTTAATGAAGATTTAACTTCGAAAAATTGAAAACATTAAACGATCATTTGAGGAAACGCAATGAAAAATCACCACATAAGAAACCACTGATTTTTCTTTTCAATATATGATTGGAACATTTTGCTATTTTGATAATAAACTTTGTTAGCCCTATCCTCACCATATTACAGTCTTACTAAACTCAATAATGTAGAAATTATGCATTTTCAATGGTTTTATTACACGGCAAATAGTGTGATATGTTCTTAGATTAAAAGTATTCAATTCTATAAGTATTTACTTTGTATCCAAGGACTTTTTATTCCGACCTATTTGATAATATAGTTACTTAATTAAAACTCATATTTATCGCTACCTATATAACATAAATGTCAATGTTTGTATGTATGTTCCCCATAGAAAGAAAGGTTAGAGATGTACATAAAAAACTAAACGCGTATTTATATGTAAAATTTTATGGGGAAGACAATGGAAGTCGTCCAGAATCTCTAAGTGCCCCCTAATGGAAGGAAGTTATGAGGGCAAAACATCCTTTAAATCTTCAAATATATCCAATTGTGATGAAATGTAAATGATATGGATAAAATTTATGTGGCAAACAATGAAAGTACCCCTCAATGTGCAGTATCTCGATATACCCTTTCTAGTGGAGCAGAACCCCCTTAAAACTTTAAATACGTATATTCGATTTTAATGAAATTTAAACCATATGTGTAAGACATTAATTCAGAGAGTCTTACTAAATTTTATTTTTTCCCGACTATATTAGAGAGAGAAACGAGGGGCAATAAAATATAGAGAGAAATATTATGTTACGAGCATAGTAAAAAGGACATAGCATTCCTCATTAAATCCCGAGTATGGCCGGGTTTCCTGGTAGTAGATGATACTTTTTCTCTATAATTTCAAGTAACAGTTCAATAATATCGTACAATTGGAAAATTTCAATTATTAAATAAATTTCCTCAAACGACGGTAGAAATTAGAACTATAATCGCATTTGTTAGTCTTTACTATATAATATCTCAATTAACAGGACTTGCCTAAGCGCGTGGTTCTAAGTAAGGATCTACCCTAATAAATATGTATTTATATAAATACGTATATACATGAATACATTGTCATTGATGGCGTGTTTACATTTTTAAACTCTTCTTTTTGAATTCTAAATTGACAAAAAAATACAAAGCACTTCGTTCGAAATCTTTGTCTGCACATATTCTTTCAAAGAATATCGGTGAAAAAGAAACTACAATTTAATTTTTTTAAGAACAAAAAATACAAAGCACTTCATTCGAAATCTTTGTCTGTACATATTCTTTCAAAGAATATCGGTGAAAAAGAAACTACAATTTAAAATGTTTAAGAACAAAAAAATACAAAGCACTTCGTTCGAAATGTTTGTCTGCACATATTCTTTCAAAGAATATTGGTGAAAAAGAAACTACAATTAAAAAATTTTAAGAATAAAAAAAAATAGACAGCACTTCGTTCGAAATCTTTGTCTGTACATATTCTTTCAAAGAATATCGGTGAAAAAGAAACTACAATTTAAAATGTTTAAGAACAAAAAAAATAAAAAGCACTTCGTTCGAAACCTTTGTCTGTACATATTCTTTCAAAGAATATTGGTGAAAAAGAAACTACAATTAAAAAATTTTAAGAACAAAAAAAATACAAAGCACTTCGTTCGAAATCTTTGTCAGTACATATTCTTTAAAATAATATCGGTGAAAAAGTAACTACAATTTAACATTTTTAAAAACAAAAAAATACAAAGCACTTCGTTCGAAATCTTTGTCTCTACATATTCTTTCAAGGAATATTGGTGAAAAAGAAACTACAATTTAAAATGTTTAAGAACAAAAAAAATAGACAGCACTTCGTTCGAAATCTTTGTCTGTACATATTCTTTCAAAGAATATCGGTGAAAAAGAAACTACAATTAAAACATTTTAAGAACAAAAAAATACAAAGCACTTCGTTCGAAATCTTTGTCAGTACATATTCTTTAAAATAATATCGGTGAAAAAGTAACTACAATTTAACATTTTTAAAAACAAAAAAATACAAAGCACTTCGTTCGAAATCTTTGTCTCTACATATTCTTTCAAAGAATATTGGTGAAAAAGAAACTACAATTTAAAATGTTTAAGAACAAAAAAAATAGACTACACTTCGTTCGAAATCTTTGTCTGTACATATTCTTTCAAAGAGTATCGGTGAAAAAGAAACTACAATTTAAAATGTTTAAGAACGAAAAAATACTAAATTGCAGTGAAGTGAAACACAGAGAGCGCGTACGAAAGAAAGAGTGTGTGTGTTCGTAAGAGAGTGATAGAGAGAGAGAGACTAAACGTAATTGAAAAGTGAAAACGCAATAAAAACAAATAAATAAATCGCAAAAAGTAAAAAAAAATGTAACAAAAACGAAAGAGACGAAAGCAACAAGTACAGTTTCGTTTTCTTTCGGTAAGCATGCCCGTTTTTAAGGTATATCAACCCTTTTTAGTAGAGTGTCCATCGTACACGCGTTATTTGAATACAAATTATTATTTTTTTAATTATTTCACTCTTATTTTATTTAATATTTCAAATTTCTTCTTCTTCTTCTTCTTCTTCTTCTTCTTCTTCTTATTATTATTATTATTATTAATATGTTAATACGATAGAGTGTGTGTTTATTTTGTGTGTCACGATATGACACTCCTATTTAAGAAGATTTAGTATTTACTTTTGCCCCTGACAACGGGGGTGGGGGTAGGGAGAAAGGAGGGAGAGGGGCGAGTTAGAGGGGAGTCGCGACCGATGGTGACTGCTGAAGAGACAGCTTTTGCCCGGCAACCGAGTAATATAAATAAATATATATATTTGCATCCCGTCACGCAAAATTTTTGTGAGTAAAATATGTTACAATGGTCATTTTTAAGGTTTTTGGAATTTTCTGGAAAACTAAGGTATATGGTAAACTGAAATTTAAATGCCATCAACTAGACCCTAGAACCTCTATCTCTGCCAAAAATCAGTTGAATCCATCAAATAGTTGATGAGATACAGGGTGGCACATACGTACGTACACACGGATAACAAAAAATCATGCCTGACCTTGCCGGATCTCTGGGTTGCCTTGACTAATGATGCTGAAATTCTACACACTTATAGAACCTATCAAAAAAGATTTTGTGCAAAGTTTTAACTAATTTGGTTTATTGGTTTTTGAGTTATGATTGATCAATACATGTTTGATTAAACAGGAGTGCCAACTTCTGCTTACTCAGCTTTTGATCCGTTTTTTCTAGTCTTCGTACGACGGATTTGATGTTATAATCCAAGGAGTGTAAAAAAGCTCTGTATTTTGTGCGAACGTTTTCGACCGACATTGGTCGTCGTCAGACGGTTCCAAAATGAAATAAATAGGTGACGACCTGACGACGACCGATATCGGTCGAAAACGTTCGCACAAAATACGGAGCTTTTTTACACTCCTTGGATTAACATCAAATCCGTCGTACGAAGACTAGAAAAAACGGATCAAAAGCTGAGTAAGCAGAAGTTGGCACTCCTGTTTAATCAAACATGTATAAGGGATGGAATGCTGCCAAATTATACAAATATATATATATATATACATATATATATATATATATATATATATATAGTAAGCAATGAAAATATATATGGCAATCAAGCTACACAGAGGCTCCCGTGTTTCATCCCCGGGGGGAATCGTCAGGCTAAATGAAACACGGGAGCCTCTGTGTTGCTTGATTGCCATATATATTTTCATTGCTTACTACCTAGCTCTACTTACGTATCGAACACTGTTGAAGTAAATACTGAAAACTGACACATAAAATATTATATCTCCTTATAATATTTTATGTGAATACATGAAATACTAATATATAAATATATATATATATATATATATATATATATATATATCTCGAAATATAGTCCCACATATTTTGAAACATCGTGAATTTGTAATTATTTATATTTGGGTTTCTAAATTCAAATAATTGCAAATTAACGATGTTTCAAAAAAAAGAGAGACTATATTTCAATTTCCAATAGCACATCCAACGTGCAAACTCACAGACGAAATTTTAATCTCGAGCATTTAACATCGGGAAGATACTTTCACCGAAGAAGAAAAAATGAATTTGATTGGTTCACTAGCGGAATAAACACCACGTGCGTATATAAAAAACATTCGGCAACATCAACTTCATGCATCTTAGCTTGACGATACTCTACGGGGATGAAACGCGGAAGCCTCTGTGTAGCTTAATTGCCATAAATATATTTTCATAACTTACTACCTAGCTCTACTCACGTATTGAGCACTGTTGAAGTAAATACTAGAAAATCGATAGATAAAATATTATATCCCCATATAACATTTTATGTGGATACATGCAATAATAAACGTCTGATTTGAGTTGCAAAATACTTGTAATCTGGGGTTTCGAATCGCATCACCGGTAGTGAATAGTCATATCTCTATGCTGATAAGTCCCGATTGAAAAAGAACGAAACGTATACGTACATAGATAATAAACAATAACAAATATTTATTATTATTTGTCGCTCCTCGAAAAAGTAGAGCACTGTAAGTGTAGTATTAACACAGCCTGACGTCACTAGCTTTAAAATGCATCGTTCCTTCCACTAAAAAGAAGTATAACGCTCTAGACGTTAAGCCCGCCGATAAAGTGTTGAAATTATCACGGTTTATTCGCTATTTAAAATTGGCCGTGTGGTTAAAGACGTCGGATTTGAGTTGCAAAATACTTGTAATACGTGGTTTCGAATCGCATGACCGGTAGTGAATAGTCATATCTTTATGTTGCTAAGATCAAAGTGTAGTATCTGTTCCGATGGATACTGCACGCCTGTCCTGTGCAGTTCTAGGAGGTCCACCCTCCCAGGCTTCGCCTCCCCTCTTTGGGGAGGAGTAAGTTTATTGCTTACTGTCTGAGGCGCTCCTACCGGGGAATGCCGACGGGGCTGCCCAGGCAATTTTTAAATGGCCAGAGTGCTCACCTCTCGAGCGCTGGCTTTTAACCCCACTTGCTCGACACGAGCTTGGGTCACATCTTACTTGTGGGAGTAAGATAAAAACTGGCCTTGTGCCTAACTCCTAGCGAAGGAGTAAATAAATATCTCTATGTTGATGAGTCCCGATTGAAAAAGGACGAAACGTATACGTACATAGATAATAAACAATAACAAATATTATATATATATATATATATATATATATATATATATATATATATATATATATAAAGAGAGAGAGAGATTGATTGATATTGATATTGATGCAGGTCAGGTTGAAAACCACGAGACTTTGTCGTTTTAATTATTTTCATTGTTCTCTTTTCTTTCTGTCGTGCAAGTTTACGAATGTTGTGACAGAGAAAAGTCCCTAATCTTTGGTAGCATATCGAGCGCTTTCGATCATCATTGATCTTAACCATTGTTTGATGTGTAATGATTTGCTTTATGCACACACACACACACAAATATATATATATATACATATATATATATATATATATATACATACATATATATATATATATATATATATATATATATATATATATATATATATATATATATATATATATGCGCGTGTGTGTGTTTACGAAAATGTATGTGTATGTTTTCCTATGTGGGCTTATATAAACTTTATTTGAGTGGCTTTCAAACATTTCTTTTTACAAGAGCGACGCCGAGAGTGGGCAAAGCGGCTTTATGTTAAACATTCCCAGGAACTTGGGTGATAATGTCATCAGACTGACCAACGTGTCCACTCCCTCCAGTGTCGCACCACACTTCCTAATCGTAGGCCCTCCGGCCGATTCTTTCATCATCCTCAACATGTGCATCTACATCTACTTCCCCCCCCCCCCAAATACTCCTTACCGCCGCCCGACCGGAACAGCTGCCAGGCCAAACTATCTTGAGTCATTAATACTAAAGTGTTATGACGTTTACGTAGTTAGCTTTTCTGAAGGAGAGATGAATCACCTCCTTCCATCACCGACTGAAGGTTGATTAGTGTTGCTCTTCATATGTAGTCGACCAAACACACCCTTACACATGCGCAAGAGAAACGATTACATACATTTAGTCATTATTTTTTTTCTTATGCCCGTGTGTGCGGTTCTCCCTCTTTAACGTCTCAATTCAACCCTTTAAAATAACATTGTACAGAACATTTACACTATGACACAAGTCGATATAAAAAAAGCCCTCTTTTTTTTGAATCTCGAGAAAAAATATATATCCTCTGTAAAAGGCATATAATTATGCTGAATATTTCATCAGGTAATAAAAATAAACGTCCTCTTAATTCGTTTTTCTTTCATTAATTCGAAATTCATTTAGTTCCATCTTAAAATATTCTACTCTATTGCTGTTCTTCATGTGATCTGTGATCTACGTAATATACGACATAATCTTATATACAACATTTGGTCAAGATCAAAGTGTAGTATCTGCTCCGATGGATACTGCACCCCATAGACTGATATTGTCTTGGCCTTCGGGGCTTGATTTACGCCGGTCTATGGGTCTGTCCTGTGTAGTTCTAGGAGGTCCACCCTCCCAGGCTTCGCCTCCCCTCTTTGGGGAGGAGTAAGTTTATTGCTTACTGCCTGAGGCGCCCCTACCGGGGAATGCCGACGGGGCTGCCAAGGCAATTTTTAATGGCCAGAGTGCTCACCTCCCGAGCGCTGGCTTTTACAACCCCCACTTTTCCGACCCGACCTTGGGTCACATCTTACTTGTGGGAGTAAGAAATAACTGGCCTTGTGCCTAACTCCTGGAGAGGAGTAAATAAATACATTTGGTCAAGATCAAAGTGTAGTATCTGTTCCGATGGATACTGCACCCCATAGACTGGTATTGTTTGGGCCTTCGGGTCTTGATTTACGCCGGTCAATGGGTCTGTCCTGTGCAGTTCTGGCAGGTCCACCCTCCCAGGCTTTGCCTCCCCTCTTTGGGGAGGAGTAAGTTTATTGCTTACTGTCTGAGGCGCCCCTACCGGGGAATGCCGACAGGGCTGCCCAGGCAATTTTTAAACCCCACTTTCCTGACCCGACCTTGGGTCACATCTTACTTGTGTGAGTAAGATAAAAACTGGCCTTGTGCCTAACTCCTGGAGAGGAGTAAATAAATACAACATTTGGTCAAGATCAAAGTGTAGTATCTGTTCCGATTAATACTGCACCCCATAGACTGGTATTGTCTTTGCCTTCGGGGCTTGATTTACGCCGGTCTATGGGTCTGTCCTGTGCAGTTCTAGGAGGTCCACCCTCCCAGGCTTCGCCTCCCCTCTTTGGGGAGGAGTAAGTTTATTGCTTACTGCCTGGGGCGCCCCTGCCGGGGAATGCCGACGGGGCTGTCCAGGCAATTTTTAATGGCCAGAGTGCTGACCTTCTTGGGCGCTGGCTTTTCAATTCCCACTTTTCCGACCCGACCTTGGGTCACATCTTACCTTGTGGGAGTAAGATAAAACTGGCCTTGTGCCTAACTCCTGGAGATGAGTAAATAAATACAACATTTGGTCAAGATCAAAGTGTAGTATCTGTTCCGATGGATACTGCACTCCATAGACTGGTATCGTCTTGGCCTTCGGGGCAGATTTAAGCCGGTCTATGGAACAGCCCTGTGCAGTTCTAGGAGGTCCACCTCCAAGGCTTTGCCTCCCCTCTTTGGGAGGAGTAGGTTTATTGCTTACTGCCTGAGGCCGGGGAATGCCGACGGGGCTGCCCAGACAATTTTTAATGGCTCACCTTCTCGGGCGCTGGCTTTTCAAGCCCAACTTTCCCGACCTGACCATGGGTCACATCTTACTTTGTGGGAGTAAGATAACACTAGCCTTGTGCTTAATGTCCTGACGAGGAGGTAAATAAAATCACGTTGACACATCAGTTCCCGTTCGATCCCCAAAGTATAGCGATATTGAGCCAGGTGCTGTATGTGCCCTTCGCTTATCTCGGCATTGTTTCCAGTCGTCCTGGACGTCTCCTTGCCACTGAAATCAAGCAGTGTCGATTCAACAGAGGTGTGGTTGAGGATTACACAACCCTTGCTTCACAATTACAAGTGCAGCAACCCTTACAGGGGTTATCCATTGTCTCTCAAGACTGAACGAAGGCCATCAATGCGATCTGGCAATCAGTTCGAAAACTATATTACACTATTAGCCACGAATTTAAATTGTTGATAGATTTAGTCTTTGCCATCTGACTTGACAATAATCTTCCAGATCGAGAAGAAATATTTAAAAAAAATATCAAGTCATTAATTATTTTGAAATATTCAATTAAGTCACTTCTGATTCTTCTCTCTAGTAAAGTAGTTAATCCTTATTAGAAACATATGATACATATAAAAAATGTTCTTACTAATTAATCTACCGAGCTAGAAAACTTCTCACACTTGTCAATATCCCATATCTCTACAAAGCCACCATTCACCCATGCATAGAGTATTGTTGCCATATCTGGGCTGGTGCACCATCCACCAGTCTCTCCCTCTTGGGCAGAGTCCAAAGAATAGCCTCTGACTTAATAGGTCCCACACTGTCTAACAAGCTCCAGCCTCTCTCTAGACTTTCATATTCTACGAACTCTTTACCTTCCGTTGTCTTAACAAGTTGTTAATAAAAAAATATTATTTTGCATGAATAGAATTTGCCATTTTTTCGTTTAATAATTTATTTCCCGCGTAATCTAAAAAGATCGAACACACAACTTTCTTTATCTTTGTTCTGGTATTTTTCCATACCCGTCGCACGTGGGTGCGCCCTTCAAACCTAACCTCGACCCCTGGCAAAAAGGCCCTGATAGACACAACGAGAGACTTTCACGGACTACTAAGCACCGCGCCAACATATACACACTGTTAACCGAACACTCTTGCGCACAAGTTAGTACATACACTCTCACTAACAAAACAGACACATCTTCATGCCTATTCCCATTTATATACACGTAAACGGAAATGAACATGTCTTCTCAATTTCTCCTTACTCACAAAAATCTCTTCTTTCACTAGAACGTTCTTCGGACTCTCTGAACTTTCCTGCTCTACGAACTCTTTATCTTTCGCTGTCTTAAGCTGTGTTGAAAATAGGAGGAGCGCTGACTTACCAGAGTGTGGCTGCTGGCGACTGAGGATGTTCTTCCAACATCTAAGAAGAAGGACGGTTGTCGCAGAGAATTTATATCAGTAGGGGATGGCGTTCAATTGTTATATAAACCTTCCTCACTACTGAAGAGGGTTACTCGTCAATTTGTCACCAAACTACAGTAGTTATTAGACATAAGGAGAAGGTCGCGAAGGAAGTTTTTATTTTTTTCGCAACCTCACTCTTCAGCTAGCTTCACTCTTGGTTACCTATGATTTTTTTTCGACAGTTGTCGAATAAAATTAATTGTTTTGTATGAATAGACTTTGTCATTCTTTCTTTTGATAATGTCCTATCTTCAATAAGTGAACAAGTTACGCATTTAAAACTAACACTGGTCACGATGTCGACATTTTTATGGTAGGTGCGCGAATGAGCTCCGATCTCTGGTTATCTCTATAAAGTATTCCATGAAAAATACTAGTATACTGAAATCATGTGCCCTTAATAGGGTTAAGATGAAAATTCATATACACTAAATGTACAAAAGCAAAGAAAATTCCCAAATTTTTACACTTTTATTGTCATTAAGGGTATGCGAGCACAACAGGGCTATGTATTTTACTGGTAGGAATTTTTCTTCAGCGCACCTCACACACTTCATCCACTCATGCATAGAGATTCATACTGTATACCCTTAATGACAATAATTAACCCTATTAAGGGCATATGATTTCAGTATACTTGTATTTTTCATGGAATGTCACTACTTTTGTAAAGGCTATGCCTCAATACAATGGTCATTTAAAAGTTTTTTTTGAATTTTCTGGAAAACTAAGGTATATGGTAAACTGAAATTAAAATGCCATCAACTAGACCATAGAACCTCTATCTCTGCCAAAAATCAGCTGAATCCATCAAATAGTTGATGAGATACAGGGTGGCATATACGTACGTACGTACACACAGATAACATGATTTCA
This sequence comes from Sepiola atlantica, assembly GCA_963556195.1. Taxonomy (NCBI): domain Eukaryota; kingdom Metazoa; phylum Mollusca; class Cephalopoda; order Sepiida; family Sepiolidae; genus Sepiola; species Sepiola atlantica. Next base: position 56,630,097 of record OY744535.1, on the reverse strand, counting down.
TGATTGAACTTTCTGGATCTCTGGGTTGCTTTGACTAATGATGCTGAAATTCTACACACTTATAGAACCTATCAAATAAAAATTTTGTGTAAAGTTTTAACTAATTTGGTTTATTAGTTTTTGAGTTATGATTGATCAAAGAAATGAGATTTCCAGCATAGGCCATTCGTGTATTCTATTAAGGGATAGAGCGCTCTCGCGCCTCCCTTGATTCATAGCAAGAACTCGTCTAGCTACAACTACTTTAAAGAAGTTTCCTTTCTTCCTCTGTGTACTTAAAACTAAACGGCACTTCCATGAATAAAGTTTCTTTTTAAAAACGTCCAATCTGTGGAACACAATACCATGGGGCTATTTCCCAGCTGACTAAAACAGTCGTTTCTAAGTCCATAATTCGCTGTTTTGATACCTCATTGTTATACAGCTTTCTATTCCAGTAGCTTATTTCCAAGAATTGCAAGCTTGTTGAACTCTCTTCCTGCTGACTGTTTTCCTCTTACCTATAGCCTGGGTCTTTTCAAGACTAAAGCCAATAGGAATCTCCTGTGTTTGCGATAATCATATTTCGTTTTTGTTAGCTACTTACATCAAATGGCTTCATACCTAGTCTTGGTCGATTTCCATTAAAAAAACACTAAAATAATCAAATTTTGACCATTTCACTCATCGTTTCCAATTCTCTCAATGTGTTATTTATCACCACCTAACAAACTCATTAACCCTCATCTTCGAGTGGACTTTGAGCCTTGATAAGCGGTGACTCATTAGTAAAAAAAAAAAAGAAGGTGGTAACTTGTTTAGTTATTCTTGTCTACGTGATGAATTAACAAAATATCATACAATGATGGACGCCATATTGTCCTATTCTGTATTTATCGACTTTTCATATCGCAGACGTCCGGACGGATTATTTGCTGGGTTACCATATTTATTTGATCTAATCTAAGTATTGTGTGTGCTTTTCTATTCATGTGATCAGTTTTCTTAGTGTGATCACGGGCCGATATACCATGAAACTGAAAGGCTCCCAGTTAAGGCCTCAAAGAAGCAAGAGGTTTCAGCTGATATATCAGTCGTTTGTCTTGAAGACAAAAAGAGGAGCTAGAATTGTAATTATTTTTACAGTTACAGTTAGTATGCAATCTTATGCTTTAGTGGTTATACAAAGGGAAAATAACAAATTCAGACGGACATAGGACGCGAACCCGGTTCAAAGAGACACCTTGAATTTTAAATCATTCACCTAGTCTCATTAAGCCACGAGATAAATTGTCACGTAAAAACGGAGAAATTAAATGATATTTACACTGAGTTGTCACGCTCAGTCTTCGTTGGGAACTAGGGCATCATGCACATGACTATGATAATAGAAAAAAAAGTTATAATCCGGAATCGGCTCGTAGGTCACTGGGTTCCAATGTCAATAACAGAACACGGGGGGGGGGGGGGTTCCAATTCAAGACGCCGTATATATATAAAAAAAAACAAAGCAAACGTGCAAGAGACAACGCGGAACCACCGAGTTATAATTTAAATTAAAATATTTATTAGCCAAAGAAAAGATATATATATATATATATATATATATATATATATATATACACACGCAACAAAAATAAAGATGGAATATAATACGGGGAGGAGAGCCTAGTCGCTAGTATATTGTAACGAGCAAAACTCACATTCAATCACAGAACGACAATATATGAAAACAAATAGAGTCCAACTTTTATGATGTCGATGGGTGATACAAAGAATATTCCACCATATGGTTTGAAAGTTCAATAAGTGTGAGGAAGCGAGTTCGGCCCGTGTCAGGCACACAAGAGTGGAGAGAGTTATGGAAAAGTGGTCGGTGCTATACAATCCTTGTATGGTCTCAAGATGTATTTTCTGGTAGATAGGTAAATATGTTGACGATCGAGACAAGCTGTGCTGAATGACTGAGGTGGTTCTTACAAATCAAATTCATTCATTCTCGTTCGTGTTAAAATATCTTCAGAAGGGATCCGAATTTGTAGTTAGCATCGTCTTTTCTTAGACGTTTTCGGCGAATATGGACATTTTTCTTTCTTTTCCATATCTTCGTATGCGTCTCGTACTTCTTTTTCCTTTTCTTTCTCATCAACTCCGACCGACCTGCTCGCTAGGGCTGCCCACTACCAGTGTTTTTGCTTGCCTACTATGTTCACGTTTATTCCTCTTTCTTTCCTTCCTTCCTTGTATTTAAATCTTGCGTCTTTGCCTGTTTTTGACAGTTACGTCAAATACTGATGCATATCTTTTCTTTCTTTCCTTCTTTCTTTTTTTCTTTCTACTGTTCCTGACTTGTTTACGTTTTTGCTTTTTTTTTTGTTTTTCGACGCGTCTTGTACAATTTGAATTTCTGTTCATTAAAGTTCTTACTACCAACCGAAGATGGTTGCTTTCTAGCAACTTAGATATCTTGGTAGAGCTTTTATTGTGTCGGGAATAAATCCCTATGTAAGAAAAGATCCACTTCAAAGTCAATACCCTGAAAGGGGCCGAGGCAGCAGTTGGGAGTGGGTCTTTTCTTACATAGGGATTTATTCCCAACACATTGCAAAAGGAATTGCTCCCTTAGCGACCCAACCAATAGGTCCGGTAACAATATGTAATGGGGCAGAGAACGGATTTCTCTGCAGGAGTAACGATCCAGTGTCTGGTCTATAGTGAGTCGAATTCTGTACTAATTCTCTTCTCCTCCAAGCTCTGGAACACAATAACACTTCTAACAGTTCTCATCAACTGAACAGAACACTACTGAACAGAACACTCCGGTGAGAGGTAGAACCTCTATTTATAGGTTTGTAACAACCTGCCACCCCCATCTTAACACATATAAATATCACCTATTTATCTCTGCTCTTGTTGGAGTTTTCCCCACCCCACTTGAAGGCTGGCTCCAGCAACGGTATGTATCACTTTCTTTTTTTTTCTTACAATATGTGTTTGAGTTTATATTTTTGTTAGTTTATTGATTCGCTTATCCTTAATTCCATTTTTATCTATATATATATATATATATATATATATATATATATATATATATATATATATATATATATATATATATATACTGTGTATTTAGGCAGCATTTTTACTATTTAAGCAAACATTGTTAAAAATAACAGAATCCTGTTGTTTAATTACACTCTTTTTTTTACTTTTTTGTGTTAAAATCAAACAAATTGATGTATTTTTTTTATATGTATCACGAACCTTTTCGATTCTTCGTCGAATCATCTTCAGGCGACAACAACAAACGAACAAAAAAGCTGGAAAACTGAAGAGAATTTCAAAAGATAGCAGAAAAACGCGCACGTGAAGTCAGTTAGACGCAAAAAAAACGGTCTCGCATTATTCCAGGAAAGATGTTAATAACTTAAATTCCACGACGCCAGAATTAGCGTCACGGGATAAAATTATATTACGTTAAGCATTTTTTAAATGTTGTTACTGGTTTCATAGGTAATGTTATTAATTGTAGGTTGCTGGTTTTCAACATTTCGATACCAATTTAGATAGATTGAGCCGGTTTTTTTGTTATTATTATGAACTATTTCATTATTTCATTTTTTTTGTTTCAGCTGACGCAATTAATGGTATTGAGTACTTGAACCAATCTCAAGGGAAAATGTATTTGTATTTTAAGCAGACAAGTACACGAGCTGAAGCGGTTAAGGTAAGTTGTACATATATATATATATATATATATATATATATATATATATATATATATATATATATATATGTATGTGTGTGTGTGTGTGTGTGTGTGTGTGTGTGTGTGTGTGTATGTATATGTATATATAGTAGAAGAAAGCCTGTACCTGATTATATTAAATATCCATTCAGTAATATCGTACGAATTGATTTTCATGCCAGACTTTGTCAAATGTCTTCGATATATCAATCGCTACCGCTCTAACTTCACCTGTCTCACCCAGTGTATAGTATATGAGTTGAGAAATGACAGTAGGGATATCCGCGGTAGAATGAGATTGTCTAAAGCCAGAAAGAAGTCTAGCGAAATGGTGGACTATCGCTAGATTGATTAATGATTCAAAGATGTTATCGAATAGCAGAAGGAGACTTATGGGGCGATAATCTTTTAGGTCAGTTCTTTCACTAAAATTCTTGAAAACTGGTACCATAGAGTTGATTTGAGCTATCAGGGAAGCAAGATTCGGCAAGGCATTTGTTATAGAGTTTGGAGCGGACAAGGACTTGATCAGCAGAGAATTTCTTTTTTCTCTACTAAGAATAAGATCTGGTACACATGGTTTGAATATCAAGGTTTATTATGATTTCCTGGACATGATCAGATCTTTTAGTGTTGTTTCCGTCCGTAGTGGGAAATTTAGGAGGAAGTTGTTTGTAGAGTCCAAGCTGGAGTTTAAGGCGCGAACCGCTGGGCAAGCAGTTCAGGCTTATTCGTTGCTGTGAAAGCAACATCATGGTGGTTGGATAGTGATAGAATTCTTGATTGCCCATTATTCACCACACAATTATAGATTTTCAGAAATCACGAGTTCCTAATTTCTGTGAGTCGATGCGTTTTCTGATCATCTCAGTATATCTACTTTTAGCTGCGGCTATTTCACTCTTACAGTGGTTTCTTGATGCTATAAATTTTAGATTATTTGTAGTTGCCTTATTGCGGTTGAAAAAGCGGGATGCTTGCTGTCTGTACACAATAGCAGCTGCGCAGTTCGAGGTGAACCATTGGGGAGAGAGTTGTTTACTATAGAATTTCCGCGTCGGAATCAAAATGCTTCTATGCCCCTTTGACAGATTCAGTTACCTCCTTCGCGCACTCTTCATTCGGGAGAAATGTTTTACTCTAAGGTGAATCTCGAATGAGATCTTTTAGTGATTCCCAATCAGCACGTTGGTAGTATTTTGTTGTTTTAAGTAACGCCGGTTTGGGGTCGGACGTTCATGGTGATGTCAACCCTTATTACTAGGTGATTAGCATTTCAAAGTAGGATATGGCCATCTGTCACAGTGTTGTCAAGAATAGGTCGAGAAGTGAAGTTTTCCTGTCCTCACGACGTGGAAGGCGAGTCGGGAAAGTGACGGGTTGTGAAAGCGTATGTGCAATCGAAAAACTACGCGTGCTGATACCAGCTGAGTGTGTAGCTCGGGAACCCAAGCCAATCTCGGTGGTGGACATTAGAATCCTACACTACATAGATTTTTGCGCTTAGATTCAAAGAAAAGTGCTTCATCTATACTATCGGAGATGTAGTTGAGTTGGGTACAGACCTGGGTCGAGGGAGAACGGTAGAGGAAATATGGGTAACTAACGCTAGGTTGTAATGAACACGTAGGCTTGATCTTCAGATTCTGGACTAAGTTCTCTCGTCAATGGAGAGAGTGTTACGGATATAAACTCCGAGCCCGTGCATATATTTGTCAGAGTCTTTACGGCAGAGTGGAAGGTATCCTGGCATATAAAAATGATTAGCGGTGAATGAGAAGTTTAGATTCGTTTCGCTTAGTGCTAAAATATCTGGGGAGTTTACAAGAAGGAGGGATTATACCTTATCGAGGTTAGTTCTAAGCCTCGGATATTTGTGAACGAGAACCTGAAGGAAGGGGATTCGGTTGGTATCATACGTATTATTCTTTACTCATTATCATTTTTATCGTTCTTAGATAGAGTGGGTTGGGAAAAGTGTGTGTTTCTTGAATATCGGAAAACAAAGTTCACACAAGTAGACTATTATTCATTGGGTTGTTTCGTCGGGAAAGCACACCAAAAATAAGTGCAGGGTCTCTTTCCATGTGAGACATGGCACTAAAGTTATTCTGATGTTATACAACTGTTAATAGAGCAGCCGCTCTTACAGCTACCTGGGAGTTAGGTCTCCTATACTACCAGTCAGAAACAGCAGCCAGACAAACATTCACACCCGTACCCTTAATTTGTAAGAACAATAGCAACTCACTCCAGTCATGTGAAACTAAGTGGTAAGCAAGTGTCCCCAATTTGCCCCAATGAACAGAAAAAGAGATGATGGGACGGCGTTCATTTTCCTAGTCAGGAAACAAGGACTGTCACTAGGTGTCTTTGAAGTGTCCCTGTAATAGTACATCTGCACCTGGCTAATAAACAAAGAAGGAGTGCAATAGGCGGGGCTTATCTAAACTTTAAACAATTGAAGGTTTGCAAACCGCATATTTTTGTTCGAGTCTCCAGCTCTAGGAAGGTTGTCGGCTAAAATTAAGGACGCCTACCTCCCCCAGTGGTTCGGTGCTAAAACGCCAGGAACCAGCACATAGGGATTTTAACATCGGAGTTTTCATTCTCCTAGATGAATGATCCGATAAGATCAATGGGTCTATCTCACCGAGTAAGGTAATCCCGCACTTGGATACTATAGAAGGTATTTCTACACCCCGCTGGAAAGAGAGGAAAACGTTTAGTATCTACTTAAAATAGGGTTTCGTGTAAATTTCGAAACACAATTAAGATAGTTTCCCCTCTCATATAGGTAGATATGCGCATGTTAATGAGAATATTCCCTCAGATTTTCGTTAGAACGTTTCATAATTCTGAAAACTTAATTCTGAAAAAATAAAAACGTTCGAGTTACCTTGGAATAAGTTATTTTTTACAAGCATGCTATGACACGACTTAACTTTAACTAGAGTTCAAAGCACTACGGCAAGGATGTTTTTTTTTTAGTTGGCATTTTTTGCTGTCATGCAAGTCGTCTGGCTCCTGAGTCCAATGAATATAGTAAGAATACAATAAATGAGTATGTATCTGTTACATGTATTGTATATGTTACATGTATTGTATATATTACATGTATTGTATCTGTTACATGTATTGTATTTGTTACATGTATTGTATAGGCAGTTGGTCCTTTTATCCTCAATTCTTCTCACTGTGATCAATATCGTTGTCACCGGTGCACATCTTTTAGTGTCCACCGGCGGTGAACCCCGGAAAACTGAAAGCAAATTATTTCATTAAAAAATTAATTACACGATCATGTTTAGTCTTAACAGATTATCGTTTATTGGGTCTGGCAACACAATCTCACCGCAGGGGGAAGAAAGAAGGAATGAATCCTATTTATTTCTGCCTGCTAGCCCATATTACATGCGTCCATCGCCCGTCTCTGATCACTCCCCTCTTAACAAAACTCATCTTTCTCGCTATGATGTCATTTCCCACCCTTCTGTCTCTCACAACGTTCGTTCCCACGTTCGGCTTTTCAAAAACCACTTAACCCATTCCAGTCAGCTCAGCCCTTGAATATCCCACTACAGCCGAACTAAAAATCATAACAAACCTCGGGATGAAACTTTCAACAATTAATCGAGTGATTGTCCAATTCATCAGAGAAGAAAAATCATCAATATTATCATACTAAAAACAGATGGGTAATGAAATCAATAATTTATTTAATCAGCATTTTGTTTATAAAAAAAAAACGGTGCAAATATGATAACAAAGTTTTTACAAATTAACAGAAAAAAAAAGAAATTCAAATAACTATTTTAAACTACCAGATTTCTTTATTTAGAATTTTACAAAAGTGTAATATTGTTGGATTTCATCCGAAACATATTACCGAAAAAAGGTTTATTGGAAGATTTGATCTCGAAATCTGGTTTGAATATCTGAAAATCTATTGAGAATGTTTTAAATATTTTAAACATTAATATATATATATATATATATATATATATATATATATATATATATAAAGTAATCCAACAAAAGATATAAGCGTCAACTAATATCTTATAATTAATGAAACATCCGGATAAAAACTGAAGCTCAATATACTGGATAGAGCATTAATATTATAATATAAAATGAAATAATAAACATTGGATACTTTTCACTTCATCGATTGCTGACACATCTCACGACTGGACAACTTTTTCAATTCTTTCAATTTCTCGTATTTGGACTGTCACTCATCACCTGGATTAATTTTCAGTCAACCTTCTGGATATCGTTCCTGATTATGTTTTTTAAATTGTATGACTTGGATGGATTGTATAGATTTAACAAAAAAGTATTTTTTGGGTTGATATATTTGATGTTATATATTTTTATGTATTTTTGTATATATTTTTATATATTGTCAAAGTGTAATTTTATTACCTGTAGTAATATCACTGCGGTAATGGTCCTCTGAGGGGAAGAATTATCTTTGAAAACTCATGAGCTAAGGACGTTAAAATACTTTGCTTGAACTTTGAATTCTAATAAAATTTAATTGGCACCTTATTTTATTATTTCATTTTATTTATATATATATATATATATATATATATATATATATATATATATATATATATATATATATATATATATATATATATATATATAGTATAAATATGAGTTAGTCAACATTTGTTTCCTTAATATATTTAGTACTGGGATTAAGTTATTTTCCAAAAATATTATGTTTTAATCGCTTTTATCAGCCATAGTTTATAATAAACTAAACAAGTCACCTATCTCTCTTTTGGCGATTTATGTATTTATGTATTTATCTTCCCCTCCCCTCTGGGGCTATGTTGATTCAACCGCTCTCTAATATTTGTTAATGTCTTTGTGCGCATTTAGAGAAAGAGTGACTTTCTTATTCAATATTGCCATCTAATTTACTTAGTTTCTGTACACACCACTAAAACGTAAATAAATTAGGTGACTATATAATACGTCTCTTTACTTTGATATTATCCATAAGGTTAACATAGAAGTAAAGACACTTGTTATTTTTAGTCATGCAAAAAAAATCTTAACAGATATTTCACAGTTTATGAATTTTCGAATGAAATATAAGTAGAAACAGCTAGTTTTAGTGGTTATGACCCAACGGGTCATGGGTAGGTTTAGTGCTATATAATAATATATAGATAAATTCTGCTTATTACATATATATTATATATCCCCAAAATACCTTTTTAAAGGTTATTCGTTTACCATTATTTCTGAATCCATCGAGCTTATTCTCAACATTTTCCATGTTTCTGCCATTTTACCTCAAACTGGAAATCTCATTAACTATTTTGAAGGTGTCAATTAACCTTCCTTTACTTTGGTAAAGTAGTTAAACATAACGATTCTATGCTATATTTATAATTGAGATCCTTAAACCCTTTCATCAGTTTGGTAACATTTTTTCTAATTTTAATATTATATTCCAATTCCCCGACGACGATGATTATGATGACGATGATGACTACAATGACGATGATAATGACGATGATGACGACGATAAAAATGATGAGATGATGACGATGATGAGGAGGATGACAACGATTACGATGATGATGATGACGATGACGATGATGACGATGATGATGATGATGACGACGACGACGACGATGATGATGATGATGATGATGATGATGATGATGATGAATGGGACGAAGATCGTTCCTCAGGATTGTCTGGTCTGCATGAAGTCCTCCTCATTGACCATAAATATTCAATATACCCGCAAGCTTGCAGGTTTCAATTCCCGACACAGAGAACACGAAGTCGGGGAAGGGTTGGCCCATAACACACAGAGGAATGGCGATTGCACATGCGCACAAGCAACTTTGTTATCTTCACTCTATGCATTTACGATTCAGTGCGTGACAATGACGGATCCTTGTGCCGACTCGTCCTTGATTTTCACCAGGGCCCTGTTAGCCGGGTTGCGGTCCTTATACTGCTGCCCTCAGACTTATCCGCCATAAGTGACCTTGCCGAGAACCGAAGTTCTAACACGGCAAAGCTCTAACACAATAACATTTGCTTTCGTTGGAATAATAGCCTCTTTCTCACAGAAGAGATGTTGCTAGTCTTTCTCTGCTCTATCGTTATATGGTTGTGCTCGATTGAACTCCAATCTATGGTTTCCACTGTAAAACATTCACAACAAAAACTCGTCGATCTACAACCATCGTCTTCTTTCTTTCTCTGTGTACATAAAATTAAACGGAACTTCCATAAGCTTCTTTTCACGAACTACCCGTCTCTGGAACACTATACAACAGGGTTGCTTCCCAACTGACTACAATATGCTCATTATCAATTCCAATAGTAACAAGTTCGTGTTGAGCTGTCCTCTTAAATAATCAAATTCTGCCTATTTTCAACCATCGTTACCAATATTCCCGGTGTTGTCTCACCGTCTACCTCACAAAATCATTAATTATTTTCCTCGAGTGGCCTTTGGGCCTTGATAAGCGGCGACTCGTCAGTACATAAAATATAACATTGTTAATCATTCAACCAATAATTATGTATTCCGTCGAGAAAAATGCCAAAATATGATTTAAATTATTAATTAAAATTCATTATTAAAATTTCCTCCCAAATTCCTAATTAATATTTTTTATTCTCCTGTTATTTATTTTATATTCACATTTGATATTGTAATGACTGAAAAACACATTCCAGTGAAATTTCCACGGCTTTTGCTAGAAAAATATTGCTTTGTATCTACCATATTTTAATACCATTTTCCGACTCTATTTGATAGGTTTGCAAATCTAACAACATGAAACTCTTATCTGTGGAACAACGCGCCGAAAAGAACTGGTTGGAAAAAGCTCTTGGTAAGTTGATTTTGAAAAAGGCATCGATACTCAAATAGTCATTAACTATTAGAGTATCTGCGCATTTTGTGTTGTAATAATATGACACGGAGAAGAACCAGCGTAGGTTAAAACACAGACGAAGCCGCCTAATCAAGACATAATACTAGTAGAAACCAAAAAAAACAAAAAACGAAAATATTATTTTGGAGAGAGATTGGAAATCACAACATTCCGTTTACTAAAACGTCAATGCGACGAACAATAGACAATGAAAAATACGGATACATCAAAACATCTTAAAATAAATGCGATTAGGGACTGGATAGCGAATTAAACAATTAGTACCCTGGGAAAAGATCTGACGTAGTATAACTTAAAACGAATGTTATATAAACGTGTGGATAAACAACAACAGGACGTGTATGTTCGGGGAGATGGAGTCTGACAGACGAAGAAAAAACTTACGATTCAGAGGTTACGGAAAAATCAGGGTACTGTTCACTCGTATTGCTTTTGAAATAAACGAATAATAAAGTTGTCATTTTTGTATAAGGTGTTGCCTTTGTCTCGGTGTCCCAGGGAGAAAAACCTCGCGACTAAAAAGAACGAAATTACGTATGAGACTTATAATTCAGGATAATTGAAATCGCATCTCCATTGAGTAACAGGGGTGCTTCTTTAGAATAATCTCGTCATGAAATAAAAAAACGCTTTAAATACTCAATAATAATAAACTTCGAAACTCGGAGCATTTCCAAGGTAACCTACGAAACAAAAAACGACGAAAATAGATCCCTGAAGCTCTTCAACGTCAAAATAGTGATTGTAGTTTTGTACGGCTGTAGTTTATATCAATATACGGCATAATAACGTTGAAACACCGGTTCCCGTACGCTAACCGAACTTAAGCGACGTTGAGCCTGGTCAGTACTAAATGGGTGACAATTTGTGAATACCAGGTGCTGTATATGCTCTCCGCTTATCTCAGCATTGTTTCCAGTCGTCCTGGGTTTATTCTGGAATCAAGCAGTGCCGATTCAGGAGAAGTGTAGCTGAAGATTACGCAACCCTTGCTTCACAATTACACGTGCAGTTACCCTTACGGGGGTTATCCATTGTCTCACACGACTGAACAGAGACTATAAGTTTATATCGAGATATGACGGACACCCGTAACGTTATTATATAGTAAGTGAACATAAAAATAATATGTGTGCTATCGAAATCGACATATATTCTAAAAGCTTATGTATATTTGTAGTTCGTATTCTGATTTCTGAATTTTTACATTTTAACCCTAACTCTAACACTAACCCTAACCTTAACCATAACCCTAACACTAACCCTAACCCTAACCCTAACACTAACCCTTACCCTAATCCTAACACTAACCCTAACCCTAACCTTAACTCTAACATTAACCCTAACCCTAACCCTAACCCTAACCCTAACCCTAACCCTAACCCTTACACTAACTCTAACCCTAACCCTAACCCTAACCCTAACACTAACCCTAACCCTAACCCTAACCCTAACACTAACCCTAACCCTAACACTAACCTTAACACTAACCCTAACCCTAACACTAACACTAACCCTAACCCTAACCCTAACACCAACCCTAACCCTAACACTAATCCTAACACTAACCCTAACCCTAACCCTAACCCTAACCCTAACCCTAACACTAACCCTAACTCTAACACTAACCCTAACTCTAACACTAACCCAAGTGAAATATGTTTAGTTGTCCAAAGACCAAAAGCTGCACGTCACCTAGCGACACCGCCTCGAACAAAAACACGTTATCACTAAATCCCTTTCAACTGAAGTTCCATGGGCGCTAGAAACGTTCTGGAAGATGTGTCTCAAGGTCGGAAGGTGGGGATCGAAAGACAGCGTCCAAGAGAAAGACCACTCTTGCCTACAAAAGATTCCTGAGCAGCCCCGTCAGCATCCCCCGGTAGGGGCGCCTCATTCAATTAGCAATAAACTAATCCCGTCCCAAAGAGAGAAGGTAAAGCATAGGAAGGTGGACTTCCTAGAACTACACAGAACCATATCTCAGCCTAACAGAAAAAAGCCAGCTAACTCAAATAGCCCAGACTCTGTCAGACTGTCAGATTGTCGAGGACGTATCCTCGACTTGGTATGAAAAATAACACAACCTTAAGGTCAAATAACACAACCTTAAGGTCAAATAACACAACCTTAAGGTCAAATAACACAACCTTAAGGTCAAATAACCTCCTATGCTGAGTTGTTTTCCTGCTGAACAGGCAAATCTTATATTGAGCTACAAATCATGAATTATTTGTAATCGTTAAATCAACAGTTCAAATCAGCCTCACTGCATTTTACTTTGTTCGAGGCTTTTATGAACGGCACAGGCGATTCTTTGTCTTTTACTTCGAGAGGATAGGCTTTGTCCGTTACACTATTTTAATATCCACACCAAAAATCTTATATGAATAGAGATTTTGTCCATTAGTCAGTCCGTCAGTCATAATTTTTTAGACCTAATAAATACATTGCGAAATTTGTCTCATTTCGAAGTATCATAGATCTTAACTCCTTTCAAAAATAGAAAATATTGCATCAATAGTAAATAATAAATAAAGCAAAGTACATAACCTGAAATTGAAACCGGAACCTTGAGAACATCAGCCTGTCGTTCTACCAACTGAGATAATTTAACTATCTTACTAATGGGCATGAACACGTTAACTTTACAAAATACTTATAGTTTTGGTGTGACGTCATCGATTATGATTTACGCCATATTTCAAAGCATGAATTAAATCATAAGTGATAACAAAAAATAAATAAATGAATGGATAAATATTAGCAATAGCATTGGAAATTATTTTAATAGTACAAAACAATTTAGTTTGCTTAAACTACGTATTGACGTTACAAAAAATTTAATAGTTTATATATATTAGAATTTGAGTCAGTAATGTCCATAATTCTAGTATTTTTTTTAAAAGGTGTGTTTTTTCATAGCGATGTTATTGTACAGAATGATCCAGAAATTTCCTAATCTTCTTTACTTCATGAAATGCTATTTTCAACTTATTATTTACACGCATCTACGCAAGCCAGAATGACATGTTTGATGACAAATGAGGATATGGTCCGCGATTTGAACATCATTTCGATATAAACATCTGTGTGAACCATGTGCATGTCTCCATTTAGAGCGAGTAAACATTGAACGGTCGACTTTAGTCCTCAGAAAAATTGATGGCTTTACATTCCCCCATTTTTATAATACCCCGGCTCGACGTCACTCGGTTTCTCAGTTCCTTGCACGCCCATATCTATAGAAGTGTGTTTTCTCCCAAAGATCTCCTTCCAATTAATGAGAAATTCCGCATCCTTGGATGGAGAGAGCGGGTAAATTCTTCCTAGGAAACTTTCTCTTCACTAAATTATTTACACAGCAGCTTGACCGTAAAAGAGATCATGGCGTCCACCAATGGTTTGCTTGAACGATTTCATTCTTCTGGTGCCTTCTCGTTTTACATCGGCATAGATACCCTCCGTTGCATTACATCCCTTCCAAGGGGAGGTCTACACTATGAAGTACATGTCTGTTTGTTATCGGAATGTAAATCAACAAGTCATAAACAATACAATTCAATCATACATTTTGTCTTCAACTACAGCGGTCTTCCGAGACTGAGGACATTCAATCCGAAATTGTCCCCGGAGACTTCCGTCGCCCTTCGATGGCTGCCTTTCTATGGAGGCATTCCCGCGTTGCAATCATAGTCGACACAACTACACACATAAAAAAGAACTCGGTCTCCAATCTGAAGAAAGGCCATTTTATTCGGCAATTGGTATCGCCTTCATCTTTGCTAGCGCCGGAGAGATGAAAGATGAGAGCTGCAGATTTGTGGACTCGCCCATTGACCGTGCATCATCGATTCTGAAGTAATTTCTTATTACGCCTGATCGCGTTAGTTTCCCAACTCAGACTCTTAACTTTACGTTCTTGCTCCTATCCCGTTTGACGCCACTTCCTCCTTTGCATTGTTCACACCAAAAAACGATGGTCTACAAAGGCCAACAACAGAGCCCCCGTTTGACCTTACATCCAGCCTACCTGCTAACATATCCTCTGCGGATTAAAATTTCCAAAGAAGTACTAGCTGATGCATCATTAACATTTAACATCCCAGCCATAAAGTGTGGGTTGTTTATGCCGGTAAGACTTTGGCATTTAGTGATTAATCAGTAAGTGTTGTTCAGAGCTGGTTCAAGTTTCTTTGCATGGGTGGATCTTTTCTTATATGGGAAAGGCGTATTTTACAGCAGCGTAACATACGGCAATGATATAGTTTTGAAGATGTGTGCTTTAGCTCTCAATTCTTAATTTATCAACTTTACGAAAGTTGACTTTTTCTAATGCAAATGCTTCATTCAAGACGTGCTTAAATATCCGAAGATAGCCACGTTTAATATAAATGTATATATAGTTTGTATATATATTTAGATATTAAAAAAAACACAGATAGCCTTCTTGATTCAGTCGTGACATAATTCAAATCTCTCATGAAAACACAGCGTACCTCTTTCTGTTCTGGAGTTCCCGCTTATCGTTTTAAATCCTTTTTATCTCATATTTATTTTGCATTGGTATACTTACCTATGCCTTGGGCGATGGGGCTTATCTAGAAAGACAGCTCATCTAAGAAAATGAATATTTTGATCTCAAACCTTCGTTGCCTTGCGGCCATACCCACTCACAGAAAATGGCTCGGGATACAACCTTGAGGACACATCCGAAGACGGAGTCTCCAAGGCAAGCCGGGATTTTATACAGCAGCATTCCGAGAACTCCTGCGACGACATTGAAATCATGTGTATCGGCGCTTTCCTTTTCAATGGACCATTCAAGTGTCGTGGAGAGAGTGGTCTGCTGCATGAAACCGCTTGCCCTCTGTACTTACCTAGATTTTTCTCTCTAAGGAGAGGTCATTCCAAAACCGGCGACGTATTTTAAATATCACCTGGAAGGAAAAGGTCCGAAACAAGACTTACCTATAAATATCTGGATATACCAGCATGTGTACACTGCTGAAACATAGACGTATTCACTGACTTTGCGATGTCGTACGCATGGACGACGGACGGATCCTCAAAGATCTCCTCTACGATTGAGCTTTGTAGATGAAACGTCGCACAGACAGACAACAGCTGCGAATGATAGATGTGTGTCAGAGGTACCCAAAAGCCTAGAACATCGACCAGAAAAACTGGAAAGCAGCAGCAACCCTCAAACGGTCAGCATAGAGACAAAATGTGCCAAAATGTCTCTCTAAGCTCGAAGAAACAATCACTCAACATTATGAGGAAAAAGGAATTATATGGTAGGCTAAAATCCAGGCAGACAGGCCAGAGTTGCACTTCATCTGTGCCCTCTGCTACAAAGGAAGATGTAGCACAAGGCTGGAAGGTGAGGAGAGTCAACCAAGCGCTCCTAAAGAAGGAGCACTCTGCCGTCGTCGAAATTTCTTAGGCAGCCCCGTCGGCATTCCCCGGTCAGTAAGCAATAAACTTACTCCACCCCAAAGAGGGGAGGCAAGGCCTGGGAGGGTGGACCTTCTAGGACTACCTAAGACTCATACCTCAGCCCGACAGATAAAAGGCCACCGAAATGGCCCAGTTTCTGCCTGACTGATTGTCGGTATCGAAACCTCAACTAGTATGCTCGTCAAACTCGTTGGTCGCCAAGTCAATGGCGCCGGTGACTCTGCCACAGAGACTGTCATTCCCGCGCCAGACAAGCCAACCACACCCGAATAAACACCTAAAGCCATAGTCTTCTAAGACTGATGAATGCCTACCTCTTTCTCTGCTTACTTCATACGATTACTTATCGTTACTATTTAAAGGCAATTATGGGTCGTTACTAACATTGCTAGTTAGGTCGCTATTGGTGACCTTTCGCCAAAATTGCCATGTGATTACCAACTTATTTAAAGAAATGATGTGAACCGCGCTTTATTTGTTTATTTTCTTCCTACAGTAATGAGGCAGGATTGAGCGTTGTTGTTATCTAGTTTACAGATCTAGTACATGTCACAATTTATTTTTCAAAACCTTTGTGGTTTAGAGGTAGGTGCTATTGCTTATTTCCAGCCCGATCAAGCCTATTAAATGAAAGTTACATTTTCAACGTGTAAAAAGGTCAAATACAATTTGTATCTCAGGAAAAAAATGTAGCAGATGAAAGGAGGACATTTCTCAAGACTGTAATTTAAAATAATAATAATATTAATAAAAAATAATAGCAAAAAAATAGTACTACTTATAATAGAAAAGTAAAGTACTGTCCAAAATAGAAATTAAATAATTACTAAATAATAAAAGGTTGACATTTTCTAATGTTTAGTCGCTTATTATTTAAAGTGAACTGGTTTCGGCATTATTCAAAAAGAATTTATTTTTACGTAATAGTAAGTAGTTACGCTGTGAACAGATTTTGGACGCCATTTGCACTTTACAATTGTAACAAAAGCAGTGATTTCATTGGATAATTATTTCTGTTGGTTATCCAATAGAAGTAAACGGTGAATATATTGAAAATTATGTTACCGAAAATAATACCCGACCGCATATATTAGGTCGTTACAAAAATAATGTTCGATTTCAGAAACATACATTTATTCAGGAAAAAATAACAGTAGAAATGCCCAAATTAGTCAAAATATGAGCCTTAAGCAGCTATGCATCTCTGCCATTGCATTGATCTACGAGATTATTTATTCCTTGTGGATAAAATGTTTTTGACTGTGATTCAACAAAATCTTTGAATGTTGCTTCCACTTCTTCTAAATCGGAAAGTTTTACCATTTAAAAATGTGCTTAAGTACTTAAAAAATGATAATCAGTAGGCCAAAGATTTGGTGAATATGGAGGATATGGTAAGATCTCGCATCCCAAGTCTTTGCAACATGTGGCTGTGGATTATTGTGGAGCAGAATTTGACCACGTCGATTCACGAATGCAGGTCTTCTTTCTTGCAAGCGAATATGCATATCAGCGAGTTAATTGTAGTAAAGCCCAGTAGTAATGGTCTGATTGTTTTTCAAAAAGCTGTAGTGGATAACACCAAATGCAGACCAGATAGTTATTTTCTTGTTTCTTATTGTGCCGGAATAAAATTCTTGACAATACTCATAGTGGTAATCTCCATGGACGGAAAAGGACCGAATGAGTCAATTTGTAAGTCGCATCACTTTTGAGATTATAATTTCTTTGACCATATTTAAGACACCCGCTTTCTTGATCACTTCTCCAAGAACTGAACGCGAAACTCATCCTAAAATTCCGTCGTCCTCGACTATATGACGTCACGTCCGCCGACTTATCATTGACTTCCTCGTCTCTCGGTCTGACTTACCAAGCCAGGTATAATCTTCTGATTTCTTTTGACCTCTCGTACGCAGCAGTTTCTGTCTAATCACTAATATGCACTAGCTAATATACCTTTTAGTCAACCTAACCACTCTAATATCTAACACTAATGTACCTTACAAAAATGATTAGGTCGATTTATAAATAATTTTCGATTTTCTTGATACAATTTAGAAACAGTTTTCGGTCATTTTAAAACGCCTCAAATTTTTAATTTACTAGTCTAAATTTTAGTAAAAAATCTCTTTCTAATTTTCTAGAGCTGTTTTATCACTTGCATCCCAGCAAAATTATATGGAAGGGCTGAAGCTACATATTCCAGGGGTATGTTGTGGGAGTTTTAACAAGAAAATATTGCTGCAGAAACAGGGAGGAAAATATGCAGCATATATGGTGAGAGATCGACAAGTAAGAAATTGGTTTTAACTTGGAAAATAAGCCTAGGCCTGGACGCCCATGGGACATCGGTGAAGTTGTTTTAAACACGTTAGTAGAGAATGATCCTCGTCCGAGCACTTGTGAACTGCCAAGAAAACTCAATACTTAACAGCCTACTTAGAAAAGATGGCTAAGGTTAGCAGACTAAGCGTCTGTGTTCCTCATTACTTAAGTGAGAAAAGTGAGAAAAATAAAGCAGATCATCTTTCCAGTCAGCGAAAGTGATACTTTTTCTGATCATGTCATAACAGGTGATGAAAAATGACAATATTCAATGCAAAAGGGTAGTGGGTTGATAAAGGTCAATCTCCATAACCAACCCCAATACCTAAGATTCATGGAGAAAGATTTTACTATGCGTTTGGTGGGATACTCCTGGCATTATCTATTATGAGTTTTTAGGCCGCAACAAAAATGAAATCTGAGAGAAAAGACGATTGGAAAACGGTTGTTTTCCCCCATGACAACACAAGATCGCACGCTGCAAAAGTGACACAGGAAATAAATTCATAATTTGGTCTGTTCTACCCTAAGATCAAAGTGTAGTTTCTGTTCCGATGGATACTGCACCCCATAGACTGGTATCGTCTTGGCCTTCGGGGCTTGATTCCGCCGGTCTATGGGGTTGTCCTGTGCAGTTCTAGGAGGTCCACCCTCCCAGGCTTTGCCTCCCCTCTTTGGGGAGGAGTAAGTTTATTGCTTACTGCCTGAGGCGTCCTACCGGGGAATGCCGACGGGGCTGCCCAGGCAATTTTTAATGGCCAGAGTGCTCACCTTTTCGGGCGCTGGCTTTTCAAGTCCCACTTTCCCGACCTGACCTTGGGTCACATCTTACTTGTGGGAGTAAGATAAAAACTGACCTTGTGCCTAACTCCTGGAGAGGAGTAAATCAATACTTTACGCTAAAAGGAAAGAAATGCTAATGTTTATGACTGCTACAGTAGTTACGCTATGAACAGATTTTGGACTCCATTTACATTTTACAGTAGTAACAAAAGCAGTGATTTCATTGGATAATTATCTCTGTGTATTATCCAATGTAAGTAAACAGTGAATATATGGAAAATTGTGTTACCGAAAGAAATATCCTACCGGTTCCAAAAATAGCAATTTATGCATTGGATGTTCAAATAAGTAAATGTACTTCCCGTGAACCAGATTTACTTACTTTGGTTGAATGTTTTTTGTAGGTTCTCCTATTCAGTGGTTCAATTTTGATGTTCGGCGATGATTAAATTGCATCATACTAGCTGAGATCAAATCCGAATAAACATGTGTAGTACCACAGATATATGATAATATATTGGACGGAATAGCATAAGAAAGTAAGATTTTTATCTATTAGGTGTTCAGGTAGGTGAGTTTTCATTCCTTGAATAAGAGTTACTTACTGTGGGCGAAACAGGTTAACAATCAAGCATCTAGCCTGTAGTAACAGATTCAAGTTATTTTAGACCCATCCAGTTTCCTTTCTACTATTTTGTTTGTTGCACTGTCAGTTCTATGTTTCTCTACGTTACTCCATCCTGTGGTCAAGTCTTTGGTGGTGTATGCATTTTCTCTCAAGATATACACCAAATTCAGATAAGCACTATAGCAATGAATACTATCGTATATATAGACGTGTTATAGCCCACCTATACCGTAGGAACTCTCAAAATGCCTGTGTTATTTAGCGCTTTGTTGCAAACAACTGTATGTCGTAAACTCTGACACGAATTCGGGTGGTCATCAAATATTTTCCCCGTCGCAGTACATAATCTTTCATCATTTTTTATTGTACTATTTTACCAGATTTCTCTGGCAAACATGTCGGTAGTCATGGACTGTATGTTACAGATTCAAAATCATTTTTTTGCCATTGATAGATATGTAATCTTCCGTCTAGATATACAATGCTTTACTGCATTAACCTTTTACCTGAAACTATTTTAGTTCTAGACGTTTTTAAATCGTAATATTTTCGTATTAGTAGAGAAATCCTGAAAATATCATCCTTATACGACAAGCCATTCATGAGATAAGGCTATGTTTCCCTATGAGAATGTTGTCGAAACTATTGTATAACTAGCAGGAATACTTGGCGTTGCCCGGGTGATATACGGCACAATCGCGTTGACACGCCGGTTTTCGTTAAATCACCGAAGTTAAGCGACGTGGAGGCTGGACAATACCAGATGGGTGATCATTTGGGAATGCTATACGCTGTATGTCAGCTTACCATACCCGGGATATACATGCGGCTGGGGACCGCTTGTGAATTTGATATTCCTTGTAAACTTCCTCATTCGGAGGAAGTCGGCATAGCTCGTTCAGGGATAATACCACACAAGGTATTACCTGTTCGTCGCGGAGGGAATAAGTATTTTACTTTTATTCTAACAATGGCAAACTAATGAAATCTGACTAAAATCTAGATTAGTGTTTTCATTTAATTATTTCATTCTAACACCAGTAATTGATTTTTACTGTCATCATCATAGATAAAATCTTATGGAAAAAGACAAAAAAAAACGGACACTGTCGAAGTCGTAGATTTGAAAGACAAAGAAACTGATTTCAAATGAACATGGATTTAAGACCTAGAAAATTGTTTTAAAATTATTCCAAATAATATATATCGCTAATTAGGGCGTGGCATGTAAGGCGACATTAAAAACATAACAAAATGACCCAATTTTAATCGTGGCCTATGAATTTTTTGCTTCACAAAATCTAAGATCCTGAAAAAAAATCAATGCTTACTTGAAAAGGAATTGCACCATTAATTTCTAGAAATTTTTAATTTTCTGAAGTAATTTATATCTTCCTACATGGTAGCTTTGTTAGAAAAAAAGGTTTAACGCTTAATGACCTTGTTTCGGCGGTGCACTTCGTGTTTATAATGGCACAAGGTTTTATCACATTGTGTTGTAAGGCTCAATGAAATCGTTTTATATGTGTTCCTTTTATAGTTGGAATCTGGTTGCGGAAAAATATGTCAAACCACGTTAATCTCTTTTTTCGAACAAAGCTAATGTTCAGTATTTTTCTAATATTTGTCTTCGTTTATCTCGCAAAGTTGCCCCAAGGATCGTTTTTAAGCATTCCATTTCAAAGATATTGAACTTACTCTGCAAGTAGAGTTAATATTTCACTTGTATATACAGCAATAGGAACTATAGATGCATTTTGCATATGAACTATTCATGGACGGCGGCACCGGGGGGAGGGGCAAGGGGGAGGCTCAAGCCCTCCCCCACACTTTTTGACTTGGCCCCTCCCACTTTACGGTCATCAATAATGAAGTTATATATGCATGTGTTTAACCGGCCCCCCCACTTTTTAGGAGAGCCCCCCCACACACACACACACACTTTTATAACTGTCCCGCCGGTCCTGCTGTTGATGCATTATTTTATCGTTTCATATATTCAAAAATCAAACATCAAGCAGCAACAAAATATACGAATTGGTAAAGGAATAAATTGAACAATGAATAAATTGAACAAGGAATACTTTTTAAACGAGTTTATTAATGTTGTGGCCTTGCAGGGTCGGTAATAATCAAGACAAACACAGTGATATAATTTACAAAAGTGTATTAACAAAAGTATGTTACAGAGTGAATGCGTCCGATTCTGTGGCAATAACTGCCATCAATATCTGCCACGATGCTTAGTCGTAACTGTATTTATTGTCTGGGTTAGTCCATTTATTCACGGTATAGGTAGATCAATTTACACCATAATAAAGAAAATAGAAAGATGAGAGAACAAAAAGAAGAAAGAAAAAGAAAGGTTAAAAAAACAATTTAGGTAACACATGATCTGTCTGTGGTGTACGTGGTAAGAAATGACTCTGGTAAAAAATGTATCTGGCACGATGCATATTATTTCATTCAGTTTGATGGAGTGTGTATCTTCGAGAATGGTATCGGTCTGTCGGTTAGAAGATAGGTCACTTACTTCTGATATTCCCAGCATGTACGGAATGGATATCTTCACTTACATGGTACTTGTATGTCTACTGTGTACGTTTACTTTCTTAAAGCTAAAAGAGATTTACGTTTAGAATTAAAAAATGGATTCGTTGCTGTTGAAAGACTTTATATAGACGAACTACTTCATACCAAAATCAAACCGACAGAGTCTAGACCATTTTTGAGGATGTCTTGTTCTCTGTCTGGCTGAGGTATGGTCTTGTGCAGTTCTAGGAGGTCCACCTTCCCAGGCTTCACCTTCTCGCCCTTTGAGGAGGGGTTTGTTTATTGCTAATCGTCTGAGGTGCTCCTACTGTGGAATTCCGACAGGGCTGCCTAGGCATTTTTTTTAATCAGCCAGAGTGTACTTTCTCTAGGGCGCTTGCTTTTCAAATCCAACTTTCCCGACCTTGTGCCAAATCTTCCCACCGTTGGAGGGAGACAAATAAAACACACACACACACACGCACGCGCACATTTCAATTTTGGTACGCTATTCTGCCCGAAGTACAAGAAATCTACCTATCGTCCTCTCAACGGTCAATCAGCTAATGACTGTTGTAGTTAGACCGACTACGCACTAAAAACTCAATGACTAACGAAATCATATGCAGAGCGTGACGTATAAAGCACAACAAACTAGAGATATAAAAATGGAGATACAAAAACTGAAAAATATTACAAATAAAAAACAAAAGTATATAAATAATAATTATGGAAAATATGTGAAAAAATAAATAAAATAAAATGTACAATTAATAAAATATTATTATTTTATATTTATATTTTTAATTTGTAATATTGTTCATTTTTTAAATTTTTATATCTCTATTTTGGTTATATCTGTAGTTTTTTTTTACATTTTATTCTCTTCTCTGCATATGCTTTCATTGGTCATTGAGTTATTAGCCGACTGACTGATAAATGGGCGGTAGCTAGATTTCTATCCCCCCACCCCCATCAGCACGGGCTGAATTGCGAATTGAACTAAAGACAATGTGAGTTTATATGACTAGTCACTTTAGTTTCGTATAGTATCATCTATGGATAATAAATATCGCTCTTACATATGTAATGGTTTCTGAGGGTTAATTATTTCTAAACTATATATATATATATATATATATATATATATATATATATATATATATATATATATATATATATATATATATGGTGATATGATTATGTTATTGTTGTTAGCTAGGTGTTTAAGAGTGTCTATGTATCTTTTAGGTAAAACGGGGTCATTAGGTAGAGTGGTTGTGGTTGAGATTATTCCTTGAATAAAGCCTTTAGCGAAGTCTGTGTCACTGTGTCTGTAATTGTTTAGAAATGTGTTGGTGGTGGTGTTAGAGTGTATTCCAGTAGCGAATTGTAAGCCGAAAATGAGAGATTCAGTTTCTATGTCTGAAAGTTTATAAGTGGTGAGGTCTTTTATAAGTTCCGGGCGTCTTAAAGTTTTCCATTTGCTGTCTAAGATCAGTTTGGTGAGTTTGTTTTTTTTAAATTTCGTTGTATGTTGTGCATTGAATCTTTTGATAGATTTCGTGATACAGACACACTGATACATACTTCACTAAAGGCTTTATTCAAGGAATAATCTGAACCACAACCACTCTACCTAATGACCGCGTTTTACCTAAAATATACATAGACACTCTTAAACCCCCATCTAACAACAATAACATAACCATATCACCATCAGATAAAGGAGGGGGCATAGTAATCATGGACAAAAACTCATATCTTAAAAAAATATCTACTCTATTATCCGACGAAAACACACACACACACAAACACACACACACACACACACACATATATATATATATATATATATATATATATATATATATATATATATATATATATATATATATATATATATATATATATATTCTGCCAATCCAAAAACCTTAACCTAGTGGATCTATACTACGACATGGAGGACTACATAAGAAGAATAAAACTAAAAGAATATTTCCATAATAACAAGCAACCAGTAGCCTAACCCTAACCCCAACCCTAATCCCAACTCCGTCAAGGCCTTCAAAAGCTACATATTGGACACCTCCAATGGACGTAACCAGAACATAGACACAGTACAAAACACTTTGACAAGTTCATCATAGACAAAGTTCACAATAACATGTACTATAATGTCAGAAAGGACGGGCAGCAGGTAATACAATCGCTACGAAACAACAAACTCATCACCATAAAAACAACAGACAAGGGAAGAGTAATCACCATCATGAACACCAATGAATACATAGGAAAAACAGATACACAACCAGCAAACATAGAATTCTAGAAACTTACCCTTTACTGGCCCCATCCGCACATTCAAATCCAAATAACACCCTAATTAGCAATCTAGAGAACAACACTTGAACCACCGTCGAAAATTTATTCCCAGAACATCCGAATCCGGCTATCTTCTACACCATCACCAAACTCCATAAACTCATCCAAATAGTCAGCAATATGCTCACACACATCCCACCCGACCACACAACAAACACTGAGGTATCGATTAATGAACCCTCAGAAACATACCGCATAGCTAAAGCTCTCAAGGTATTACCACCTGGTTGACCTATCGTTTCGGGTATTGGAATCCTCACAGAAAACACCTCGGGATATATCGATAACATCCTCAACCCCTGTTGTCGAACATCCCAAGCTACCTTAAGGATACCACACATTTCGTACGTATTCTACACAGGATAGGAAATCTACGAAACAACGCAATTCCTGTCACAATGGATATATCTGTACTCTATTACAAACATTCCACATGAGGAATGGATATCTGCGTGCAGGATTTTTTTTACACACCCAAAACCTACACGACATCCACATTAGATGCAACATTATACAATTCATCCTGACACACAACAACTTCACATTTAACACCCAACACTTTATACAAGTAAAAGGCACAGCAACTGGAACAAAAATGGCTCCCATCTATGTCAACATCTACATGCATATCAATAACCACTCGTCATAAACAGGTCTCATAAGTCATAAAATTGTATTGCAATTCTCTCACCGTCATTCAACTTACAATCTATCCATCTCACTAATCCTTATCTTAAAGTGACGTTTAGCTTTGATAAGTCGTGACTCATCAGTAAAAAATGTGTTTTAGATAATATTCAATTATCTACAAATCCACAAATCCTTTATTTATAAGATCAAAATATAGTGATTTTTTTGTATTTTTTTTTAGTCTACATTTTATGGGGGGGGGGGGCGGGTGTTTCAAACAAAATAAAACAAAACATTACAAATTCAGTATTGATGATATTCTGACCGCAGCAGAGAGATACTAATGTTCTAATCTCTGTGTACCACTACGGTGACCAATACTTTGATCTGAGTAGATTATCCGGACGGCGGCTCATCGCGTAGACAGCTTGAGTTGTGTGTTGGTTTGATGACACGTTGCAGTAGTTCGTTCTATCTACTCTTCTTCTTTGCTGTTGTTCTCTTGTGTTTTGATTAATAACAGCGGTTTATTTATTTATAATGGCAACAAAAATCATTTAGGTTTACCAATTTTTTCGGGGGGGGGGGTCTTTATCTTTTCCAGTATACAGTATATATACATTCCATCCTCTATAGGGGAATGGGAGCAGCTATCTCAAAGCACGAACGACTACCATCTCTTGCAGCCCAGAAAAGGGATAGAGATTTGCTAAGCTTGTCTGACACAATATCAGATAAGTCTCGGTCTAAAATTCTTACTTGGAATTTTTTAATTCCACTACTCTAACCGAATGTGGAAAATACTGTTTTTAAAATTAATTTCACACACCCGTGTGTTAACATAACTACACTCTTATCTTCTTGACCAATCAAAATTGATAAATTTTCAAACCACCTAATACCCTTTGAGAAGTGACCCGAGAGTTTTGAAAATCTATCATGAAATTATCCAAAAGTGACCACCCAACAACGAGTTCACCCCTACAAAACACAAAACAACATCTTCTAAAACTACATCCTTATCTCCCAACCAGTCTTTCTTTCCGCCATCTCTTGGCCGAGGGGACATGTAGTTTCTCCTCGGATCTTCTTCCTCCAATTTCTGTTCACATCACAGTTAGATACGGAAGACAACTCTCTACGCTATAGTTAGTTGATCCCAGTAGAAAACTGGTTAGAAACAACCATAAATCAGAAATCCACAGCAAATCGTATTCGCCCAAAAGGTCACCCCTTCGGATTTGTGTTAATTCTTCCTGTGTCGCGTCTCATTCGAGTTTTTTTCTTGATTGTTTACAGTAGGTAACATCACAATTCCGCATAAAAACCTGATGCCCCTTTTGCGTCTTGCTTTTTGGTTTTACAATTTCTGCTGACCAATCGGTGACATATCAAAAGTATATGGGTGACATCTAACGTGTTTTCGTTAGGATCATTAACAAGACACTTGATCGGGATTAATGTCAAATTGCGGATTTTTTAAGCCGATCATGTCTCGCGATCAATACAAATGGTCAGACAGAGATAACTTTTTAAAAATCTCTGAACATGGGGGCTTGCCTCCCACAGACATCTACAGTAAGATTAAACAGTAAAATAAATAAATCAAGCTCTGCGACATCATACACCACTATATATCTATGACTATACATTCACTTGTATATATACAGGGTGACACCCCCCCCCCCCAAAAAAAAACGGGCTCCAACTCTAATTAGGCGCCGTTTCTTAGTGTTTCGTCCGAATGAAATGAATTTTTGGTCATAACTAGTTTATTATATTCAAAACATCACATCAAAACACTAGGGTCTTTGGCCTTTTTTTCTCCGTTCTACAGCATGTGTTCTAGATGGCCTATATTTAGCTCCGTGCATTTCTTGAGGCGCAGAACGAAGTTGTCCATGACGTTCTTACAGACTGAATTGGGAATGGCTCTCATCTCCTCAATGATGGCTTCCTTGAGTTCCGTGATGGTTTTTGGTTTCCCTGTGTACACTCTGTCCTTAAGATAGCCCCAAAGGAAAAAAATCTGGGGGGCTTAGGTCCGGGCTATGGGGTGGCCACTCAAAATTAGTCTTGAGACTGATCACTCGGCCTCCGAAGTTCTCTTTCAGCCAATCTCGCGACAGGGTTGAGGTGTGAGAACTTGCTCCGTCTTGCTGGAACCAGAATTTGCTCATGAGCGACGGGTAGAGGGTCTGGAGCTCACTCTTGAAGGTTTTGAGGACCCTCACATACCGCTCCTTGGTGACTGTCACTGCTGCGCCAGATTCTTCGATGAAGATTGGTCAGATGATGCCTCTGACTGAGATTGCAGCCCACATCGGTGAATAAATAAAGGAGATATCACATAAAGTGTACACGGGCGCCCATTTTTTTTCATTCTTACACATAACTAGTATATAGTTTCATTTTTACACCCAATTCTGCGTGATCTTATTTCCACGATTAATTTCATTGATAAAACTATTTTTATAAAAATAAAGTTACGTAGTTTTGTTATTGTTTTTACTGGCGATAGAAACAGCATGTTTTAGCATTTTTCCACTTCCTAAGCGGCAAGGAATATGCAGAATATTGAATTAATTCAGATATTTGTTATAAAAAAAACTGTTTTAACGTTATTATAAGAATTGTCATTCATTATAATAATAAATTGATTCAAATTTTGCAATTTTAATGATTTTCGCTGACCGTTATCAGCCGTTTATTGTTATAAAAAAAAATGAAAAATGATCTTAATCAGTTTACAGTTTATTTTTTTTTTTAGAAATCGTTTGTGTATGCATAAATGGTTTCAGTGTTCGGAGATGGGTCGGGAAACCGGAGTTAAATCCTCTATCGAGTCATGCCAAAGATTTTTAAAATGGTACTTGATCCCCTCTTGCTACAAACTATTATTATAAGGTGATTCTCAAGGATAAGTGGAATAATCCTGGAAAAGGAAGTGGCGTCATCCCCTACATCCCGGTGTAGTAGATAATGAAAAAGGGTCCTTCAGGTTTCCCTCGACTATGTTGAACCACTTACCCTTTGTAAACACGTTACATTGTTTTAATAACATAAAAAATGAATTCAATAAATTACATCGAATATCTAAAGTTATCTTGTCGGATTTTCAAAACCAGACCCAAACAGCATCAACATCAAAATTTGATTCTGACTAACCATTTATCATTCGTTATTGCTGTGCCATGTTATTGTCAATAAAATGATGTACTTGGCTACAATTTATTTAAAAGATACTTAATTCGGCCCTGACGCCTGCTAATATGAAACATTTGTAAATAATCGCCTAAAAATAAAAATCAGCAAAGAGGATAACTCATGTTGAATTGAAGAATATGATAGGAGTTGTCTGCCTTAAGTTATAAAATGTGCAAACTCAAAACAAATAAAAAATTAAAAAAATAAAATGACTGCTTTGCATCCCGGGCAACGCTGCGTCGGGAACGATGATATTTTATAAGGAGTAGAAATTTTTTAATTTCACACCATAGCCATTTTGAAATTTTGGATGAGATTTAAGTGTTGTGCAAGATTAACGCACATGCGCAGTAACGTTCTTTTAAAAATATGTTGTTAGTAGTGTTAAAAGCGACTCTATATAATTTTCCCACAAAATTTTAGTCAAGGGGGAAAATTGAAACCAATGAGGCATCCAAAGTGCTGCTAAAATATTCCTTGATGGATTCCGCAGCAGACTTGCTAACCATTTCGATAGAGGATTTCTGAGGTAGGAACCACCGTCTCTGCGTGTGTGTATATGCATTGTTATAATAATTAAGGAAGGTCCTGAGATATGGATTCCTCTTTTGAAGGAGTTGACATCTTCGAGTGTCTGAGTACCGTATTTCCCGTGATATAAGACGCGTTTCATTCATCCTTAAAACAAAAAGTAGTCTGCGGAAAGAGGTCCACAAGTAGCGGAAAGTCATAGATTTTAATTAAACACAAGTATATGATTTTTTTTGGGGGGGGGGACAAGGATCTCTTTTCGATCACATGC
>OY744535.1:56580662-56595662 GCA_963556195.1 Sepiola atlantica | reverse complement strand
TGAATCGGATCCGTAATTGTACCAAAGTTATTTTGTTTAAAAAAAAATGATTGGTAAGATGAATAAAATTTTTGTCCTTGGAATGTAGCAAAATGTTGTTTATTTATATATATAATGAATTTTGGAATGAAATCAATGTGGAATATATAGTGGTAGTGGTAGTGGTTGTAGTAGTGGTAGTGGTAATGGTTGTGGTTGTGGTTGTGGTAGTGGTAGTGGTTGTGGTAGTGGTAGTGGTTGTGGTAGTGATTGTGGTAGTTGTAGTGGTTGTGGTAGTGGTAGTGTTAGTGGTAGTGGTAATGGTTGTGGTTGTGGTAGTGGTAGTGGTTGTGGTAGTGGTAGTGGTAGTGGTAGTGGTAGTGGTAGTGGTAGTGGTTGTGGTAGTGGTTGTGGTTGTGGTTGTGGTGGTGGTAGTGGTAGTGGTTGTGGTAATGGTAGTGGTAGTGGTTGTGGTTGTTGTAGTTGTTGTGGTAGTGGTAGTGGTAGTGGTTGTGGTAGTGGTAGTGGTAGTGGTAGTGGTAGTAGTAGTGGTAGTGGGTGTGGTAGTGGTAGTGGTTGTGGTTGTGGTTGTGGTAGTGGTTGTGGTTGTGGCAGTGGTAGTGGTAGTGGTTGTGGTAGTGGTTGTGGTAGTGGTAGTGGTTGTGGTAATGGTAGGGGTAGTGGTTGTGGTTGTGGTAGTGGTTGTGGTTGTGGTAGTGGTTGTGGTAGTGGTAGTGGTTGTGGTAGTGGTAGTGGTAGTGGGTGTGGTAGTTGTTGTGGTAGTGGTAGTGATAGTGGTTGTGGTAGTGGTAGTGGGTGTGGTAGTGGTAGTGGTAGTGGTTGTGGTTGTGGTTGTGGTAGTGGTTGTGGCAGTGGTAGTGGTAGTGGTTGTGGTAGTGGTAGTGGTAGTGGTTGTGGTAGTGGTAGTGGTTGTGGTAGTGGTAGTGGTTGTGGTAGTGGTAGTGGTAGTGGTAGTGGTAGTGGGTGTGGTAGTGGTAGTGGTTGTGGTTGTGGTTGTGGTAGTGGTTGTGGTTGTGGCAGTGGTAGTGGTAGTGGTTGTGGTAGTGGTAGTGGTTGTGGTAGTGGTAGTGGTAGTGGTTGTGGTAGTGGTAGTGGTAGTGGTTGTGGTAATGGTAGGGGTAGTGGTTGTGGTTGTGGTAGTGGTTGTGGTTGTGGTAGTGGTTGTGGTAGTGGTAGTGGTAGTGGGTGTGGTAGTGGTTGTGGTTGTGGTTGTGGTTGTGGTAGTGGTTGTGGTTGTGGCAGTGGTAGTGGTTGTGGTAGTGGTAGTGGTAGTGGTTGTGGTAGTGGTAGTGGTTGTGGTTGTGGTTGTGGTAGTGGTTGTGGTTGTGGTAATGGTAGGGGTAGTGGTTGTGGTTGTGGTAGTGTTTGTGGTTGTGGTTGTGGTAGTGGTAGTGGTTGTGGTAGTGGTAGTGGTAGTGGGTGTGGTTGTGGTAGTGGTTGTGGTTGTGGTAGTGGTTGTGGTAGTGGTAGTGGTTGTGGTAGTGGTTGTGGTAGTGGTAGTGGTTGCGGTAGTGGTAGTGGGTGTGGTAGTTGTTGTGGTAGTGGTTGTGACGAAACGGATTACCGATACATCTTGTAAGCAATAATTTTGTCAAGGGATTCTTAACCGATGGATGTTTCTAGATGCATCTTCACATTTCGATGGCAGACTTTTTCTGTGCTTCTGTTGGTCTGTCTGTCACGCTTCAGTTTAGTCTGTCGTGCTTTAGTTTGAAATAGTATTTCCAGCGTTACACGCGCAGATTGAATAGACGCAGCTTAAGAATGTTTCTTCTTATTTTTTGTTCGACAGGGCGAGTTGCCGTTAAATGTAGTATTATGGAAAGTAAATGTTTTGTGGAAAGTAAATGTTTTATGGAAAGTAAATGTTTTATCGAAAGTATACATGTGTTTATAGTTCTCTATTTTGCTTTTGCGTAAAGACCCTTCAAGATAATTCGTTTACTTTAAATAGGGGTGGGACGTAATGGGTGAAAATTCCAGATTCATGCGAGTAGTATTTTTTTGTGTTCATTTATACATAAATAACACTAAGCAATCAAACATTTTGAAAATTTTGCAAAATTCAGAAGGTGCAGGCCAATAGTTTTTGGCTATTTTACATTCATGAAAACCCTTTTATGCCTGAAAATGGTCCTAAATTAAAGTAATATATTAGATCTAACTATTTATATCCATTCATAGCTTTTGGGGATGTTTTAGGACCTGTAATGTCGCATGAAATCACTTTTTCACCGAAAAATGATGGATTTTGAGTCCCCTGGAGCCCTAACGGCTATTTTTGGCCTACACCTTCTGAATTTTGCAAAATTTTCAAAATGTTTTATTGTTTTGTGTTATTTATGTATAAATGAACACAAAAAAATACTACTCGCATGAATCTGAATTTATCACCCATTACGTCCCACCCCTACTTTAAATAATTATTTACACTGAAATCCGAAAATAGCATTCATAAACTCAAGTTAATTTTTATTTTTATTTTAATCTTTTATTTTTATTCTTATATTTCTATAATGTAATTTAATAATGTTATTTATTTTTATTTATTTATTCAGTTTCATTCGTATATATTTCTTATATTAATGTAATTTTTATTTCTCATTTAATTTTATCTGCTTTATTTTTCCACTTTCGAACGATATTTTTTTTAATTTCAAATCCGTAAAGAGTTCAACTGTCTCGAATTATTTTTCTATTAGATCACTGGCTGGTATTTTTAGTCCAACCGAAAGGATTTCCTATCCCCCCTGAAACCGCCGGTATAAATTTCTAACCGAAATTTTACTATATAGTATCAGCATTCACCAAGTCTTGTCAATGATGCCAATAGCCCAAGGGGCATACTGACTTAACCTAGGCAGTTCTTGTTGTGGCTGAGAATGTCTATGCAAACCTTGCAGTCTCTGCCACAGTTGTCACAGATGAAGTAGGGGGTGGATGAGGAAGCTCACTTGCTTTTGGCCTTTCTTTCCTCCTTGCCCCAATGTCAAGCTGTCGTTTGAGGGTTTTTTCCCATTCATCCCTGTTAGGGGCAAGGCTTTCCCAAGATGACGGATTGATGTCAAGGGCCTACATGTCTCTCTTACAGACATCCTGTATCTTAAAGGAAGGCGACCACGGTCTCTCTCTCTCTCTCCCTCTCTCTCTCTCTCTCTTTCTCTCTCTCTTTCTCTCTCTCTCTCCCTCTCTCTCTCCCTCTCTCTCTCCCCCTCTCTCTCTCTCTCTCTCTCTCTCTCTCTCTCTCTCTCTCTCTCTCTCTCTCCTTCTTTTAATTCTCCATAAAGGAGATATTTGGGAATTCTGCCATCAGCCATCCTGTGGACGTGACCAAGCCATCTCAGTCGGCGTTGCCTCAGCAGTGTGTACATGGATTTTAGACCAACTATTTCAAGCACTTCCAGATTTGCTTTTTTGGTGTTCCTATCTAATACCAAGGATACAACGCAGGCTTCTCAGATGGAATATCATCTTGTTTAACATAGGGTGTCCATGTCTCACTACCATAGAGCAGGATGCTTATAGACTGGTATTTTTGTGCTGACTTTGATTAAGGAGTTTTCGCAAACTCGACCATTTAGCTTAGACTAGCTATAAATGTATATTAATTTATATTAGATAGTGAATATATATGTTATATGTGCTTATATGTTCATGTATAAGCATTGATTTGTGTGTGTATGTGTATATGCGTGTATGTATGTGTATCTCTATGTATAAGTGTATGTGTATTTATGTGGCTACGTGTACATCCTTCCTTCTTTTTTCTTTAGTATATGCTACCCTACCACTCCTATGAATTGTAACATCCGGCCTCTCCCCCCTTTTTAATAAACAACTTGTCTGACCAACTCTAAATCAGATGATACGTATTTAATACTAAAAATAGGTTAACTTTTTACCCCCTTAACTGAAAATATACAAACGGTTATTTTAATATCATGTGTGCTTTCAGTTTTGAATCAAATGTTTTTCTTTTTACTTCTTCTTTCTTTCTTCAATATAAACAATTAAAGAAAAAAAGATCGTAGTTTTTTATGACTACAGATCGAAGAATTGTCATGTCAGTGGTGCTTTTGTACATGTTCATATGAATAAAAATATTAATATATATATATATATATATATATATATATATATATATATATATATGAATGTGTCTGTATGCATATATATATATATATATATATATATATATATATATATATATATATATATATGTTTCACTTAGAAGATATTTTATTCAGTGAAGACCGGGATTAGGCCAATAAAAATAAGCTCGATGATACTCGATTACAGGGTACAGAGCATTTATATGTGTTTTTTGAAAGTTTACCAAAACATTTCGTTCACGAAATCATTCATCACCACAAAATACTTTTTACCTTTCAAAGTTTATTTATTTATTTATCAGATTTATCAAATCTGATAAATAAATAAATCTGATGAATAAATAAATAAATAAATAAATAAATAAACTTTGAAAGGAAAAAAGTATTTCTGTGGTGATAAATGATTTCGTGAACGAAATATTTTGGTAAACTTAAAAAAAAAAAAATATATATATATATATATATATATATATATATATATATATATATATATATATGCATATATATATATATGCAAACGTGCATACGTATGTGTGTATGCAAGCATACATTAGTAGATGTAGAGTCGTCTTTTCGCATTAATGCATCTGTGTGTATAGATGCAGTAAATTTGTCTTCAGAGATAGATCTATGCTATTTGTTTGTGCGAGTTCATCTGTAATCGTCTGTGTGAATGCGTGTAGATATGAGGATAAATACTCATATGCGTGCGTGCGTTCGTACGTACCAACTCTCGTGTGTGACCCTGACTGACATGGGCGTGTACACATACCCCCTCCACCTACCCGAGTCAAAATAGTTTGAAGCAATAAAAGCCTAACCCAGTTCTTATTAAAAACATATTTAGCAAGAAAACACTTTAAACTCTAACACCCTAAACTTTTTCCCTCCCCCACATAGACCAACCTCAAAAATAAAAAGCTGAACCATTAACCCACCAACCACCAAACTACACACACTTTTCTAAAATAGTATTTTTTTTTTCAGTTGAATAAACTAACGACCTAACGACTTTGAGGAGGTCATATGAATGAAAACATCGACTTATCGATGCTTAGCATATATATATATATATATATATATATATATATATATATATATATATATATATATATGTGTGTGTGTGTGTGTGTGTGTGTGTGTGTGTGTGTGTGTGTGTGTGTGTGTGTAAAAGGAAAGCCGAAAACTATATTATTTATGCATTTATCAACGTTTCGTCTTTATTGAAAGACTTCATCAGGATGAAGAAACAATGTAAAAACAATGACAAATCAAAATTTATACCTGTATATTCTACATAGTTTCATCATCCTGAGGAAGTCTTCTAATAAAGACGAAACATTGATGAATACATAAATAATATAGTTTTTTGCGATTACGTTTTCATTTTCCATTACGTCGGATTATTTTATCCCCTTTTTTATTCATATATATATATATATATATATATATATATATATATATATACTCTAAATATTTTTAATTAAACTATTTTATACCTACAGACGACGTTGTTTCGGGTTTACACCCTGCAGAGTCAGTAGTTACTGTGTGACCGGGATCGAATCCTTCGACCAGTAGTAATTGTCATCTCCTACACACTGTATGTAGGTAAAAAATAATTAATATGTATTTATTAAAAAATATTGTATATATATATATATATATATATATATATATATATATATATATATATATATATATGTGTGTGTGTGTGTGTGTGTGTATATATATGTGTGTGTATGTGTGTGTATATATATATATATGTGTATGTGTGTGTGTACGTGTGTGTGAACCGGTGCTACTAATGATTAATTTAGTATAGGGAACATTTGGAATGGATATATATATATATATATATATATATATATATATATATATATATAACTTACATCTTAATGAATAAATAAGAAAGTTTGTTTCATTTGTCACTCTTATATTACCACCAAAACGGGTTACTGTTATTTAAATCAATAATACAACATAATATTTTGAAATGCTTTATATATAGATTCAAAACAATTATTTGTATGACTAATTAGCATAATTATTTTTTAAACAATTCATAATAAATTAATGCTTGGTGTTATACATTTATAATTTTATTGTCCTAATTTGTCAATATATATATACAATAGTTTCGTCGATATTAACAGTAATCAATTAAAATGATTCAATTAAAATAATGGATAACTTACTAAAAACCTTTCTTAAATGTAGTTAACATCGCTCGTTAGAATTCGTACTGACAGGGAAAACCGAGAAGAGAAAAGGGGGAGGGAGAGGGTTGCTGTCCGTCTTTACCCCTCCCTTCCATCTTCCTCTCTCCCGTTAATGAGTCCGTATTTTTTTTCAGATGATTCGATTTCTTTTTTCTTTTAATTTCATCAGGGACTTATTTCTTCTGATAGCCTTTTCTCTTCGCTTTAAAAGAAAACTCTTTTCTTTTTCTCCATTTAACGCGTTTATGTTCACCTTATATATATATATATATATATATATATATATATATATATATATATATATATATATATATATATATATATATATATATATATAAAGGTAATTTATAGAAAGAAATACATTGCAACGGTGTAACGGATACACATGAACTGAAGTAAATTAATAGATATAACGGCGGAATAAATTATGCAATATATATTTTTTAATTTTATTTTATATTATATTACAATTTTACGTCAGTGCGGTGCGATGGAAGTTCCGTATAATATGATATTTCTGGAAGAAAATTTCCATTCTTCAAATCTGTATTCAACCTTAATTTAAACGTACATAGGAAGATCGTTGCCGGTGAGGACTATTGGGCAGAAAATGAGATGGATTTGGAATTTATATTATTTGTTATTTGTTTCAAATTCAATGCTTCCAGCAAACAACATTAACCTTTTATCTAACTCTATGTTTGATATTCTACAACAGTTATAGGGCGAAGTCCACCATTAAAGTAAGCAATCCTGGGATAAGCAGAGAGTGACTGGTGTGATTTCAGAGTGTCTTTTGTTCATAACTAGGGGGCATAGATGAATTTCTACCTTTCCCAAGGATATTAAATGAAGAAGCTTTACGCTTACACATCCACTTTCAAACTTGACATATGGTATTTCTAATTA
Source organism: Sepiola atlantica (assembly GCA_963556195.1). Classification (NCBI taxonomy): domain Eukaryota; kingdom Metazoa; phylum Mollusca; class Cephalopoda; order Sepiida; family Sepiolidae; genus Sepiola; species Sepiola atlantica. The sequence continues at coordinate 56,588,419 of OY744535.1, read as the reverse complement.
TCACCTAGGTAGTTACTAGGCTCTACGTTGTTTAACTTCCTTCGTTACCTAACGAAAAATACGTAAATAATGTTATTAATATCGTTTGTTTTTCTTTTTTTCTTGACAGATAATTTCACACGCCTTGGAGTCTATCCATTTAATGTTAACGAAATATCCCAGATGACGGGAAATCGAGTGGAATGTGCAATCCATTGCAGCGAAATGCTTCATTGTAGCATTTTTACTTATGAGACAAACGCGTGTGAATTGTATTCGAACTATACCAGTTCAGGAAGTAAGCTAGCGTGTGACCGATTACATTGCTATGTAAAACTTTTAGAATCTTAACAAGCAACATGGCGTTTAAAACTGGAGGGAACAAGTATAATAAAAAGAAGAAGAAGAAGAAGAAGAAGAAGAAGAAGAAGAAGAAACGGGTGCTCTTTCAATATGTGATATACCGAGTTTTTAGAGTTAGGGTTAGGGGTAGTTAGTTTAGTACTTTAATGGAATGTGCTCCGCCGAACTTGCTGCACTGGTGTCCCCTCGACGTTAATACCCCCGACCAACCCGACAATAATCAAAATCCCACCTCTTCACTATAGAGGTCCCCAAATACCGAAAAGCCTTCTACTTTAATTGGTTCTTTCCTCGTACTTCTATTCTTTGGAACCTCCTCCCTGCTTCCTGTTTCCTTGGCTGTACTAATATGCAGAAATTTAAATGTAATGTGAGAAAACATCTTGCTGCACAACTTCCCACTTAGGATGCCCCTGTATGTATGGCTCATAATTCACAGTAGTCCCTTACGTCTCAGTGTCAATGTGCCTTGTTTGGAGTGAATTAAAGTAAAAAAAAGTTAGTATGCTAATTAGTTAGTTAGTTAGTTAGTTAGTTAGTTAGGTTTAGGATCAGTTAATTATGGTCAGTTAGTTCTGGTTACAAAACATTCGCTAGATCACATATTGGAAGGGCACAAAGAAACGTTTATTTAAGAATTGAAAAACTCCGAAAAATAACGAATAAAAAAGAACAAAGTGGAGTTAGAAGAACAACATAGGTTCAGAAATAATATCTAAAAGCTGTAAAAAGCCGCATGAAAGCTTAATGGTAATTAGTAGCCGAATGAACAACACAATAACTAATTAAACAACACATGGTTTTACTAAATCATATTATGACTAAATAAATAACACACGTCTCGAGGTGCATTAGCATTGCTATTAATGAACGTCATAATGGTAAAAGTAATGAACGCCACAGGGGTAAAATTAATGAACCTCACTGGGGTTAAATTAATTACATAGAGGCTAAATAAACGATGCAGTTACTAAAGAAACTACGTGTCGTCTTAATGAATCCTTTTCATGCTTAAATTAGAAACATTTCTTGTACTTTATTTATATTCTATTTATTTCGTACTTTATTTATATTCTATTTTTCTCGTATATTATTTATATTATATTTTTCTTGTACTTAAGTTTTATTCTTTTTTCTTGTATTTCATTTGAATCTTATTTTTCTCGTACTTTATTTATATTCTATTTTTCTTGTATATTATCTGTATTCTATTTTTCTTGTAATTTATTTATATTCTATTTTTCTCGTACTTTACTTATATTCTATCTTTCTCGTATATTTTTTATATTCTATTTTCTTGTACTTAAAGGGGTACTCTTTTTTATTGTATTTTATTGTAATCTTATTTTTCTCGTACTTTATTCCTATTCTATTTTTCTCGTACTTTATATGTATTTTATTTTTCTCGTACTTTATTTATATTCTATTTTTCTCATACTTTATATGTATTTTATTTTTCTCGTACTTTATTTATATTCTATTTTTCTCATACTTTATATGTATTTTATTTTTCTCGTACTTTATTTATATTCTATTTTTCTTGTACTTTATTTGTATTCTATTTTTCACGTATATTATTGATATTCTATTATTCTTGTACTCAAGTTTTATTCTTTCTTTCCTGTATTTTATTTGAATCTTATTTTCCTCGTACTTAATTTGTATTCTATTTTCTTGTAATTTATTTATATTCTATTTTTCTCTTATATTATTTATGTTCTAATTTTCTTGTACTTTATATGTATTCTATTTTTTCTCGTACTTTACTTATATTCTATTTTTCTTGTACTTTATTTGTATTATATTTTTCACGTACTTTAGTAATATTCTATTTTTCTCGTATATTATTTATATTCTATTTTCTCATACATTATTTATATTCTATTTTTCTTGTACTTTATTGGAATCGTATTTTTCTCGTAGTTTATTTGTATTCTAATTTAATTTTTTTGAACTTTATTTTAATTCTATTTTTCTCGTACTTTATATTCTGTTTTTTTTTTCTCGTATATTATTTGTATTGTATTTTCTTGTGCTTAATTTGTATAATATTTTTCGTGTACTTGATTTATATTCTTTTGAATTGTACTTCATTTATATTCTATTTCTTGTACTTTATTTGTATTCCATTTTTTTGTAATTTATTTATATTCTTTTTCTTTTACTTTATATGGATTATTTTTTATTGTACTTTATTAATATTCTATTTTTGTAGTTTATTTATATTCTTATTTTTTGTTTACTTTATTTATATTCTAGTTTTCTGTTTACTTTATTTATATTCTTTTTACTTGTACTAAATTTATATTCTATTGTGTTTGTACTATTTTTGGATTCTATTTTTCTTGTACTTTATTTGTATTAAATAAAAACAGAAGAATTAATAAACAAATATCTTAATGCAGTATTTTTGTTCTTATTTTGTCTAAGTATTTACGTGATCTATATTTTGACAATATTAAGGGGGTCTTTACGTGCTTAACTAGGGTTAATTGAAAATAGAATAACGTTTAAAATCATCCCAAAAGATGTCATTATCATTAATATCGGTGGAGTTATTAAGCTTCAAGTTGGTGTGGTCCAGCTATAAAACGCACTTCTCTCTATCAAACCAAATCGGCAATACGAATTCGGTTATCTGGGGATCTCAAACGCCAGGGGATGTCTTTCCGAAGCCATCGCACTCTGTGAAGTGCGCCACGTGGGTTGCTACCTCGAAATATAGCCCTATCGGACGGTTTGGGGTTGAAAATGATGTTGGGGGCCATTGGCGGTCAATAAAGTATGCTATCAGCACATTTAGAACATGTCTTGTAAATATTTAATTTCATAACAAACTATATCTTTTTTATAACAAAGTAGCTGGCTTTTCCGGCTCACTATTGCTTCGCAAAGTTCACTAATTCAAATATTTAAACAATACTTGAAAATAGTAAACATTTCTTTTATAACTTTGTTGTAAACACGAAAATAAATAGATAGATATTAACATTTTGGTAATTTTGATAACAATCTATGTATCTTTAAATGTGATTGTGAAAAAGCAACAAAAAAAAGAAGAAATCTATTTAACTTTTCACTTGCAATTTAGAAATAGATCACAACTTGTTGCAAATCAAGTCGGGCCCTCTAAAGAAAGGAACATTTGAACACAAATGCTAAATGTTTGTCCAGGAAATAAAACAATAAATTCGAAACAGAACTATTTATTATATTAAAATTTAAACAATCATTAAATTAAAAAAAGAATAACAAATAATAGTTCATTAATAAAATGTCCTTTTCGAAACCAATATGCAAATTAGCTAAGTTTGCGACTGATATGGCATATATACAGGGTGGGCAAAAATAAGGGTCCTATTTTTAAAAATTCATAACTTTTTTATTTATTGATTTTTTTAATATTTTTTTTAGAATAAGTAAAGGACCCCTTCCGAAGCAAGCATGAGCCGTATTAGCCCTAAGGAACGTACCCTCATTTAGAAAACATTATTTTTGCTTAAAAAACTCAAAACAGTGTAAAAAACAATACTTTAGTTTTTGTAAGTTTTAAGAAGTGTTTTTCGGCTAAAATTTGTTTTGTTTATTTCAAAAAATCTCGGAAGGGTCAGTCTACACACACATAAAGTTTGGTGAGTTTAACTTTTATTTTGTGGAAGTTATTTAAATTCAAGTTATTCAAATTTAAAGATAGGACCCTTATTTTGGCCCACCCTGTATAAGCAGTATATAAAATTGAATTAGCTTGAAATAGGGCGTTTTGTCTTCTTATGTATACTCTTGTTCGCCCCAAACAAGCCACTTGGACGTAAAGGGGCTACTATTATAGACTATGCCTACAGGGGCACTCTAAGTAGGGAGTTGAGCAGCGAGGTGTCTGTTCGCATTACATTTAAATTTCTGCATGTTAGTACAATCAGGGAAGCACGGAGGGGATTACAAAATTCTAGCAGGGAAGAAACTATTAGAGTAGAAAGCTTTCTAGCATCTGAATACTTCTACATTGAAGAGGTGGGATTTTGCTGTTTGTCGGGTTAGTCAGAGTATTTACGTCGAGACGGCACAAGTGTCATGAGTTCGTTAGAGCAGATTCCATTAAAATACTTGTAAAACAAGCGCAGGGATGCCACATTGCGGCGATGGGACAGAGGTTGGGGCTTGGTTGACAGTGCGGAACCTATTAAATTGGAGACTCTTTTTTAGACACTGTCTAATAGAGAGAGACTAGTGGTTGATGCACCAGCCCATATGTGGCAACAATACTCTATGCATGGGCGAATGGTGGCTTTGTAGAGATATAGGATACTGGCAGGTGTGAGTAGTTTTCTAGCGCGGTAGAGGGAGCCCACCTTCTTTGCAGCAGACTTGCCAATTTAAAATTATCAGACGAATCAACACATGAATTTGTTCTAAGTGGATGATGCATTGTATAGAAACTATAACATTTATTTTCAATACATTTTTAATTGAGAATCACTAATTCAGACAATGAATGCATATTCTAATATCACAATATTATATATATATATATATATATATATATATATATATATATATATATATATATATAGAGAGAGAGAGAGAGAGAGAGAGAGAGAGAGAGAGAGATTTTTCACTTATAAGATAGATTATTCAGTGAAAGACCGGGATTAGGCCAATAAAAATAAGCTCGATGATACTCGATTACAGGGTACAGAGCATTTATATATGAGTTTTAGAAGGCTTACCAAAGCATTCCGTTCAGGAGACCAATCATCACCACAAAAGACTTTTTCTTTCAAAGATTATTTATTTATCATATATATTTAATTTTTAATATATATGATAAATAAATAATCTTTGAAAGAAAACGTCTTTTTGTGGTGATGATTGGTCTCCTGAACGGAATGCTTTGGTAAGTCTTCTAAAAATCACACACACACACACACACACACACACACACACACACACACACACACACACACCCACACACACACACATACACACACACACACACACATATATATATATATATATATATATATATATATATATATATATATAGAGAGAGAGAGAGAGAGAGAGAGAGAGAGAGAGAGAGAGAGTACGTAAAACATTTATTTTCATGATAAAAACTGAGAATCACTAATTTCGATCATGACTGTACTTTCGGTCACGTAACAATACATATATATATATATATTTATATATATATATATATATATATATATATATATATATATATATATATATATATATATATATATATATAAGGTATAATATGTATGTCGATATGTTAACAACTCAGAATCACTAATTTAGACGATGATTGCACGTTCTAATATCTTCCTAGAATTCGTTATCTATTTTCTGCAGTGCTCCTGACACCATTTCTTTAAATGTTAATTTTCATGACGAAGTCAAATTTGAATAAGTACTCATTTTAATTGTTATCATTTAAGCTTTTAGAAAATTCTAAGATTTCCTGTCTTTTTTGTCTGGTGCGTGATTAATGAACAGGTCACATTTCGACTAAGTTTTTTCGGTGCTTGTGCATTATGGCAACAAAATGGCGACCAACAAAATTCCCTTCCTTATTTCTAGAGGAGTTAATCGAAAGGGGAGATAATTCGAATTATTTTTTTTAGGGGGACTCATAACGAAACGATCATATTCGACTTTTTTCGTCACCGTAACACAGATAGAGAAGAATGAGAATTTGTCAGAAGAAACCATTTAAAAACAGTATTATAATTTGACTTCTTTCTTTTTTACTTGTATATTTCTGTCTAGCTTACATTTTCGTATCTCCTTTCCTTGTTCATTATGTTCTTTTTCCCCTTCTTTTCTAAGTATTTGTCTTATCATTTTTCTCATATGTCTCGGCCTCTCTAACTCTCTATGTCACTCTCGTCTTTGTTTGTATTGCAGTTTCTTTCTTTATTTCTACGTATTTGTCTATTTTGGTTTACTCATATATTGCTGCTTACGAAGAGGAGCCGTCTTTAGATGGCGTCGCTTTAACCAACTCGACCAACGAAACTACGGTTGAACGAAACTTGAACAAATAACTGAAATCCCTACTTTGTGAACGATAAATGTCTGCTATTAATGTGATTGTTAACCCATATTATTCTCGGGATGCGTGTCAAGCGACGGATACGTTGAACTGATGATCAACTAAACAAAGGGAAGTCATTCCCGACAATATGTTATGCATAACGTTGTGTTTTTGGTTGATATATTTCTCTCTCTCTCTCTCTTTCTCACTATCTCTCTCTCTCTCTCTCTTTCTCACTCTTTCTCCCTATCTATCTATCTATCTATCTATCTATCACACACACTCACCCCCTCTCTCTCTCTCTCTATTTCTCACTCTTTCTCCCTATCTATCTATCTATCTATCTATCTATCTATCTATCTATCTATCTATCTATCTATCACACACACTCACCCTCTCTCTCTCTCTTTCTCACTCTTTCTCCCTATCTATCTATCTATCTATCTATCTATCACACACACTCACCCTCTCTCTCTCTCTCTCTCTCTCTCTCTCTCTCTTCCTACTTGGACCATTAGTTCCATGTTTTCTTTCTTTCTAAGTCTTTTTCTATCATTTGGTTCGTAAGTTTCTGTCTATTTTCTCTACTTGTCTCTTTCTTTCTTGTCTATCAGTTAAATATTATAGTTGGCGCTTTTGCCAGATTCAAGCGAAGTTTATGATAAAAGGACCATTAACGGAAATGGGTGTCACTGAAGCTCGGATGTCAAGAGCGAGGTGTTTTAGAAGTTAAATAATAATGGGGGTCTTTCTATTTTCAAACATACGTAGGCAGAACATTTTCATATAAAGGGAATTAGCTTTCACGTAAAAGTCAAAGAGATGGAAATAACGCCCCACAACGTGTGACAATCTAATTGTTACAATAGTTAATCGTAAGGCCTGGGTAGATAAGTCCGATAACAGTTATACTTTTTTCTCTATATATTTCCCTTACCGACAAAGTGAACACAGAATGTAATCTAACATATAAATGTATCTTCAAAGTCAGATCCAAACAGTATTTCAGCCACCAAATCTAACTTTCCTTCTGACTAGCCATTTTTCATTTGTTATTCTGTCATTGGCAATATAATAACATATTAAGATACACAATATTCGAAAAAATACTTAGTTCGGCCAGACGACTACTAATATAAAACATCTTTAAATAATCACCTAAAAATAAAAATCAGCAAGGGGTATAACCTATTTTAAATTGAAGAATATAATAGGAGTTGTACTATTTGGATTATTTATACTGTTCTAATCTTGGATGTTATTCTCACAACATTTCGGTCGATATAACCATCCGACCTTCTTTAGGTGCGTCTTGTTGAACTCGGGAATCTTTATACCTAACTCGGTAATCTTTACAGAATTTCGAATTAAATCC
>OY744535.1:56570662-56575662 GCA_963556195.1 Sepiola atlantica | reverse complement strand
ATAATATTATTCATGTATTGAGTGTACTATAATATTATTCATGTATTGAGTGTATTATAATATTATTCATGTATTGAGTGTACTATAATATTATTCATGTATTGAGTGTATTATAATATTATTCATGTATTGAGTGTACTATAATATTATTCATGTATTGAGTGTATTATAATATTATTCATGTATTGAGTGTACTATAATATTATTCATGTATTGAGTGTATTATAATATTATTCATGTATTGAGTGTACTATAATATTATTCATGTATTGAGTGTACTATAATATTATTCATGTATTGAGTGTATTATAATATTATTCATGTATTGAGTGTACTATAATATTATTCATGTATTGAGTGTATTATAATATTATTCATGTATTGAGTGTACTATAATATTATTCATGTATTGAGTGTATTATAATATTATTCATGTATTGAGTGTATTATAATATTATTCATGTATTGAGTGTACTATAATATTATTCAAATTGTCTGCTTCTCTAGCGACCACCCTGTATTTACTTCTTACAAAAATAGACCTATATACTAAACATGCATATACATAAACCTCGAAATACTCAAACGTAAAGCCGGTCTGTTCCATATTTTATCACCTGCGGATGAGGAAAATCCCAATACATAAATTAGGTAGTTCATGCACGCACATAAGCACACGGACATAATAATGCAGACAGAAACAAATGCAGATTCAGTATTTGAATTTATTTATTGCTCGTAAGAATAATATATGAAAATACAAAAATTAAAAAATATGCAATCGAATGGAAGGTTTTTGCAAGTTTGGAATAAGATGTGCGGAAAGTTCTGAAAAAAAAATTATCGGTTCAATCCTGATGCAGGGTTTCGTGAGAGATGAAATTTTATTTAGACACGACTAAAAAAAGAAATTAAATCAATCTATCAGTTTCTCTAAATATATATTTTGATATATCGATCTTTTATTTGTCTAATAAAATATATATAATTAATCCCAGGTTGTTACATAATCATTGGATAATAATTCCAAGATGGAGGACACTGGAGAATGATGAGGAGACAGGAAAATCTGGACTTATAATTATAGAACCAATACTATTATATCTTGGTTAGAGAACTTATAGTACACCCTATTTAAGGATATACTATATTTGCATTTAGGTTTAAACGAAGGCGATACCTATAAAAGACCTGGCGTATATGCAAGTAGAGTTGGTAATTGGCGGCGGGTATTATTATCGTATCATCAACATCCTGACCAAGAACTGTAAATGTTGAAAAATGCACAAAGGTGAAACATGACGACCATTATAAAAAGGCTAGAAGAACATCGGAAAGCCGTAATATGCGGATATATTGAAAAGTCGAGTATAGCTGACAACATATGGAAGGAACAGGAAAAGGGAAACCATCTACCCTTGTGGGACAAAGTAAATATTATAGACAGAAAAAAACGGTGGAGAGTAATGCTTCTCAAAGAAGCAGCGCATGTGTTTGACGACAATGGCCTCCTACGTAGACTTATTATAGAATTAAATACATTAAATACATTATTGTCGGACGTTTTTGATATGCACATTTGTAAAAAGGTAAACTTGCTTTCTTATTGTATTATGCAAGAAGATTGTACACTATTTAATTGATTAGTCAGTATAAACATATTGATCCATTATTTCGGCAATATCATCTCAAAATGTTTCTAATTTGCGGTAAATAATGTGATTTTGAGTATTTAGTCATTTTACGATGGATGGAGGAGGCGGCCATTTTTTATTCTTTCCATTACATTTTTTTAAATATTGGATCACCACTTATCAAGGCCAGAAACACTCGAGGATAAAGGTTAATGAAAGATGAAGAACACTATGGGAGTACAGAAATGGATCAATCGAATGAACTTAGTTTGATTACTTATGGGACGGTTTATGACAACTATTTGTTGACATTTGGTTTTAAGAGGATTATATTGTAATCTGTAGGGAAGTAGTCCCGTGGTAATGTGTTCCACAGATGGGAAGCCCTTGCAAAGAAGCTCTCTCCATCAGACTAGACACATGAAAGAAAAAGGTAAAGTCTTTTGCCGCTGTGGTGGGAATACGAGTCCTTGCTGTGAATGTTTTACTGGGAGCAACTAAAGATTGAAGCTCAGTCGAGCATCTTCCATGGAAATAACGATAGAGTAGAGAGAGGGGGAGAGATACACTAGCAAGGTCTCTTTTGTGAGAAAGGGGGTGTAGGGAAGAGAAGAGATCACCCCCCCCCCCAATAGATTTCGAAGTCGATTGCGTTTGTGAAAATAATTCAATATATTGTTTTATAGTTGTAAGGTGTTTTCTTATAGTTGCAGTTGCTTAATTAACTAATTACAGGATATTACTAATAAAGACGTCATTGGCAATTATTGCGAAGAGTAGAAAGTGGACTTTGGTTTTATTTTCGCCAGTCTCCTAACGCTCGATTCAACTCTGCTTTGTCCTTTACTCCTTACATTCAACGAACAATTTTTCTGATAAAGGGGGAAGAATTGCTGTTTCCTGGGTCAATTGTTGTTTTGAATGGATGGTATGTAGAGATTTTCAATCCTCTCATAGTCATCTAATCTATTTAATCTATTCATATCACTAACCTTTATCCTGGGTGTTTTTAGTCTTCACATATGGTGACTCATTAGTATTTTTTATTTATTTAGTAGTAAGTCAGATTCTATCATGGCCGCCCCAATTCGTGGACTCTCACTACATAGTTACCATGCCCTTTATAGGTATCGCCTTGTTTTGAGTAAACAAGATAAGAAGAAATTTAGTTGGTAAAACTGTATTTTGGATACGCATCTAAACTCAGCATTTCTTATTATCGTATTGTGTCCTAGTCTTCAGACAACAGAAAGAAATCTTAACCGACTCGGCGCGCAGGCCCGAAATGTAACTAAAACTAAAAACAGACAAACAAACAAACAAACAAGCAAGCAAACAAAAGAGGAATTCACTGGTAAGACATATCTGGCGACATAAGAACGCGGAATGAGAACAGTCCATAACTGTGAGTTAAAGAAAGGATTCAGTTTGGCATGGTTAAATCATTTCGACTTGTAAAGAAACAATATCGAGTGACTTCTTTTCCTTCCGTGACATGTCAGGAATTCACACACATACAGACACACACTCATACACGCATACACTCATACACTCATACACACCAATATGCATATATATGCACATAAAAACGTTCACTGTACGCATGCACACATACATGTATGCATGCATAAACACATAACGTACACACATAAATACATACACGCATGCATACAACACATACAAATATGAAAACACACATCTATACACACCTATGTACATAAACACACACCTATGTAAACACACATGCACACAAATGTATGCATACGAATGCACACATCCATGCAAACACACATATGCACGCATAAATATACGCACAGACAAACATACACATGCCTACACACATAGACATACACATGCATACACACATAGATATTCACGCACGCATATGAATAAAAATATAAATGTACACACACGTAAACATACCCACATAGATTGAAGTCTGAGAAATGCATGCGTTTAAGGTGTGGATCTAAAGTTCATTTTACACTTTAATATTATTGAAGCTTTTTATCATTGCATTTTCTTTTGACAAATAAATTATCCAAGAATTTTATTTTACATTTTTTTAAAATCCTGTGTGCTTCGCTTTCTGACAGAACGTCGTTGGTTGTATTTTTTTTTTCATCTAATAAAAAAATGTCCCCAATTAAAACTGTTTTTTTTTTCATAGCTATATATATGGACAAATGACGTCATACACGAGAGAGCTGGAGTACAGTAGTCTTAAAAGAGGATGTATACTAGTTTTTTCTCCCTTTTATTTCCACTTAGACGAAAACTCGACATGATGGTGTAAAACAGCCTCATTATAAATTTTAAAAAAAACTACTTATGACTTATGAGTCAAGAAGCTTACATCGAAAATAAAGATAAGAAGTTTCTCTTAAGTCAAACATAATAAACTGGGACAAAATGGCCGATCTTTCTGGGGAGCAGTATGAGTTAAAAATGGCTATTCATTGAGCCAAATCGCTAATTTCGAAAATATTTCAAACAATTGAACATACTTTCACGAAATAAGTTTAAACATAAAAAAACATAGGCAACAAATACGGAATTCTCACAATGTAATAGCTGCAAATAAAATTATTTTCGGTCATCTTGAAATTTAAAATATCTCGTCGGCCATCTTGAAATTTCAAAAAATAACGGAAATGAATAAAAGATTAAAAATATATAACTTTTTAGGGGAAAACTAACTAACCTTCTAAAATATGTGTTAGCGATTTAAAAATATATATATATATATCCTCAGTGTAGTGTGGTTTAATTATAAAACTTCACTGTAATGGAAAACACGACCTTTTTAACAACTTTTCTTGCCTCTAATAGAGCTTTCCAATGCTAATTCACTATAAAATGAACCCTTACTTACAGATCGTGAATAATTTTAGCCTTACCCAAGAATTTCTATTTGGAAGTAACCGCGAAATTTGAGATATCCAAATTCTCCCAAAATAAAAGAGAATATAATAAAATATAAATTAAAAATGTATTTATTCATTTTGGTTTAAAAGCAAAAAAATATAAATTAAGAAATTATTACAAAATTAAAACATACGCAATTGTATTATTACCCAGTCTGTAAGAAGACCTAATTTTACAATGAATAAGCAATGACAGTATTTACGGCATATTAAATAAAAGCCAATTTTATCATGAATTAACAATTGAATTATTTACAGACTGTAAATAAGAGCTGATTTTACAATGAATTAACGATGATACTATTTACAACCTATCATTAAGTGCCGATTTTACAATGAATTAGAGATGGAAGCATTTACAGTCTATAGATAATTGATGATTTTTAAATAACTCCACTTTTTACAATATATTAACGATAGTAGTTAAATAAGGGTTTGC